>OX031317.1:24343310-24695810 GCA_943737955.2 Myopa tessellatipennis
AAATAATTCATAACTTTTTAAAAATTAAAATTTTTCAATACAATGCAATTAACAAGAATGCACAGATAAAATTGAAATCAAACCGATAGCTACAAATTCCGATAGCATAGAATTGTATGGGCAACAGTATGTTGAACAATTTCACCATGTTTTGGTAGGGATTTTTTGCTTTCCAGCATGTAAAACATTTCGTAATTCCTTTGCAAAAGCTATCGCGCCCCATACTACAGCTTTGACTAGGCCACATTGATGGATATGAACAGGCACTCAGTGAAGCGTGTTAATAAAAAACACTGTCTTCTTTCATCTATTGATTTGAAGAGTTTATACTTACGCTCTCGACGTCGATTCGAGGCACACATTCGCCACTATTTTTTGTTATAAATATACTAATTTCATAGTCAACCTTTTAATAATTCAAGCATTTTATAACAATTTTGAGGTTAAATTGAATATCTGACGAAAGAAAACATTTCCGTCAGTTGATTCAGTCGTCACAACACGAAGTCGCTTTTAAAAGCCAGCGCAGCCGGTAGAAAGAAAACGACGACAATGCCATCGTCAAGAAACCTTTTCGAAAATCTGCCAAGTTGGCACCGTGGAACTTTCATTAACACACTCATGTTGTACGCGTCACACGCACACAGGCTGCATAACATCGTCTCTGTTTAGCAGTGCCGCTTAAAAAAAAAGGCTCTTCCTTTCCAATTTTTCATTCAAACATCAATATGAAAGACGGGTCAGAGGGGGATCGGCCAGAAATAAATGCGTCGGAATTTTCCTTAATGTTCCCAGCGAAAATTTCATAATTTTACCTCACATTTACCAAATATATTTTTACTCACTTACCTGCTTGACGATGCCGGGGAAAAGCTTTTTACTAGCGGCTGGCGCCGCGTTGCCTCCGCCCTGAGTTGCTGGAACATTTGCCGCATTTGATGAACTCATTTTGCGTTATTTTACGTTAAGCGGGTTTCTGGAATCTCGTTTGATTTCTTTGTGAGCTGTTGCACTTTTGTCTATTCTATATGTCCAAGTTTTATTATTTCAACTTTTTAAGAAATAATATGCAATTTTTCTTACTTCCGTTTAATGACGACGCACACCACCGCCCGACTTGAAGTTTTCGATCGGTTTGACAAAAAACGATGGATGCGCTGCTCATGAAGAAAAATTTTAGTGAGCTATTAAAATATTGAACGTTGCTCAGAATTCTTCGATGTGTTATTTTCGCTGGGTGCAAGTGAAATAACTATAAGAGCATCGTCTGTATAATAATCAATATTACAGCGTAAGTGTGAAAAAGACAGCGAATTTTTGGCAAGTGTCAAGAAAGGATGTTTGGTACGTTTTCGCCACGAATTAACAGAGATGTGTTTAGTGAGCTACTAAGCTGTTTTTATTCCCGCGCTTTCTTGTAGTAAATTTTTAATGAATTAAATAAGTAAACTAATAATTTTGCATTTCGTTTTTGAGTTTGTACTACATTTCTTTTCAGTTTCTTATATTTGAAATTTTGTTGTTTAATAAGTGAAAAATACGAATTTGAAATAAAAATTATGGTTTAAGGTTAAAATTTTTGTTTTCAAATTCTTTCACTTCTCCTGCGAAGTTTTTGTTTTTACTAGTAAACGCAATAAAGACTATAAATTTGTAAAAGTAATTCGGGAAAATAAATTGGTGCATTTAAGAAGGAAACACAAGGAGTTTCCGCAATGATTAGTTAAGGTTAAGATTGCTTGATACATTCAGTTCCATAAGTTTTATTATAAAGAATAATTAAAGAAATAATTAAAACTTTCCAAAAATGTTACTTCTTTCTAAAAACCACCGAGGATACGACGGTGCCAACTCTTCCACCAAATCTAAACGACGGTGTTGGGATTGTACAAATTTTTTCGAATTTATCCGCAAAACTTGTGGCCAACTCTTCCTCTGTCCAGTTGCACGAAGTAATGACGAAGACACTATCTTCAGCCAGCATGTTGCAAACACACATCAAATAAAGTTCCCGTTTCTGCTTCGGATTTTCGGGACACAAGCTAATGGCATCGTAGGTGCCTTTATCGTGTACAACTTGGAACTGACCCAATGTTTGACACTGATTCACATTCATTAAATCGATCACCTCGTAGCGGATGCTTAGGTTTTGATCTTGAGCTATGCTAGAGGCTAAGGAAACCGCTTTCGGAGAGTAGTCCACACCCAGCAGATTCCTGTAACCCTCTCGCGAAAGCTCTATGAGCAACATTCCATTTCCACAACCTGGTTGAAAGAAGGTTTAATATAGTAGAGTTATATCTAGAAATTATGCAAATCTTACCCAAGTCAATCATTCTGGCATCGTCAGAGATATAATCCTGTTTCATAATCCAATTGATAACGCGAATCTGAGAATCTTCATCGAACCAGATCTCACCTAGAAAAATTCAATTGAGATTTTTAAAACTTGAAAAAATGCAGACAGTTTTCATTCTTATTATTATTCTCTATTTTTATACACTAAAATACAATAATCAACGTGTCTGAATAAGGGATTTCGATTTAATATAAAATCTCCATGTAAAAAATTATAAAAGCGAAGTTTTGCTGTACTTCAATGTCATTAATATTACATTAATAACATCATTATTATTAACTCTGTTTTGCACGTTTTGCGTTCTATTCAGCGAAAAAAAATATGTTGCCCTGGAAAACGTGTTGTATTCTATTCTCGAAAATGCTGACCTGAAAAACGTAGAAAATTTTGCCCCGTGGAATACCAACCCAAACCAACAATTTAATTCAACTTTATTGAGATAAATTTATAATTTGTAATTTGATAATAATTTATAATTGAGATAAATGATAAACATGTTCTAAAAAACAGTATATATAACTTGTTGTTCTAGTAATGGGGATCCTCCTGATCTTCGAGAGTTGGAAAGGACCTCCTTAGACATCTACATATTTATACACAATCACACAACTAAACCAGTTTGAAATATTGAGGGCTGTAAGATTTGCTTTGTAAGTTCTCACAAGTAGTATTATAAGTGAGTATTATACCGTATTATACTATAATACCGTAGTAGTATTTTCAGCCATAAGTACAGTTTATGTATAGTATGAGAGCTTATCCGAGTTTAATAATTATAGCTTCTGCAATAATTATAGTTTCTGGATATATTTATTGGGACTATATTTATATACTTTAAATATACTAGTTACTGCTAACCCAGTAATGATTTAATCGTATATTGTTCTTTAATGTCCTCAAATATTAGAACAAGAAAAAAGAATTGAATCTATATTTTGGCAAGATGAGTTATTTTGGTAAAGAACAGGGACTAAAGGAAAGCAATCATTGCCTGCTAGGGCACAAATTAATCGATTGCCTCCAGACGTAGACGAGATAAGTACGTGGAAGAATTCCACGCCTCTCTGTATAAAGAAAAAAAACGCTTTATTTATTAAATCATTATCGATATTATTTACATTTGTGATACAATTTTTTCATAGATCTAATTGGCCTTGGAGTGAAGTCGAATATGAAAATCTTATAGAGAGGACCCAGGATTGAGTCCTGTGGGAACCCACGCTCAACTTTTTTAAGGGAGATTTTCTTTATTTGATTTGCGTGAAGAAAAGTCTGAGATAAAACTGGCTCTGAATTATAATATTATTATTGTACTGAGGGATCTGTATTCCATTTTTATACTACTCAAGAAAAATGTTTGTAAAACAACTAGAGCAGCCAAGGTGCATTTTTATGGCTTCAAGTTCTGTTCTATCACTATTCTATTCTATCTATTAAATGTAACCCTACACGTTTAGACATCATTTCTCAAGGCTTTACTTCTAAAACGTAAGCATTTCATTATCCATATCATGAACTCCATACTTACTACTTCCACTTATCCGAACGATTGGAAAAAAGCCAGTATAATTCCTCTACCTAAACCAAATGGCGACTACCGTCCAATTGCAAAACTTCCTTTCATATATAAGGTACTAGAGGTCATTATGCACTCACAAATCTCCGACTATTGTACATTACTCCCTTCAAAACCAGGAGTCCCTCAGGGGTCAAGGCTTGGTTCTCTTTTGTGAAATCAATTTTATCACATACCCACATCGCCATGATTTTTGTAATTTTTAAATTCTCTCTCGTAGTTTGATTCCCAGTATTCTTTGGTGCCGAGTTCTGAACCATTCAATTCCTCCACCATATTTTTTGTTTCTGCAATGTTGACACCAGATGACGTCGCAAATCTAAATAAGCCATTTTCATTCTGTAATTCATTATATTATTTTATGGAATTCAATGTTTACTTAATGGATTAATTAATAATATGAATAACTTGATGAATAATATACTAACTTTATTATTATTGATTTATTCGCTTTATTTATGTATTTATATATTTATATATTACTCCAATTTTTCGGCACACTCGTGGTTATGACGTTTGGTTATCTTTTGTTCGCCTCTTTACGTCGTTTTTATATGGCATATAATATTGCCATATATTTATTTACTCTGCTACAGTTTTCGGTTTGTTTAATTTAATTAAGCCAATTAACAAAATTTAAAAAATTGTCTGCAATCGACATAATTTTTTTTCATATGTATTTTGCCACTGAACACGAAATTCACAATTATAAATATCTGAATTTCTTTTTAAAAGATTTTTTATATATTTTCTAAAATTCTTGAAGGTAGCTTTACATTTTTAGGTACATCTTGAGTTACCTATTATATCTTTTGTCAGCTCCATGACTCCATGATTCTCCCTAATTCATTAAGAAATATATCTGATGAGGATATTTTCAGGAGACTTGTAAGAAAGAATTTTGGAAATCTTGATGTCTACTTGAGTATTCTTACTATCTTTACTTTTCTTTCTACTAACTTCATAGTAATTATTTTCTTTGTTCTTCTAAATAGGTGTAGTAGTTTAAAGACGTATATTTGTATGATTTGATTGCTATAAAGGAATTATATTCTTATTGCAAACCGAAAAATGAATAAAATGAAATTCAATATATTTTTGACCCTGACCTGCTTAGACGATTTAGCTCTGTCCGTCTGTCTGTGGAAATTGCGATTACAGGAGAACAAGTCATGTTGGGAATTGAAAATAGGAGTTAGATGAATTTCTCAGCTCAATAGTCCAGATCTAAAGTTGAATTTCTATACCGGGATTTAATGTATCAGAGCAAAAAATTGGCGTGAGCCGTCCACTGAATTGAACTATAAATGATCCTAAGGTATAAGCTACAGCCAGGCCGAAGTTAACTTTTTTTCTGGTTTATATTTGTTTTCCCCCTATGCCGTTTGGAGTAGACTCGATAAACTAATATAAACATTGTATACCATTTAATTTTAATACAAATATTAATTATGCTTCAAACTAAATTTTATATTTGACTTTTGTTTGGATTAAGATTTATTGTTATATATTCTAGTTGCATAGTTTCCTAGTTTATTAATTGTCGTGAGTCATTTCATTTATATATTGATATTATCTACGAGTTATGTATAAAATATATACATATATTGCGTTTATAAACCTTTTATATTTATTTTATAATAAATGTTATACATATATATTTTTCAAATTTCTACATGAAATCATATCGATTAAATGTTCATCGGCATAGTGTGGCAACACTATTTGCTTTTCTTTATACATAATTGCGCTTTTTGAACGCTTTCCAAATAAAGCCAAATTTATATCACTTTGTTTCTCTTTTTCATTGCAATTCTTTGAAATTCGATTATTATTCCAACTTGATAAAAACAAATATTTGCACATATTACAAATACACAGCAATAATAGTATCAAACAAAGCGGTTTGTTCGCTCAGTAACAATAGCAAGGACAATAATAATAGCGGACTATATTAATATCAGTTTTTGAAAGCAGTGAAAAAGAAATATTTTGAGCGTTCCTGATATGCCTCCGCGCAGAAACAACAGTCTTGGTGTCGGCGGTGGAAGCGGTGGTAACGGTCATGGCGGCAGCGGCGGTGGCCAACGTATGAGTCGCGGTGGTGATAACGGGAGGGGAGATCGCCGTAGCGATGGGCGTGGTCGTGGCGATGGGCGTGCTCGTGGAATGGGTGGCAGTCGGGGCGACGGCGGTGTTAGATCGGGACGTATTGAACGACGTGGTAGAAATGGACATGGTGGCGGGGCTGGCGGGGGCTCTGGTGGCGGCGGCGGTGGCAGCGGAGGACGTAGCTTTGGAGGAGGACGTGGAGGCGGCGATGATTTCGGGGGTAAATTTCGAGCACTGGAGCATCTATCTTTCACAGTGTTAATAATACTTAGTTTCCCTTCTGTTCCTTTTAATTTGCAGGCTTGCGAGCAATAGACTGGTCCGAATCGCGCCCTGCGCCATTTCAGAAAAACTTCTATCAGGAGCATCCAAAGACCCGCAATCGTCCGCAGCATGAAGTGGATCGGTACCGTGCGACCCACGAAATCACCGTGCGTGGTCCCGCACCGAACCCCATACAGTTCTTTGACGAGGCTTGCTTTCCAGACTACTGTATCAACGAGATACGGCGCCAGCGCTACGTCGAGCCCACGCCCATACAGGCACAAGCGTGGCCCATAGCCATGAGCGGATGTAACTTGGTGGGCATCGCCAAGACGGGTTCGGGGAAGACGCTCGCTTTCATATTGCCCGCCATAGTGCACATCAACAACCAGCCGCCGATGACGCGGGGCGAGGGACCTATTGCTTTGGTACTGGCGCCCACACGTGAGCTGGCGCAACAGATCCAAGCTGTCGCAAATGACTTCGGTTCGGACGCGTACGTGCGCAACACTTGTATATTCGGCGGAGCGCCCAAACAGAAGCAGGCCAACGATCTGGAGCGCGGAGTGGAGATTGTTATCGCTACACCGGGTCGTCTGTTGGACTTCCTGACCACCGGTGTGACAAACTTGAAACGGTGCACTTATCTGGTGCTGGACGAAGCCGATCGCATGCTTGATATGGGCTTCGAGCCACAGATACGCAAGATTATGGGACAGATCCGTCCCGACCGTCAGATACTCATGTGGAGCGCAACGTGGCCCAAGGAGGTGCGACAGCTGGCCGAAGATTTCCTCGGCAACTATATACAGGTGCATTATATACGTCCACTTAATAATTATATAAGTGTATTAAGTATATAACACTATATGTTTCAAAGAGTAAGATAAGATTATACAAGTTTTTCATATCTTCTTTTTTTGTCTGCTCGTTTAACGACTAACTACTTGTAAACTTGTAGATTAACATTGGCTCGCTGGAACTCTCCGCAAATCACAATATCCGTCAGTACGTGGATGTATGCAGCGAATCGGACAAAGGAAGCAAGCTGAAAAGTCTACTCTCAAATATCTACGATCAGTCGCACGCACCGGGCAAGATCATCATATTCGTGGCTACCAAAAAGAAGGTGGATGAGTTGTCACGCTTCATCAATGGATTCGGCGTCCGGGTGGGCTCGATACATGGTGACAAATCGCAGCAGGACCGAGACTATGTGCTCAACGAGTTCCGCGGCGGACGCACCAACATCCTGGTGGCTACAGACGTAGCGGCACGTGGCCTGGATGTGGATGGCATCAAGTACGTCATCAACTTTGACTTCCCGCAATCGTCTGAGGATTACATACACAGGATTGGACGCACAGGACGCAAGCATTCCACCGGAACGTCGTATGCGTTTTTCACGCGCAAGAACATGAAGTGTGCGCGTGCTTTGATCGATATACTGCGCGAAGCCAATCAGAATGTGAATCCAGAGTTGGAGCACTTGGTTCGCACGGGCGGCGGTGGTGGAGGCGGTGGCGGCCGCGGAAGTCGTGGCAGCGGTGGTCGTGGCGGAGGAGGCGGCGGTTTCAGACAAAATAATGGCACCTCAAGAGGATTTGGTGGTGGTGGAGGTGGAGGAATGGGTCGGCGCGACGGTGGTGGCTACAATGGAAATACTAGCACCGGCTTTAATGGCGGCGGTTCGCGATTTAGCGGCTACGGTGGCGGCTTTTCGAATGGCGGCGGCCCGTCCGGTCCCAGAGATCGCAACTATTTAAGCTCAAGACATTAACTCAAGTTCCCTTTAAATGGATCACAGAAATTATGTTTTAAACATGTCCTTATCCTTTAATGTAAAAGTGAAAACTCTAGTTATATAAAATCGCAAGAAGTACGGTAAAACACTGAAAATTACCCCCTACAGCAGTCAATCGGCAGTTTCCGAGTACAACTACATTTTATTTTTGTTCCTTGAATTCGTGAACATTTTTCAATAATTCCTTATATACCGACGATATATATACCTATATACCGTGTATTACCTTTTTATTTTGATTTGAATAAACATTTTGAATACAATGTGTAAAATATGCGAGTCCCAATTTATTTCAGCAAATGTACTTGACCAGAGGACTGCATGAATACAATCGTTCTTATTTGCGTGGCAAGTGTTTCATACATTCCCTAAATTAACTAAAGCTAAATTAAATTTCTAGATTATTGATTCTAGATGAGTGATGGTGAAAAGTCTTCTTCGAATTTCGCAAAGAAAATACTTTTTTCCAACGAATGTGATATTCATATGTGTTGTTCACCACATGACAAAAATTTAAAGAAAAATAATCGACAATTGTTTATTTATTTAGATTCTCTTCTTTTTATTTTAGATTTATTTTATGGTTGGCGTAAATTTTAAACTTAAATTGAAACTAACAATTACCGTTACAGTGTCTTCAGTGTGAGAAAGGAATTAGAAACGGTAAACCATTTTCGTTTTTTTCAACATCGCCACAAAATTATGGCGTGACTTAGTGGCAGGGATACCAACGACACAACTTTATTATATATTATTCCTTTGGTTTTTAAGTAAGCATTACTAGACAAACTGCTTTGCATGCAAGAGTTGTGATTACTTATGCAGATATTACACTATGAACATTGTTTGTTGTCGATGAACCATTTTTGCTCTCTCTCAAAATTTTGTTCAGAATTGTAATTACACATGGAGCAAACAAATATCAATATTTACAAATACAAAACAAAGTTACGGAGTTGCTTTATGTATTTTTTTCTTATTATGAAGTACCTTTTATCAATAAAAGTACAGTTATTTCAATCCTAAACCCGAGTACTATTTTGTTTCAACACACTAGAACACCGTTTTAATCGAAGTTTGTTGTCGTCGACCTCTGGATGAACTCAACTCTGAAACCTGAGAGCGTAAGGTTGACAGCTTTGTACAGAAAGCAAAAACAATTTTACAGTTATTTCGAACAATGTTCGTAGTGTAATATCCGCATTAGCGGTTTGCATATATTAAAAACTAAGTAAACTTATTTGTATTTGTAATTTTTCATTTCTTGTTTGTTTAAATTTAAATGAGTTAACAAAAATAAGTTTACAATTCATTTATTTCCATTAAAATTAGACAAAGACAAATAAATTAACAATCCTTTATATTAAAGACCAAAGGAACTAAAATAACAATTGAGCTGTTGTTTTTGAAAGTGGAATAAGTCCATTTTTTCATGTATTAGAATATTTAAGGGTTTTCATTTGAATAAATTTAAAAATATTGTCAAAAGCTAATCAATTTGAATGATTTTTTTAACACTTTTTAATTTTGTTATGATGTAATAATAATTAAAATTATCTAATAAATAAACGATATTTTTATCTCCGAATGGACTTGTACCACATTCAAAAATAATCAATTGAATATATGATTATAAATATGGATGGAATGTGTCTATATCTTACTAAAATTACCCTTAACTCATTTTTTTTAAAAAATGGACTTATTCCACTTTCAGAAATAACAGCTCAATTAAGTAATTGTTATTTGGCTATTGGCAATTGGTCAATTGACATCTCTTCGGCTAAAAACATTTTTTTTTCTTGTAAGGGTTACCATGCCTCACAGAGGCTTAACAAAAAAAAGTAGAGAATCGCGAGTAGGCATACTCGATACTGAACAAATTATTTAATGTTGCATAAAATTAATTGAAAACTTTAAAGAACGTCATGTAGTATTACTTTTATAACTTTTAGTAGTTTTCTGAGACTTTTCAACAGGAAAACACTAAGGGCCTTTTTCCAAGAGTCACGACGAAGACGATGTCGGTGACTCTCTTTTGTGATTTTCGTCGAAATTGACATTTGGTAATGTTATTGTTTTTGTAATCGAAAAAAGCACAAAAGAGACTCACCGACATCGTCTTCGTCGTGACTCTTGGAATAAGGACCTAAATAAAAGTAATAAAATTTTTCATTGCAAACATTTAAGTTGCAAATTTGTATGAAGATTGTAACTCTTTTCCCGATGTCACAATTCCTTGGAAAGTAACTATCCAAGTATGGCCCTGAATAAACCGCGCTTTTTTTTCATCCAACTGAAAAAATAGTATTTAAAATCGATTTTATTGCCAGAGTAGCTTTTCTGTCAATAAAAATAAAACTATGGACGATTATATTAAAGTTTTATCATTTTTAACGATTAGTTCAATTGTTTTTGTTTGATTTTTATTACAATATTTTATTTCTTTTAATAAAAGTTTTTAGTTGCTTGTAAAAATGCATAGACAATACACACCAAAGTACACGATACAATTTAAGCTGATGATTATACAATATTATTAATTAAATACATATAAAAAAATTCGACAGAAGCTGCATTGTTTCTAAAGGTTAAATTTATTACTATAATTTATGATTATTTCTGTTTGGAAAAAGAATTGCAAAGCGTTTAAATTTCATTAAATTTGTTCTGCTTTATTGAAATTGCAAAAAATCCTCCATACGTTTACTTAGATAAAAAAGAGGCAAATACAAAAAAACACACATAAACACACTTAATTACTTTAAAATGAACGTATTTTTTTTTTCTCCTCATTCAATTGAATGCTGATAATTACTCATTATTAATGCTTAATGCTTTTTTGTTGTTGTTCTTCTGGTTTGCTGCTTAATACTAAAACATTTGAGAAAAAACGCATCCTTTTTTTTGTGCATGCGAATTATTGATTGGTTGAGATATAAAATTGGTATTTGTTCACGTCTGCGGTCGGTTTTTCCATGCAGCTTACTTAAGCGACGATGAAAAATGGTTGAGCATACTTTTAGGCTTGCTTCTGAATGCGACGTGTTGCTGTGTTGTTGTTGTAATGAGAAAAGACAAAATTTGCATTAAGTAATTTACAACAATTATGAAGTTATTATTATAATTAAGAATTATTATTGTTATTATTATGAAGAAGTGTTTGCAATACATAAAAGTTATGAACAATTTTGTTTCCTTTCTGTTTGGAGATTCTATAAGAGACTGAAAGAACTATCAAAGGGCTAAAATGATAGGCTTCGACAGATTCTGACAGAACTTATTTTAAGAAAGAAGAAGCAACAAAATTCATCAATTAAATTACGGAATTTTGTTGGTTTCTTTATGATAATGAACTAATAATTGATTGTATTCTTATCAGTGGTCTTATTGCGATAAAATAAGACGATTTTCTGGTGACCTCGTCTCTGTGCTTATCTCCGTAATCACCTTTTTCTTTATTTTTGCGCTCTCTGTTGGCTGCTTTGGTTCCCTTTCCGCCGCCTGGATTGCATATCTTATCGATGCTACGGACGGCATCACAACTAGACGAATCCACGGTGCCTGTTGACTTAAGTTTATCCTGTCGCGTCATCAAACCGTTGGTGCACTCCGACCAGGATCCTTTCTCATAGCGACAGACTGAAAGTAGAAAAGCAAGAGTTAAACGTGATTTAACATGGTCACATGGTTGCTCCTGATAACATTCGATATAATTGCATCACATTTGATCTTAAGTGAACCCTCTGGAGTACGAGATATGATTTAATTGAACTTAATCTCTTGCCATCTCATTTTATTCCCTTCTGAATGTGACCCAATTTGTATTTGAGTAGTTCTTTTCACTCTATTGTGTTTTATCAGCAGCGAATCCTTCAGCGAGCACGTCAGCACACATCAATATATCACCCCTGCCCCTCACCTTATCCACCACTCAGTCATCAGCATCCTTTCGTCATTCTGTAGTGACGTTGATTCAAACCACAAGCATTCCGTCCTTTGAATTCTCTTTAAAATGACGCATTTCCTCGGTAAAAATGCAAAAATGTAGAAATTTTCTAAAAGTTCATTTGAAAAAACCAACAAAACAAAAAAGCAACGAAACTTAAAGTAAACAAAAGCGAAAACGAACATAGTAATAATTAGAAGTACGTGAAACGTGTGACAGACGGACAGAGAATGCGAAAAACTGTGCCAAAACCTTGCATTCTGCATTCAAGTTTTAATTTTTTTTTCATAATTTGCAAAAATACGGTAACGCTAGCAGTATATCCAAGCAACGGTTGTTGTTTGTTTTGCTCTCATTATTGTTGTTGTTGCTGTTTGGATGTGTTTTTGTTTTTGTTTTTATAATGAGAGCAATTAGTGAGAGCTGCTTCGATTGTGAATTGAAAAAACAACAATTTTTCTAAACCTAGTGAATTAAAAGCAATGCGAGTGAACTCGATGAAGGTGGATGTGATGGTACTCGGTCTTGGAGAGAAATGATCTAAGTAAACATTTGCTGGGAATGGGTTTTGATTTCTTAAGATGCGGGTCCATCATATTGTAATATTAATGAGCCTTCAGATCGAAAGATTTTCGAGTACTCGAAGAGATCAGGTCTAGGAGAAGAATTTATTCTAAAAAATTCAATTAAAGAGAAGGGTATTTTATAGCCTTAACGTAACTTTTAAGGGGGGGAGGGTGTCTATTAAGGTAACAGAAAAAAGACCATAACGATGCTTTTAAAATATTTCCAATATAATAGATCATTATATGGGGGATATAATGGAAGTTTTCGGTTTAATTTTTAATATTCTTATTAGATTTCATAAAATAAGGAATCATTTCATTAATTGCACATTATGTATTCATGAAAGTATTCCAGTGTAGATGGTTCCTTAAGAAGTCTGTTATAGCAACAATAAGAATACAGCATAGCAATGGATCACATATGATAACAACAACTACAGCAAAAACAACAACAACACCAACGACAACAACAACTCCGACATCAGAGAACAGTAGAAAATCATCAGAACTGAAGTTGTTTGGAATTCAAGGTTTTAACTTTGAAGTGTAGACAACAACCATTAAACAGTGTACATTGAAACCACCCACCATCTAACGCACACACGCACATACATACACACACACACACTCGTGCAAACTCATTTCTGGAATTACTCTCCTTTGTACAGGAAACAAAGTAAGGAAGTGAAAATCTTACAAGTATTTAATGACCAGCTCTTCAAAAAGTCCTTGAGTGTAATATTCCAAAGCATTTAATGAGCGAAAGAGAGGTGAAGGAGGTGGTGGGCGAAGGTGATTACACTCAGAAGACATTTTAATAGTTTCCTCCAAAACAAGGCGAGAGAGGAAGGCAAGATTTTGTGGAGATGTCTGAAAGAAAAACAAAAAGAAAGAACCAAGCGCTCTCTCGCAAGAAGTTTGTATGTAAAAAAAACAGCAACAACAAGTGCAATAAAAAAAGAACAAGAATAACAACAACAATTATTGCGAGTATTGCATTGTATTTCGATGCTGAAACAACAAATTCAAATGTGGAACTTCACAGTTTACACAAATCGTCCTTTGCCATTATTATGTATTATTACAATACACAGAAGTGTTCTATTCAAAGAATTTTAGGGAAAGTCTGCCCTTAGAAAGTTTACTTTTTGCCTTTTCTATCAGATGCAACAAGGAGCAAAACGTAAATAAAAAACCATCTATACACATCTATAAAAACCTCCAACACGAAACAGTAAATGGACTAAAAGAACGTTTAAAAAACTGTGAAAAGTAATATTGGAAAACCATATAAAGAAGAGACGAAAAGGGAGAGGATTATATTACATAAAAAGGACAAAACAGCACTTGAAAACTTGGGAAAAAATGACAAAATAAGTCACAAGAATGCAAAAATAGGGACAGAAGAACAGAATAAAGGGAGGAGACGAAGAGGAAGGAGAATGGCAAACATTCATCTTGTAGATATTCTATAGCAAAAGGATTTATGAAACGCTCTTGATAAATGACACGAGATGTCAAGAGAATGTTGCTGTGTGCGTTTTAGTGTGTGTGTGCTTTTGACAGTGTAAGTGAGAGAGTGCGTGTGTTTTTCCTGTGTGCTGCTATTGTTAGTGGCATTCTTGTTGTGAGCAGGAGCGGTAAAGATGAAAATGAAGAGCACGCATCCGTGGAAGAAGGAACGAAAAGAGGAAGAAGCGGAGAAAGAAGAAGATAAAGAACAAGGACAGGAACAAGAACAAGAGATCCCATTCAATTGATTGTAAGGAAATTAAAAACAACATCAAGGTAAAATTTTTCATTGCATTTTGGTTTCTTTATTCGTGGGCTTTCGTATGTGTGTGTGTGTAGTTGCATTGTAAATCGTCCTGTACACTCTGAAATACACAAAAGAGGCCTCTTAAAGCGGAGATAAAAGAGCTCTTTAACAGCAAAAAGTGGCAGCGTAAAGAAATCTGGAAGAGTAAAGAAAATGTTGGAAGTAAAGAAAACTTCGAGAAGAAAGGAAGCGGAAGTGAAGGCAATGAAAAGACCAGCGGAGGGGAAGAAGAAAAAACCGAGAAAAGGAGGGGGCAAAAGTTTGAGGAAGGACCAGAATAAAAGGAACACGAAAATAAAGAAAACGCGTCACGAGTTCTCGAAATTGTCCTTTTTTCCGTTTCGTTTTGTTTTTTCTCTTGTTTTGCTTCGCTTTCTTTTGTTTTGCTCCTCTTGTTTATTTAGTGCTTGTTTTGCATTGAAAATTATTCGTACGTAAATTTTTAACAGCGGTTCTATTCTAAGGTTCTTGTAAATATTAGTTAATAATACAATATAATAAGTTTTGTTTATGAAATCCAATCCAAGTCTACGATAAAAACCGACCTTTTTTGCACTTCTTTTGAATGGTTCTCGTAGGCAAGCAGTTATTTTCACCTTTCTTCAGGGTCAACGTGCGCGACTTCGAGTTGGTTTCGGAATCACATTCGGTCCAAGCACTTTTGGCGTAGCGACAAGTTGACTCTAGACAGGATGAGAAAAGAAACAAACAGAACAACCATCAATAAAGTAATAGTATATTAAAAAATTAAGTACAGCAGTTAAAGTAAAGATTTAAAGTTGTTAAATAATATATATCTTAATTTCACTTGTTTGAAAATTCATTATGTAAACGAACTTTTCATTCTATTTTATTTCACTGTAAACAAATCTAAAAGATTGCATACGAAAAGCTGAAACACAAAAACCACGAAATTCTGTCGTCTTCAAAGCGGCTGCCTGTTTTCTTCTGGTACAACTACGAAAATTTATACAAAGGTAAACACGAAGACCGAACACTTACACACTACGACATCTAATGTTACTTGAACTGCGTCCATTTTATAAGTTTATAAAGCAATGTGTAAATATAATCGATCAAAAAACCACAGCAATTATTTGCACTTCGCGTCACTTCACAATTAACGCCACAAACAACTGTGGAAGCCAAGCAGGGCAACAAAGACAACATAATTTCGGAACAAAGCCAATTATTATAAATAAAAAACGATTCACTTCCTTGGCTTGTCTGTCGGTTGTTGGCTTCGGTTTCCCCACATCAGAATCATGTTCTATAAAAAAAAATGAACACGAGCTGTTCTGAAGCTGCAGAACATCAGCAGAGATGTGCATGTTTTATATGTTATTTATTCTTTTTTTTAAATCGAAATCTTGATGACTGAAATCTTTTCCAATATTACATTCCTTCCAACCAAAGTCTTAATATCCGTCCGGTTCTCTCATTCTTAATAAAGAGTTAAGAACAAAACCATCAAACTTTTTGCCTTTACCAAAAATAATAACTTGCATAAGATTATTCAGCTCGGTTCGATTACCGATTCCAGTTCGACTACATATTCTTTAAAATTTCTTTATACACACTTCGATTGTTCGAGTTTTGAGTGTAAATTGGCATAAAATCAGGTGCGATGAAGCCAAAACTGCTTTCAGATGCAAAAATTAAGTGGAAAATAAATGAAAATTGAATATAAAAAAACAGCAAAAGGCGATTTCTTTGTTCACTCGCAGATGCAGATGCGAGAAGAAAAAAATAATATCGAGCCTCTAGCAAGGATAATATAAAGAATATCTATATTTATAAAATCCCTGTGTTGTGTGTCTGTCTGTTAGCAAAATATGTCCGGGACTTTTTTTTGGACTTCCACATCACTTAGAAACCTGAATTTTATCAAAAATCAATCGCAAATTTCAAAAATCCAAACGGCTTTGACATTTTTTTGCAATAAATTCCCCCATTGGGAGGAAATTTATATTTTTTTTCCTAGGTTGTGCTGATTAATTTTTCAGATTTTATTATGAAAAATTTAATAATTTAAAAAATTAATAATTTTTCATAATAGTGTAATTTCTCAATAGTAAGGTGAGAAAGTCCCAAAGGCTTCGCAATGTTTTTACGAAATAAATAAAAAATAATAACTTCCTGGCGAAGAAAGGCTTATATACTAGTTAGTATTATTTACATTCATGTAAGATTTGTACGGATTGCATAATAAACAGTATATTTTAATTAAGTTGAAGAAATAAAAACACTCGTCATGCGCGATGGCCATCATGATTGAAAGACTGAATTCACAATAAACATATAACACAAGAGTGAGTGTTCGCTTAAAAGGGAACGAGTTCATGTATAAATATGTATACGAATACGATGTGTGCGTGTGTGTGATGTTGGCAATGCTTTTTAATATACAAGATTTATTGCTTTAATTTTCTTTAACTTTCAAGCTTTGAACCCCTTTTTAACGACTTCCTTGAATCTGTTCTGTATTTTTTAAGCTCTGTATTTTCGAATTTTTTTTTAATAAAAAAACTGAATCTTCTTCTTCTTCTGCCTTGCTCTGTTGTTGTTGAAATCAAATTTAAATCCTTTCCGAGTCGAAGATTCAAGTCAATAAAAATTTTTTAATAAAAAAACTTCTGCACTAAAAAAGAGGTCCTTCAATAAAATAAGAAAGCTTTAAAAATTCCACATTAAAATGTAAAAAAATTTTAAAAATTTGTGAATATACAATGAAATGAAAATGTTGCATCCTTTTGTTGCAACATCCGTCTTTCTCTTGACAGGGTGAAACAGGAATCACTTTGTGTGTGTGTGTGTGTGTGTTTGAAGTGAAGGACCCGAGCAATCTGTGCTCATATAAACGTGGCAACCATCAGAATGTTGCAGCAATTATTTATGCAACTACGATTTGATTGTAACTATGAGTGCTTTTTAAGTGCTACTGAATAAATAAAGAGCGAGAACTTTTCTTGTTCTTCTTGAGGTCACTTTTTCAAGAATTTAAATGAATCTATAAAATAGATTGGAAGCTGTTGTTCTGCTTTTGTGCACCTTCGTTCAGACAATGAAAGCAGGTACATACATAGACTATATACTAGATACAATACTCCTAAATAAGATATGTAAAAATATTTCAAGGGATACAAATACAACGAACAAAGTATTAAAGTTTAACTACGCTTTCATTCTCGTTTTTGAAAAAGAAAGGATCGATTACACCTTTCGACCCAAGTGCAAACACCAAACACTACCTTTATTTGGATGGAGTCATTGATAGCTCTTGAAATTTCATCACTCCATATGCGACAGTTTAGCTTATTGACGTGTCCATCCCATCCATTAAACGATGCTCTAACAAGCGGCGAATTTTCGGCGTTGCCCATGGTCATTTTCTTTCAGTTCATTTGTTGCAGATGAATTCGCCAGAAACTGCTATAAAAGATCCTCAATTCTTGAGAACGGCGTGGAATTGAAGTAGATGCGTTCACGAACATTTTCACGAGCAGCATCCATGTTTTCATTCGACCGAACTATTTTCGGTCTGCCAGACTTTGGTTTATCATGAAAAAATCCAGTTTCAGCAAATTTTGTAACCAAAATTGTTGACTTTGAATATATTTTATTTATGAATCACTGTAAACATTTATTGAAGAACTGATAATGTTACAATAAATATGCAATAAACATTAATTAAAAAACAATGAATTCCAATATTTGTTCACATTTTGTTTGCTACCTTTTGGAATAAGGAACCAATAACCTTATTTTATGCATAAGGACACGGTATATTTTTGTACGGGAATTTTTCGGGAACCTATCAGTCGTGTAAAAACAGACTTAGGTGTACATTGAAATATTTTGTTATCAATAAACGGGAGTATTTATCAGTTTTAAATGAAATTTCTCTAGATGAAGATCAGTAATGACGTGCATAGCGAAAAGGCTTTAACTCCGAAAGGGACCAATAGGAGACCGCAAAGAACTGTTTTTGTTGTTCAGGATTCCGTATAAAACGCTAACAACAACAAAACAAAAGAAGTGTCCAAAAAAGGGCGTAATCTATTGAAGATAATTTAAATTACACTTATTAACATTTGATAGCTGAAATTGTCAACAATTTGGAGGAAACGTTGCAGAGTTACGATGTGCAACACGATGGCTTCACGTCTGCATTGTACATGCAACATAACCTTGTGGACCAAAACACCGCATACAAAGTATAGTACATAAATTTACACGAATTCTGTTTTTATTACTGGTTTCATTTTCTTATCCACTGAACGCGATGCTGTTTTGGTTTTAACAAATCTTAAACCACAATGCTATATAGTTGGCCCAAAACTGTATTTAAGGCATGATCATATATTATTTTAACATATATTTAAAGCCATCATACTTGGCTTTAAACTAGAACCGTGTTTAAAAGACATCAACCAGCGCAGAAAGTGTCAGAAAAAAAGTCGTCATCCGTTGAAGACCACTTAAATTACATCGGTAAAAAGTTGATAGCTGAAATTGTCAACAATTTAGAGGAACCGTTGGAGAGTTACGATGTGCAACAGATGGCTTCACGTCAGCATTGTACAACATAACCTTGTGGACCAAAACTCCGCATACATGGTATAGTACATGATTTAAACAAATTCTGTTTTCATTACTGGTCTCATTTTCTTATCCACCGAATGCGATGTCGTTTTGGTTTTTTACGAATCTTAAGTCATGGCTGTATAGTTGGCCCAAAACTGCATTTAAGGGGGGGGGGGGGGTTTAAATTATTAGAAAAGAGTTCCATGTTCCAAGAGCTTAACAAGTTTAACACAACAAAATAAGCAATAAATAAAGAAAACAAAAAATAAAAACCATTAAACAAAAATCGGAAAACAAAAGCAAGCACTATTATAAGTGTCTAAAAAGTCACACCATATATAATTAATAATAGTCCTTTTTGCCTAAACTACTTTACAGGCAACACCCAGAAACTTCTTTCCTCCCTCGCCTTAGGGACCCGTCAACAGGCTTTTTTTGTTTTTACATATATATATAAGTGCACACAGGAATGCGCTGCACATATGTGCTGCCCATCCCACAATGTGCTCCATAGAGTGCTGCCTCATAGAGGCGCTCATTTAATAAATACGAAAATAACTTAATACTAGAGTAAACATAAATTATATAATAGATTTAGAGAAAAAGAGAAGGGAGAAAATCCCGCACTTTCCATTCTCAGGAGTACAGCGACCACATGGAACGAGAGTTAAACACATACTAACTTAGGCTGCTCGCACACTGCATGCGTTTTTTGTTCGTGCGAAGTCTGACGAAAACATGCGAGCGATCTCATTGGATGTTATTGATTGTAAATGCGCACATTGAAGCACTGTTCCGTCGTCAGAATTGCTGCGAAAAGTTGCGAATTGCGAACGATCCCATTCAAAGATTTCGGATGAAGTGTTTTTTTTTTTGTTCATTTAGTTATGCAGGTGATGAAATTCACCAAAATGATTTCTTTTCGCGAAAACCTCACGAACCCAAATCTTCCTTTTGAAAAATTTTCCTTTTGGATAAGAATTTTCTAATAAAAGAAACGTCATCAACCGTGTCCATTGCATATGTTGTTTTTGCTTTACTAAGAATTTTACGCATCAGTTCTGATAGAGTGTGCGGACTCTAAATAAGACTTCGGACGAATCGTTTTCGTCAGAATTCGCACGAACGAAAAACGCATGCAGTGTGCGAGCAGCCTTATGTGTTTACTCAAATGCATACTCTATATAACAAGAGTGATGCAATTTTGGGAAGACAATGGTAGGCTATGAACAATTATAGGATTGGGGGAAACAAGGGAGGAGAAAGGGTTTTTAAGGAATAAAATAATAAATTAGTTAATGAATTAAGTCAATTAAATTATATAAATTAAATTTAATTTAATTATATAAATTAAATTGAACGAGGTTCTAACAAGCGGCGAAATTTCGGTGTTGCCCATGGTCATTTTCTTTCAGTTCATTTGTTGCAGATGAATTCGCCAGAAACTGCTATAAAAGATCCTCAATTCTTGAGAACGGCGTGGAATTGAAGTAGATGCGTTCACGAGCAGCATCCATGTTTTCATTCGACCGAACTATTTTCGGTCTGCCAGACTTTGGTTTATCATGAAAAAATCCAGTTTCAGCAAATTTTGTAACCAAAATTGTTGACTTTGAATATATTTTATTTATGAATCACTGTAAACATTTATTGAAGAACTGATAATGTTACAATAAATATGCAATAAACATTAATTAAAAAACAATGAATTCCAATATTTGTTCACATTTTTTTTGCTACCTTTTGGAATAAGGAATCAATAACGTTATTTTATATATAAGGACACGGTATATTTTTGTACGCGAATTTTTCGGGAACCTATCAGTCGCGTAAAAACAGACTTAGGTGTACATTGAAATATTTTGTTATCAATAAACGGGAAATTGTTATCATCGCTGCAAATGATGCTGCGTGAAAAAATGCATATCCATTGAACGATGTTCTAACAAGCGGCGAAATTTCGGTGTTGCCCATGGTCATTTTCTTTCAGTTCATTTGTTGCAGATGAATTCGCCAGAAACTGCTTTAAAAGATCCTCAATTCTTGAGAACGGCGTGGAATTGAAGTAGATGCGTTCACGAGCAGCATCCATGTTTTCATTCGAACGAACTATTTTGGGTCTGTTAGACTTTGGTTTATCATGAAAAAATCCAGTTTCAGCAAATTTTGTAACCAAAATTGTTGACTTTGAATATATTTTATTTATGAATCACTGTAAACATTTATTGAAGAACTGATAATGTTACAATAAATATTCAGTAAACATCAATTAAAAAAACATTGAATTCCAATATTTTTTTCACATTTTTTTGCTACCTTTTGGAATAAGGAACCAATAACCTTATTTTATGTATAAGGACACGGTATATTTTTGTACGGGAATTTTTCGGGAACCTATCAGTCGTGTAAAAACAGACTTAGGTGTACATTGAAATATTTTGTTATCAATAAACGGGAGTATTTATCAGTTTTAAATGAAATTTCTTTAGATGAAGATCAGTAATGACGTGCATAGCGAAAAGGCTTTAACTCCGAAAGGGACCAATAGGAGACCGCAAAGAACTGTTTTTGTTGTTCAGGATTCCGTATAAAACGCTAACAACAACAAAACAAAAGAAGTGTCCAAAAAAGGGCGTAATCTATTGATGATAATTTAAATTACACTTATTAACATTTGATAGCTGAAATTGTCAACAATTTGCAGGAAACGTTGCAGAGTTACGATGTGCAGCACGATGGCTTCACGTCTGCATTGTACATGCAACATAACCTTGTGGACCAAAACACCGCATACAAAGTATAGTACATAAATTTACACAAATTCTGTTTTTATTACTGGTTTCATTTTCTTATCCACTGAACGCGATGCTGTTTTGGTTTTAACAAATCTTAAACCACAATGCTATACAGATGGCCCAAAACTGTATTTAAAGCGTGGTAAACTTATTTTTTAGATAATTTTAATTATTATTGCTTCATAACAAAATTAAAAAGTGTTAAAAATAATATCATTCGAATTGATTAGCGGTTGACAATAGTTTGAAATTTTTTCAAATGCGAGGAGTACCTTTATTTGGATGGAGTAATTTTTCTTTGATAGCTCTTGAAATTTCACCAATCCATATGAGACAGTTTAGCTTATTGACGTGTCCATCCCATGTGAAGTGAGCAAGCGGCGAAATTTCGGCGTTGGCCATGGTCATTTTCTTTCAGTTCATTTGTTGCAGATGAATTCGCCAGAAACTGCTTTAAGAGATCCTCAATTCTTGAGAACGGCGTGGAATTGAAGTAGATGCGTTCACGAGCAGCATCCATGTTTTCATTCGAACGAACTATTTTGGGTCTGTTAGACTTTGGTTTATCATGAAAAAATCCAGTTTCAGCAAATTTTGTAACCAAAATTGTTGACTTTGAATATATTTTATTTATGAATCACTGTAAACATTTATTGAAGAACTGATAATGTTACAATAAATATTCAGTAAACATCAATTAAAAAAACATTGAATTCCAATATTTTTTTCACATTTTTTTGCTACCTTTTGGAATAAGGAACCAATAACCTTATTTTATGTATAAGGACACGGTATATTTTTGTACGGGAATTTTTCGGGAACCTATCAGTCGTGTAAAAACAGACTTAGGTGTACATTGAAATATTTTGTTATCAATAAACGGGAGTATTTATCAGTTTTAAATGAAATTTCTTTAGATGAAGATCAGTAATGACGTGCATAGCGAAAAGGCTTTAACTCCGAAAGGGACCAATAGGAGACCGCAAAGAACTGTTTTTGTTGTTCAGGATTCCGTATAAAACGCTAACAACAACAAAACAAAAGAAGTGTCCAAAAAAGGGCGTAATCTATTGATGATAATTTAAATTACACTTATTAACATTTGATAGCTGAAATTGTCAACAATTTGCAGGAAACGTTGCAGAGTTACGATGTGCAGCACGATGGCTTCACGTCTGCATTGTACATGCAACATAACCTTGTGGACCAAAACACCGCATACAAAGTATAGTACATAAATTTACACAAATTCTGTTTTTATTACTGGTTTCATTTTCTTATCCACTGAACGCGATGCTGTTTTGGTTTTAACAAATCTTAAACCACAATGCTATACAGATGGCCCAAAACTGTATTTAAAGCGTGGTAAACTTATTTTTTAGATAATTTTAATTATTATTGCTTCATAACAAAATTAAAAAGTGTTAAAAATAATATCATTCGAATTGATTAGCGGTTGACAATAGTTTGAAATTTTTTCAAATGCGAGGAGTACCTTTATTTGGATGGAGTAATTTTTCTTTGATAGCTCTTGAAATTTCACCAATCCATATGAGACAGTTTAGCTTATTGACGTGTCCATCCCATGTGAAGTGAGCAAGCGGCGAAATTTCGGCGTTGGCCATGGTCATTTTCTTTCAGTTCATTTGTTGCAGATGAATTCGCCAGAAACTGCTTTAAGAGATCCTCAATTCTTGAGAACGGCGTGGAATTGAAGTAGATGCGTTCACGAGCAGCATCCATGTTTTCATTCGACCGAACTATTTTCGGTCTGCCAGACTTTGGTTTATCATGAAAAAATCCAGTTTCAGCAAATTTTGTAACCAAAAAATGTTGACTTTAAATATATTTTATTTATGAATCACTGTAAACATTTATTGAAGAACTGATAATGTTACAATAAATATTCAATAAACATCAATTAAAAAGCAATGAATTCCAATATTTTTTTCACATTTTTTTTGCTACCTTTTGGAATAAGGAACCAATAACCTTATTTTATGTATTAGGACACGGTATTTTTTTGTACGCGAATTTTTCGGGAACCTATCAGTCGCGTAAAAACAGACTTAGGTGTACATTGAAATATTTTGTTATCAATAAACGGGAGTATTTATCAGTTTTAAATGAAATTTCTTTAGATGAAGATCAGTAATGACGTGCATAGCGGAAAGGCTTTAACTCCGAAAGGGACCAATAGGAGACCGAAAAGAACCGTTTTTGTTGTTCGGGATTCCGTATAAAACGCTAACAACAACGAAACAAAAGAAGTGTCAAAAAAAAGGGCGTAATCCATTGAAGATCATTTAAATTACATCTATTAACATTTGATAGCTGAAATTGTCAACAATTTGGAGGAAATGTTGCAGAGTTACGATGTGCAACAGATGGCTTCACGTCAGCATTGTACAACATAACCTTGTGGACCAAAACTCCGCATACATGGTATAGTACATGATTTAAACAAATTCTGTTTTCATTACTGGTCTCATTTTCTTATCCACCGAATGCCATGTCGTTTTGGTTTTTTACGAATCTTAAGTCATGGCTGTATAGTTGGCCCAAAACTGCATTTAAGGCGTGATAATCTATTAAAAATGTGTGAACGGACTGAATTTTCCATTGACCGACCATTCGTAGACATCAATCGGAGACTTGAAGCATAAGGACCATTCGGTCATGTTTCGGAGAAGTATTGTACGAACTTAGATAGGAAGACTGTTTACTTAGGATATTATATACATATAATAACTGATTCTAGATGATGTGGAGCTGGGACACTATCAGGTAAGGAGGTTTATTAGTAAGATATGCACATGGTGCGAACTGCGTTCTTTTCATGTATTAGGTAGTTTTAAGAGTTCCAAATAAATGGAGACTACTGCTCAAGGATCAGTATTAAGTAAACCTCAGCCACGATTTATTATTCAGCTCCATAAACAGCTAAATAAAAGAAAACAGTAAAATTGAAATAAAATAAATAATAAAATAATAAAAACAGTAAAAACAATTAAACAGTAAGTTAACACAACAACAAAAGAAGGTAATAAAAAAACAAAACAAGAATGAAAAACCATTAAACAAACAAAAAAAAAATCGGAAAACAAAAGCAAGCGCTATTATAAAAGTGTCTAAAAAGACACACCATATATAATCAATAATAGACCATTTTGCCTAAACTACTTTACAGTCAACACCCAGAAACGTCTTTCGTCCCTCGCCTGAGGGACTCATCAATGGGTTTTTGTTTTTTTTTTTCATATATAAGTGCACATACGCAAATTCAATCATATGTCCACAGAAAAGTGCTACGAATGGCTAGTCCAGACACAGAAAGTGTTGTGTGAAAGAGAGATAACGCCACACAGTACATTAAAAATTATGCACACATGTGGGGATTGTGCTGCACATGTGTGCTGCTTATCCCACAATGTGCTCCGTAGAGTGCTGCCTCATAGAGGCGCTCATTTAATAAATACTAAAATAACTTATTACTAGACTAAACATAAATTATATAATAGATTTAAAGAAAAAGTGGAGGGGGAAAATCCCGCACTTCCTATTCTCAGGAGTACAGCGACCACACGCGACGGGAGTTAAACACATACTAAATTATGTGTTCACTCAAATGCATACTCTATATAAGAAGAGTGATGTTATTTTGGATATGGGTGGGTCGATGCCAAGACCGAAAATGGGAGGCTATGGACAATTATAGGATTGGGGGAAACAAGGGAGAAAAAAGGGTTTTATTAAGGAGTAAAACAATAAATAAATTAAATAATAAATTAATTCATGAATTAATGAAATTGTTTTTTATTAAAAAAAATCATTTAAATTATAATATATAAATGAAATTTAATTAAATTATATAAATTAAATTAAATCAATTAATATAAAAAAAATTAAAATGAATTAGATTAAATTTTATAAAATATATTAAATTAAATCAAAATAAATTAAATTAGATGAAATAATATAAATTAATTAGATTAAATTATATGAAGTAAATTAGATTAAATTAAAAATAAAATAAATAAATTAAATCAAAATAAATTGAATGATATATGAAGACAAAATTATTCATTAAAATTTCAAAATTTTCTCACACAAAAAAAAAACGACGAAAGAATTCAAGGGAGACTTAAAAATTTTCCTTGTTTATTTCCTTATCTTATTGGATTTCACTAATGCGGATATTACACTACGAACATTGTTCGAAATAACTGTAAAATTGTTTTTGCTTTCTGTACAAAGCTGTCAACATTACGCTCTCAGGTTTTAGAGTTGAGTCCAGAGAGCATCAACTTATGCGAAGCAAAACAAAATATTTGTGGTCGACGAGAACAAACTTCGATTAAAACGGTGTTCTAGTGTGTTGAAACAAAATAGTACTCGCGTTTAGGATTGAAATAACTGCAATTTTATTGATAAAAGGTACTTTTCATAATAAAAAAAAAATACACAAAGCAACTCCGTAACTTTGCTTTGTATTTGTAAATATTGATATTTGTTTACTCCATGTGTAATTACAAATCTGAACAAAATTTTGAGAGAGAGCAGAAATGGTTCACCGACAACAAACAATGTTCATAGTGTAATATCTGCATAACGAAATATTCTTTTTGCTTGTAATTTTATTATACACAGTTCGCGACCACAGCGTTTGAAAATTTCAATTGCGCAGTTCGTTTGAAGTCTACCTCGTTATGCGGATATTACACTATGAACATTCTTTGTTGTCGATGAACCATTTCTGCTCTCTCTCAAAATTTTGTTCAGATTTGTAATTACACATGGAGTAAACAAATATCAATATTTACAAATACAAAGCAAAGTTACGGAGTTGCTTTGTGTATTTTTTTTTATTATGAAAATTACCTTTTATCAATAAAAGTGCAGTTATTTCAATCCTAAACGCGAGTACTATTGTGTTTCAACCAGAGCCTGAAAATAATATTTATGGCACTGACCTTGACCAAAAAAGTTAACTTTTAACTTTTATTTTAAAAGTAAGTTATCTTAAGACTTTTATTTTTAAAAGTCTTGGAGAAAAGTCTTTTGAAGACTTTTTCCTGTAACTTTTTTAAAAGTCTTTTAAAGAAGAAATGCGCTGTGGCGAACGGTGGAGGAACATGAATGAATACATATGTATGTATATCGCTATAAATGCCCCAAGCTGATTTATTTAGGTTGTGAAAAAGTAAAGTAAAATTTATTTAGTTTAATATAATTTTGCATTATACTTAATTTGGTGGTATGTAATTTTTATTCTGCGTGCTCAGATTTGGTGCGAAGTAAAGAATATTTGCTCGAATCGTCACTCAGCGCACGTTGCGTGTGTGTATCTATCAGGCCTGTTCATTTTTTATTTCAGATGAAATAAGAGATAACAAATTGAAATAACGCGTTATCTCAAAATGAAATAACATGATTATTTGAAATAATTATTTCAAATAACATTCTTAGTTGAAATAAAGTGGTCATTTGAAATGGAATGATGTGTGGATGTGGTTTCTCAACCGTAGCACTTATCGACAGCAGGTACCGGGATGACAATGTTTTTCTTAACTCTTAAACGGCTGCACCGATTAAATAAATGCAGAATCACTGCCAAGCTCAGATTTTGTTCATCTTTTTTTACCGTCAGATGGGGTCATCAGGAAAGGAAGTGGCTGATTTTTATCGGGGGCTGGCCATCTTGGATTTATGGCCGTTTGAAGCACAAATAAATGGTTTAACCCTAGAAAGATAATCTGCGTAAAATTTACGCATGCTCTTCAAACATATTGCTATTTCTCTTTATTTACAATGAATTCGCCGTCCTACTCTTTAGACATCTCAGTCGTTGATCACAGCTTTAACGAGACACGTGTCGCTGCGGTAGGTGTTACCAATTTTGAAATATACCGGTTATGTGAGTCAAAATTACGCATGTTGACATCTGCCAAATTGTATCTGACTAGTTTTGAAAAAGCTTTATATATTGTTTTTATTAAAAATACTTTGTTTATTTAGTATATTTATTAAAATGACTGACTAGAAGCCCAAAAAAGGGTGATAAGTTTCCAAAGAAATATGATCCTTAAGTATTGTTAATTACTGTTGTTATTTTGTTTTTGTTTTTTCTTATAATAAATATATATAAAAGTATCTAAAAGTCGGGTATTTTTACTTCACTTATATTGAAAAAAGTAATCAACATTAGTTTATTTTAATTCGATCAACAAAATGCTTCTATTTAGCTTCCCAAAAAGCATGCGTAAATTTTACGCATGATTATCTTTAACGTATATCAGATTATGATTATCTTTCTAGGGTTAATAAGTCACTTATCTCATAAACTAAGAGAGGTAGTGGAACTAAAGAAATACTGTTGGAAAGGTATTTTAAATACCTTTCATTTATGTAATACACAGTTTTGTCGATAACATGGCTGTGAAGGAGTTATATTGATTTTTAGAAAAATGTGACAAGTTGACCTTGAAACAACAATTTATTTCTTCCAAACGGACACATTAAGGCATAAAACAAATTACAGTTATGGAAAGCTTGTTCTTCTTAGTTCCACTACCTCTCTTAGTGTATGAGATAAAAACCAGCTACTTCCTTTCCTGATGACCCCATCTAACGGTAAAAAAAAGATGAACAAAATCTGAGCTTGGCAGTGATTCTGCATTTATTTAATCGGTGCAGCCGTTTAAGAGTTAAGTAAAACATTGTCATCCCGGTACCTGCTGTCGATAAGTGCTACGGTTGAGAAACCACATCCACACATCATTCCATTTCAAATGACCACTTTATTTCAACTAAGAATGTTATTTGAAATAATTATTTCAAATAACAAGATTATTTCAAATAACATGTTATTTCATTTTGAAATAATGAATTCTTTGAGATGATGAGTTATTAAAAAAAATTATTTCAAATAATTATCGCATCTGCATGGTTATTTCAAATAATCATGTTATTTCATTTTGAAATAACGCATTATTTGAGATAACGCGTTATTTCAAATAATTATTTCAGAAATTATTTGAAATAATTATCGCATTTGCATGGTTATTTCAAATAATCATGTTATTTCATTTTGAGATAACGCGTTATTTCAATTTGGTATCTCTTATTTCATCTGAAATAAAAAATGAACAGGCCTGATAGATACACACACGCAACGTGCGCTGAGTGACGATTCGAGCAAATATTCTTTACTTCGCACCAAATCTGAGCACGCAGAATAAAAATTACATACCACCAAATTATGTATAATGCAAAATTATATATATATATGGTTCTCCAATAAGAGGTGTAATTTTGAATAGCCCGCTATTTCGGTAGCTGTCCCTTTTGAAGCTGTTATTTTTGACATTTGACAAGTAGAAACTACGCCATTACTAATGCCAACTACTAAATGGAACGATACACGCTGCAACAACGCATTGAAAGTTCAACAAGACGGCGCTACGTGCCACACAAGCAACGAAACCATTGATCTTTTACGGGAAAAGTTTGGTGGCTATTTGGCTGATGTTGTTTTTCATTATTAACGGCATACCTTCCTCTTTATTACGAAATACAGATGCGATAATTTATCTCAAAAAATGGCATTTTTCTTTGAATATCAAAATTACACCTCTTATTGGAAAACCCTATTTATTATCTTAATTTTATTGTTGCCTCTATGAGGCAGAATACTACGTAGCACATCGTGGAATGGGCAGCACATGTGTGTAGCGCATTCCACGTATGTGTTATATATGTTGAAATTTCAATGCTTTGTTGCAGCGAGTATCGTTCCATTTTTAGTAATGGCGTAGTTTCTACTTGTCAAATGTCAAAAATAACAGCTTCAAAAGTGACAGCTAGCGAACTAACGGGCTATTCAAAATTACACCTCTTATTGGGAAACCCTATATTAAACTAAATAAATTTTACTTTACTTTTTCACAACCTAAATAAATCATCTTGAGGCATTTATAGCGATATATGTATGTATGTATTCATTCATGTTTCTCCACCGTTCGCCACAGCGCATTTCGTCTTCAAAAGACTTTTAAAAAAGACTTATTTCAAAAAAGTTACAGGAAAAAGTCTTCAAAAGACTTTTTTCCAAGACTTAAAAATAAAAGTAACAAAATAACTTTTATCAAAGACTTTTAAAAATAAAAGTCATCAAAAGACTTTTTTCAATGACTTTTAAATATAAAAGTCACAAAAAACCTTTTATGAAAGACTTTTAAAAATAAAAGTCTTCAAAAGACTTTTTTCAAAGACTTAAAAATAAAAGTCTCCAACAGACTTTTTTCAAAGACTTTTAAATATAAAAGTCTCAAAATAACTTTTATAAAAGACTTTTAAAAATAAAAGTCATTGATAAAGGTTATTCAAAAGACTTTTTTGATAAAAGTTATAAAAGTTTCAACCTCTGGTTTCAACACACTAGAACACCGTTTTAATCGAAGTTTATTGTCGTCGACCACAAACGTTTTGTTTTGCTTCGCAAAAGTTCATCCTCTATGGATGAACTCAACTCTGAAACCTGAGAGCGTAAGGTTGACAGCTTTGTACAGAGAGCAAAAACAATTTTACAATTATTTCGAACAATATTCCTAGTGTAATATCCACATTATAGAATATTTATAAATGTACTTTTGACGAAAATAAAAACAAACGCACCATTTTTTTGTCATTTGGACGAGTGCGTGAGAACGAAAAAGATAGCATGAACGATAAAGAAAAGTATGTATGTATGTACGTATGAACGACTGGACGAAACATTCTAATGTATAAAAGTCTGGGAAAAACAATGTAATTTATGAAGAAACATTGTAATTTATAAAGGAAACCGAAACAAATGAAAGAAAATATTCCTACATGTATAGGAATCAAATTAAACCACTAAAAGTGCTATTTAATTACTTCGATATTTGGTAAGTAATGCGAACATTTGAATTTTAGAAGCTACTCACGTGTTTTCACCGAAGCGCCGGCCAATGACTTTTGCCCATTTGCCGTTGATGCCGATTTCGTGTTACCAGCTCGTTTTCCGTGATTCTGGTGTTGTTGTGATTTCAGTAATTGACGCTGTTTTCCTTTGTTGTTGTTGTGGTGGCCGCCATTGTGCTGCAAATTGGCTGCTGATCCCGACGGCAGCTTTTTATTCAAATGTTTTTTACCGACTGCTGTCGTCGACTGTGAATGCGTCGATGCTGCTGCTGCTGTCATAATATTTTTATTCGACTTTTTATTATTATTATTCTTGCCGCGTTTGTTGCCTCCGCTGCCTGCACTGTTGTTATCGCTGCTGCTTCTACTGATGCCTGGATCTACTGCGCCAGCTTCGACTTCAGCTGTGGCTTCTGATACGACTGCCGCAGGTAGATTGCCGCCCGCACCGCGAGCTTTACGCACATAAACATCGCCGGACTCGAGCTGCATTACAAGCGATGCTTTTGACTTGGCCGCTGACAGAGTTGAGTGCTTCTTTCCGCTTCCGGCCTTACTACCGAAACCACCGGATGCCAAGCCTTTCGAGCCATAAATCAATGTCGGTCGGATGGTCAACAACGTGGCCAACAACAGAGCGGAAACCATAACGAGATTCATTCTGGATGAAAAGATGAGAGAGACGAGAGAGAGATGGTGTTGGAAATGAAGCTGAAGTGTTGATTGGATGCGGTTGCAAACTGAGCCTGTTTAACAACTGAGACTGAAACTGTTGTTGTATTGTTGTGGATCGGTTGTTGGTGCTGCTTCCTCTTCCTTTTATTATTATATTCCTTGTGAATTTTTAGCTTAAGTTCTTGTCTGAAGTCTGATGATGAGTTTGGCAGCGAATTCAACGAAGCTGTTCTGGTCCTGTTAAAGACCTAAAAGGACATACAGAGAAAGAGAAAGAAAAAGAATTCGAGTGAAATTCAGTGAATTGATATCGAGAATAAGAACTTTTAACTCTTGGCTTCAGTTAAAAGAGAAAAAAAAAATAGAAGGGATTGCTTCCTGCTTTCTCCATAATTTTCCAAACGTAAATTTTCTTACTCTGAAGGGATTGAAAATATGAGCAACAGCAGCAGAAACAGGTAAACCAAGTATGCGAAAAAAACAAGCATGCTGCGAACAACTATGAAAATAACACTGGCAAAAGTGCGCCCGAGGAATACGTATGTTTTTCTCCTTCTATCCAAGCTATTTTTCAATGCAGCGACGGCGCTTTTTCACTGTGGTGCAGCTATTCTCGCTGCATGCAAAGCAAACACTTCGGTTGGATTCCGCCTGTTTTTACGAAATTCTTACGAACCGAGTGAGTTTCATGGTACTGTTATTTTAATTGTTGCTATTTTTGTTACTGTTACTGGTGTCCTTTTATTTCGTTGTTTGGTTTTTGTATTGGTTTCAACCTTGCCACGTCGCCATAACTAATGGTTGAACATTTTTACCCGCAGAGCGCAAGAAGCGGTGAAGTGAACTTATTATTATTTTTCCTGGTTCTGTTTATCGCATGCTTTTATTACTATCGTACTAATCATCATCATTACCAGCATCATAATCATTAACAGCATCACCCTCATCATCAGCGATTTCATGAACTCACTCGTTGCGACTTGAATTTTCATTTGATTTCATTTGATTTCATTTCGAGTTTTCGTACAGTTTCACAGTCTCTGAGTGGAAAAACTAATGAATTCACTCAACAAACTTCCAGTAATTAACCCATATTAACTGCTTATCGAGGAACAAAAAGTATTTTATGGAAAATGACGTTTGGTTTGTTTTAAAATCGCTTCGAATGGTTTTTATATTGTATTGTTATTTAATATTTATTCAGCGTGTTATTAAAAAAGGAAACTCTTCTCAATTCAAGGAGTTTTGAAATGGTTTCTGAGAATATAAATCAGAGATGAAGTACGAGGAGTATTTCAGCGATATATTGAAGAGAAGAATTTATAAATTCCACTAACGAGCACTTAAATCTTATGAAGCTATGAAAAAGTAATAAAAAAAAGCAATCAAAGAATGAAGACTAAAAATTATAATAATAAAAAATAAACGAAACAGAAAAGAAAACTGAGAAGATGCATGAAATATGTATGAATGTCGATATACGAGTAACTGGATACTTGCAAGTGTCTAGAATGCAGAACGTGTTATCGTGGTGCAGAGAGACAACCAACAACAGACAACAACAACCAGCTGCAAACATCATCGTACAACAAACATCAAGATTTATGAGAAAAATGTGATGTGATAATCCGCTGCCGCGTAACTCCCTCACCATCACTTAAACATTCCTCCCACCCACATTCCTCCCACCGTCATTCGCTCACTCCATCGGTTCTGAATTTGACTCTGTGACGGCTGCGTCCAATTTAAGTGCATCAACGACGATGGAGAGGAGTGATACAACAACAACAACAACAACAACAGCCACTGCATCAACATTCTCAACAACATCTTCAACAACGCATCATAATCATCATCGTATCCTTGTTGTTGTTATTGCTGTGTTGTTGTCGCCAATGTCGCTGTCGCATCCACTGATACTCATCCACTTTGCACGAAAAGCGCTAAGAAATAACTATTAAAAAAAAAGAACCGAAAACCTACTCGCAGCAGCATCTAATAAATAAGAGAACAACAACAAATAATGAGAAAAAAAATTTAGCAAAATAATGGAAAAACTTAAATATGAGTGATGAGAAGGAATGAAAAAGGAAACCCGTCCAACTCGTCAACCAGCCAACTCAATCGCTTTCTCGCTCACTCGCAGTTGCACTCTGCTGTTGCAGCATGTTAACGGAATCGAGTAAAATGGATGAATGCAAAAATGCATTATTCAACAGCCGCCTAACGGAGTGGCCACGGCTCCGTTCCTTCACATGTTCGGTACTCTTCACCCCCCTCCCCCACCCCCCTTCCATGCGATTCTTCCCTTCTTCCACTCTTTTCCCCAAAAGCATTCTTCACCAGCATCTTTCGTTAGCTCTTCTCTTTTTCACATATGCACCTCTGGCCAGTGGCGTAGCGTGAATTTCTGCCACCCGGGGCGCTGTAGAAATATTACCCCCGCACCCACAACTTCTCGACCGACTCCGATAGCTCTGCCGCTCCTGATAGCTTTGCCGACCGGGGCATTGGCACCCTTTCCCCACGCTACGCCACTGCCTGTCCAACCACAACTCCACAACCTTCCAACCAGCAACGCGTTGGTTAGTTTGTAGCTTTCAAAACTGTTTCTCTCTCCCTCTTACTCACTGTTTGTGCCTTAGTTTTTGGTGATGTTCTTGTGTCGTTTTTAGTGCAACTTCTAGAAATAACACTAATTTTATTGACAATGAAAAAGGTTCACTACACAATAGATGTGTGTTCGTATGTGTTTCTGTGTGTGTGTGTGTGTGAAAGTGAGAGGGGGAGAGGGAGGGAGCGTGAATCATGCTTTCTCTAAAAATGTCACATTTTTGGCTTAATGAAAGAAGAAAAAATTGAATGCATACATTTTCGTTGATACTTCACGATGGATGGAATGATGGAACACATATACGTGTACATGTGCATGTGCACACATACACCCGAATACATATTCTTCTCTATATTCTACGTACATGTGTATATACGAGTATAATGTGGACTTTTTCTGTGGTTTTTTAAGAATGATGCATCCTAAATCGATGAGTAATGTTGATAATAGTGATGATAGTAATGATGAGATGATGCAAGGTTTGAGCTGCCAGCAACAATGCTTGAAAATGTAGTAAAATAGCGGCCAACATTAGAAAATATGTATTAAAAAGGGAACAAAATTATGTACTGTAAACAATATAAAAGCAAAAGCAATAAAAACAAACAGAACGAAAGAAAAGAATTGAAAAAAAGGATTGCCTTAAAAAATACACCTTTAATCTACTACTATTTATAATTAGTAGCCTGTAATTAGTAGTAAGTTTTCTTAAAAGCAAAAAAATACAACATAAAAGAATGCAATTTCGTATAACAGAACATTTTGGTTATTTTTTCCGTTTCACTGTATTTTTTACTCTTCACTCCAGCAACTAATCGTGTTGTTTTTCGTCTCTGGACAGCACAAAATGTTTCCCACTTCTACTACTTTGTGTTTTGGTATTTTTTGCATTGCTTTTTGTTTTCTTTTTTGTTTTTGTTTTTTTTGCTGCGTTTATTTGTGCATCTTCAAAGGTTTTGCCAGAGATCGTCATGCGGAAATAATCTGGTGCTTAAAAAGTCAACGCAATAATTAAACACAAAAGAAGAAAATAGAGTAAAAAAAATCAACTGACGCCATTTTGAAAACTCGAATGCCATTAATGAGCCCAAACAAAGGCAATTACAAGAGCAACAACAACAACAACAACTACAACCAAACCGACGACAACAAACAAAACAATTCTTTGTTCGCTTTTTTTAGAGTGGTGATTTCTTGGAAACGAGTGAAGCGAGAACCCAAACAACACAACAACAACAAAGAAAAAGGAAACAAAAGAAATAAGCAAGAAGAAGATACAAAGAATAAGAAGGAGGAGAAGAAGAAGAAACAGAGAGGAAGATTAACAAAAACGTTGAACAGGAGAAGAAAAGAAGAACAACCATCATAAACGCAGAAACTGCAGATCTTAAAATCAATGGAAGGTGGGAAGAAGTACACTGAGAAGTTTGGCTGGAAAGGAGCATAAGTAAAAGAGGAGGAGGAGGAGGAGGAGGAGGAGAACGAAGAACAACAACATCTAAAATTCAGTAAAAACCCGTCAAAGACAAAGCAACCGCAACAGTTTCTCGTCGTTAACGGTTAAGTTTTTGTTGACAAACCAAAAGCAAAAAAAGCACTTAACAAAAATGGCCGCAAATTAAATGGTGGCCAGTGAAAAACTTTCAATTAGAACAGCAACATAAAAACACAAGCAGAAGAAGACGAAGCTGAAAAACGGAGAAGCCAAGAAAAACGACAACAAGAATAAGAATAAGGATAAGAATACCCGTAAACACAACAACAAAACTGAGCAAATTAACAAATGGCTAATGGTCCAGTGCAACCAGAAACAAGAGCAAGAACAAGAGCAGGAAGAGGTAAAAATAACAGAAACTCTTCACATTGTTGTTGTTGTTGTTGTTGTTGTAGATGCTCTCATAGTTTCTCATTTCGTTCAATGTTTTGAGTCGTTATTATTTTTGCTTTTATTTCTCTATATTGTTTTTTCTCTTTCTGTTAGATTTGTAAATTGAAATGCACCCAAAAGCTTGTGCAAAAATGCTATTATAAATAAAATACAAAATAAAACTAATTAATAGTGAATATTAAGTTCGGGAGGTCAACAAAAAAAATGCTAAGAATTTTGTGCGGAGCAGGAGTGGAAGTATTTAGTTTTTATTTTTTCTCTTTTTCTCAAGTAGTTTTTTCAGATGTCAACGTAGTGAAATTTTGAAATTATGAATAATCAAAAATACTCCCAAAAGAAATCATAACAAAAATAAGCAACAGCAAGAACAACAGTTTGATTATAAACATTATACAATTTTTTTTTGCTTCAATATCTTTAAAAATCAGCGAGTGTATACAAAATAAAAGTACAAATATGTTAATAATAAGAATTACTTAATACGTATTTTTCAGGAATTTTATACTAAACAAACATATCACATCGACTGGCGTGTGGCCCATTAGCTCAGTTGGTTAGAGCGTCGTGCTAATAACGCGAAGGTCGTGGGTTCGATCCCCCCATGGGCCAGATTTCTTTTTAATAATTTTTTTTGCATTTTTTAAGATTCAATTAAAATAGTGGTGTATTATATCATTTTAGTATATTAATTTTAATTAATTTTTTACACTTTATCATAGATTATAGACACACTTACATATTTCTCAGGTGTTAATTTTTATAATTAATAATATAATTGTTTTAAAATTTAAGATTGAATTTTAATATAAATGGAATTTAATAATAATATTTAATATTTAATTAAAGTTACGTTTTTAAAATTTCTACTATTTTCATAACATTTCATTGAATTTTATTTGCGCATTCGCTTCTCGATAGGATTCCAGATTCGTTTTAAATCATCGCCTAAAATTATGCAATGAAAAATTTCGCCTTGCACTTCAGCAGCTGAAGCAATGTGTTTTGCAGTCACAAAATGCTGCCTAGCAAAAAAGGGTTTGTATAATATTCATAATTAAACTGTCGTTGTTGTTCTTGTTACTTGTTTTTGTCTATTATTTTTTTGTTATACTTTTAGTAGTATTATTTTGTGTTGTTGTACTATTCTGCGGCATTCCTGAAAACATTTTGTTGGCATTTATCCATGTCTACGACGGCAGAAGTTGAACAACCACCAGATTTACAGTTACTCGAACACACACATGCACATACACAGAGTGGGGTGCGAGTGAGAGAGAACACCTGCTTAAAGGCTTCTCTTACGATTTCCTCTTCCGCCATCTTCTGTAGTTTTCTATTTCCTTTAATTTATATCTTCAATTCTTATATTATTCAATGCGTGTGTGTGTGTGTGTGTGTTTATGAAGAAGTGCCTCCTGTGGTTCTCTCTGCGGTCTGGGTTTCGGTTCTCGGATTGCGTTCAGTGGCTGGCTTGAAATTAACACGGAAACTACGAATATTTGTGGTGGAGAATATTTTTGTTAACGTTCACCAGAGAAAACACTCGCAGATACTTTTGGCAGATGAAGTTTTTCAAGAGTGTGATGTTGATGCTTTTAATTTTGTCTTTTTTCTATGTTTGTTGGAAAAGTTTGAAGTGTGAGAGAGAGTGAGAGAGCACAACGAGATGTAAGAAGCTGCATGCTAAATAAAAACAGGAAAAAATCACTGATTATGAAATGATTTCAAAACAAAAAGCAGTCTCTTGATTTTAATGATGGTTTTTTGAGCATTTCTGAATAATCAGCATTAGCAACGAAGAATTCGAAACTCGTAGTCCATCAAAGTCTATCCAAAGTCTTCGGCCAGGATTCGGATGATATACCATCATCATTAGGAGTAACTGTATACTTCAGAGACGACGGGTTGAGCGGGTGAAGCGCCCGGGCCCGGATGCCGTCTCGCCGTTAATAATGCAACCCAATTAATTTTAATTACACACACTTAAATGAGAGGGTGTCGAGTTGCGCCAGATGGAGCTTTCGCAGAGTCGCTACGAAGTGACTTAGTGACAGACGGACAACGCATAAACACACAACGCATACGTACGAGTACATAGAAAATAATACACTCGCGTAATGGTGTGTGGTGTGTGTATATTTTATATGCTTACTTAACGCTCTCGGGAGCACTCGATATCGTCTGAAAGCAGAAGGAACTCGAAGGAGCAGCAGCAGTTGCCAAAAACAATCAAACAAACATACTGACATCGCATTATAGCACACATTCACACACACACACACACACACACACACACATACAAGGCCATATTCTTCTCTGCTCTTCACTCGTTGAATTCTCATTTTAATTCACAAGACTCGGGTTCCGAATCCTGCCGCACCACAGCGCTGAAGTTGCACGACGAAGAATGTCTTTTTGTAGGTTCTCCTGCTGGAACTACCGCCCATCGCCCCTCTCGCCCGCCCTCTTCTTAAGATTCTACTTTTTGCTATTAAAACTTATTTATTGTCAGTCGTTTCACTTGCTTTGGATGTTCGACGATGTTAGAGATTTCAACCACGAAGCAGGAACATCAATAAAAATTATATTTATTAAAGCATACATACTATATATTTGACGACATAAGATACCCAAGTTAAATACGCTCTTCGTGTTTAGACTAATAGACATTTCTAATTCCAGGTACTAATTAATTTGACTTACTTGCTTACCATGACATCGAAAGAATCTACTGGCAGATAGAGAGCCTGTCAAACATATCTATCAATACAGCGCAATTTATAAAAATATACAGAAATACAGCAGATAGAATGGGATACTTGGAACCCCGTCGAGAGTGCCTCCGTGAATCCGGGTGCCTGCTCATAAAACTGGGCCAAGCCGGCGCCTGGCAAATTGATTAAAGGAGGTCTTTTTTACACCGCGAACCAGACGTCGATTCCCTCGTACATCCACGCGCCCTACGATATCCATACATCAGCACGTTTGTATGTCACAAGCGACAGCAAGACAGCGTAGTGGAGCAGTCAAGACGGGAGGGAGAGTGAAATGAAATCAGTTGTGCCAACATAAACATCTCAAAGAACAACACCACGTAATTTTTATTTATATATTGCCAACATTAGAAGTGATTTTGAGCAGATAAACAGACAAATGGAGGTATGTGTGTGGAGAGACAGACAGTAAACCCGATAAACAGACAGTTGGGTAAAAAATAAAAAAGTGGCAGAAAAATAAACAGAACCAAAAGAAGCGAAGAGACAAGCAAATAAATAGAAGACAAGCAAACAGATAGAACACCACAGGAGAGACGGACAAACAGAGAGATATGCAGACAGATAGATAGACATATAGACAGACAAACACACAGACACATGGATGGTTCGATTAACAGACGACAGGTAGAACAATAAACAAAACATCAGATTAACAAACAGAAGGATATTTACACTGATTACTATTTTCTCCCATAAAAATTACCAGAATCAATAATTTTGGTTGCCATTTTTGGAATCTGGACTGGAAGTTTGGGAGTCACTGCTTAAACGTGGTACTCGCACATCGACTGTCTATCTATTGAAGCGAATTTATCGATAGAAGATTCCGATTTTGTTCCTTTGGAAATCGTTGGCATTTCTGATTGATTCTGAACTCATGTGAATACAGGAGCGTGTCTGGTGATGTGCATCGATTGGATGTGGATGTGTGAGGGTGAGCGATTCCATTGTAATGCGTTCATTGATATCGTCGTCATTAGTAAGTGATGTACTTCATACGAGTATATTTGTATCTGTTTCTCCTGAATCACTTGGCTTGCAATGAGGATGATGATGATGAAGAAAAAGAAGCATGAACGCGGTTGATCCGCTTTTGGTGTTGGTGTTGTGCTTCTGTTGTTGTGGCTCCTTTTTCACAGCTGATTTAATAGTAACAGATGCGAAAACATACGAACAACTAGCAAGAACAGAATAAAACATTTGTCTTTTACAGACAGACAGAATGATAGACAGTTTCATCGTCTTGTGACAACCTAATGAACCGGAAGCGAGTCTGACATCAGAGACAGCAACACCAACAACATTATTCGATGCTGTTGCCTGAATAAGCTAACGATGCAAAAGTCGACCGGACGAGATACGTTTTAAGGTTGAACTGAAAATAATGTAGTGGAAAATGTTCGAAGTCAATTCATACTCATTTCAGTGCATGTCGATGGAGTGGGATTTTGTTACGTTTTCCATTTTATTGGGCTATCAGTTCAATTAACTGCAGTAAGTAAGAAAAGGCTGAACGAATTATTGACAAGATTTCAATTTGCACACTCAAGAATAACGAAAGAGAAGAGAAAATAATGATTGTGGTAAAAATGATTGAAGTAAGAATGATTGAAGTAAGAATGATTGAAGTAAGAATGATTGAAGTAAGAATGATTGACGTAAGAATGATTGAAGAAAGAATGAAGCTAATAAGAATGACGAATCTTTCATTAATAAGAAGAATCAATTTGTTAGATTTTAGATAACATGTTTGATTATATGATCATAATATGATGTGATTTTTGACTTAAATTGAGAATAATTCAAGAAAAAGTCACGAATTTCAACACGAAGAAGTTGAAGATTATTTCAGTGTTTAGAATTGCCAATTTCCAAGAGATAACTTGTCGGAACATCGAACGCCATTAAAAAGCTCTTCATATCCTCGATTATTTAATGAATGTTGTTTGAAGCTTATATTCGAGGCTTATATTAAAATAATAAGAATGCGATTTAGATAAACTGACAAATAAATGTTGACGATGATGACGGTGGTATTGGTGATGATGATGATGATTCTAATGATACAAAATTTATATAATAAGCAATTGTTTTATAATAATTGTACATAAATATTATATAATCTTTGATCGGTTCTTCTCCCTTAAAAGTTACTTAAGTTGAATGTTAAATTTAAAGAGTTGTTTGATTTCTTGTATCTTTTGTTGTATTTCTTGTATGTTGTTGATTTCTTGCTTGATTTTAAAATCTTTTGTTTAAATTCTTGTTTGATTCACTTTAATATATACAAAACTCGTAATTGGCTTAGTTCAGAGGCAGAACGGTAAGAAGAAGAAGAAGAAGACTTCGTAACAACATCTTCTAAATATGATGATGAGTGTACACAACAAACTCAATAAATTCTCTTTTATTTGGACAAATGAAAATTCTTTCAAATTTTAACCCATTTTATTTGTCTTTGGTCCACAAGAATTTTACAAAGCTTACATAATTTTTATCCTATTGCTTTTGATTCCTTGTTGCTGACGTTGGTGTTTCTACTTTCTTAACTCAGCACTATTTGGCCAAAAATATGAATATACTCCTACACACGTGACGTCACAAGGCCTTCTACAGAGCAGCCAACCAACGAGCTGACTTCTTTTAACTGAACGTCTGTCTCTGGAGGCTGTTGGCCTTCATTGTTTAAATTTACCTTAATACAACTTGTTTGAAGAAGTTCTGTAGGCAGCCGAGGAGAAAGAAGAGTGGCGGCGGGTTTGTGGGGGGCAGAGGGCGCTTAAAAATAACCTGATCCTATATAAAATATGTTCAGAGGAAAGGTCAACAAAGGAGAAGCCGAGAGACAAGCAAACAAGCAGGCAGACAGGCAGGCAGGCAGACAGGCGGACAGGTGAGCAGGCGGGCGGCAGGCGGATTTGTCTCAAAAAACGCTGCAGTTCTAGAGAGGTGTAAGAGGCGAGAGACTGATAGACTGATATGGGAATGAAGTAGATGAGGAGAGCGGATAGCGAAGAATCAAGTTTGTTTGCATACCTGGACATGTTACCTGAACCATCGCACCCATGTACACGAACTCCAACGACGACGTTGTTTATCTGGGCTCACAAATTTATGGCTCTGGTAACCTGTGGATCACCAAAAAGCTCACATGGTCCAAAGGAACTACCGTTATTTGAACCATAATGTGAAAAGTCAGCGAATTAATTTTGGGGGCAACATTGTTCTCGACCCTTTCAAGTGGCAGGCCAGAGTGTCGAGTCTCGGGAAGAGTTGAGTCAATTCGAGTGGAGTCAAGTTGAGTATATTGAAATATATGAGTATCTAGAATAAATGGGTGGGGGGGGGGTTTAGGGGGTGGTAAGTAGACGTTCTCTCTCGTTCGAAAAGCTCTCAAATTGCTTTAAAATTACTATAAAAACATTGTAACATTAAAATGACTTAAATTCATTGAGTTTAAAAAGGAGATCATCAAGTGATTTTCGGTAAAAATGTAAATAAATTTATAAGAACGCGGATGACTTTAATGAATTCTTTGATATTTTGATTCATTTTTTGCCAAATAAACTGGAGAAAAAACAAATAAAATCGTCGGTTTACTTAATTTTTTTTTTCTATATGTGTTTAATATATTTAAGTGAACTTTGAGTTAATTTTGATTGAATTTTAACTGAAGTTAATGTATTTTATTCAGCTTTTTAGATATATAATTCTTAATCCTCCTTCTTAATTCTGATCATGTTTTTGACGGTTTTTCGGTTTTCATCTTCTTTTTATTATTTGACATTTTTTCTCTGGTTTCCAAGATTTCCTCTTCATCTTCTTCTGCTTTTATCATTCCTCTTTGTCTTTAATGAAGACCTGATAAATATTCAAGACACGTTTTCATTCATGTCGCCTGGTAATTTTTTGCGATGTTTTATTTATTGTCAGTGTCAGGGTACGATTTTAAATTTAATTCACGTGGCTGGTAAATTTGACAGTTTAACGATTGACACAGCGTTCTATGTTCTTTTATTTGCAGAAACAAAGCCTTTTTCAATAACGGATACTTACTTTTGGTATTCTAATAATTTCCGAATATTATTGCCAGTAGAATTTATTGGCACAATTATATTATTACAACGGTTTATCCACTCTTCTCTAGTAGCTTATAATCCCTTATTATTAATCCCCTCTTCTAATCTGCATTCATTTAATAATAATGCCTCACCATTTTCCTCAATATTTCCCCTGAATATTTGCTTTTATAATGTTTCCCCTCACATCAAATATTTGACCTCATTATTTTTCGTTAGCTTAATATTTTGCTCTATTTCCTAATCGCACTAGTTTTTTCGCACAACTACTCAGTATTTCTCTCTTAATTCCTTGAGATTTTCTTTAATTCCTTTCTAATATTCTGAAACAATTCTCTATTCTATCGTATATCGCAAAATTATAGGATGCAATTTTTTATTATTTATAATCTGCTGGAAAATTAAAGCAATATTAATTAAGCCCCCAAGTTTTCAGGCAATTGCGTCCTCCTTCCACCGGATGCCGGATGCTATAGCAACTTAAAGTCAACTTTGACCCGGGGTGGATCCACAACAGAAATTCCAGTTTATAGACTTCAGTTGCAGATGCGATGCAAGTTGAAATGAACTTTTAGTTGTGTTCTGTGTTTAAGGCGATGGTAAGGAATGGCGGATCGGTGTCCGGTGGGTGGGGGGGGGGGGGGCTGGGAAGGGTTGGCGATTGGTTGGCATGGTCGCCTTTGTGCTTGCATCCATTTGCGGTTAATTGAAATGCTGAACCATGACGCTGCATTTATTAAGCTTAATTTTATGCGTTGTTGTTTCGACGACACGCATGCTGCTGCTGTGCATGAAAGTTGGCAACACTTATGAATGCATGCGTGCGTTCGTGTGTGTGTGTGTGTGTGTGTGTGTGTGTGTGTGTGTGGGTGTTCGCCAATATAACTATATATTAATGAAATACAATTTGTTGTTGTGGTTGTTCTCAGCTCCATATTTTTGTTCATCTGCATTTTCCTTGCGATTAAATTGTGCGTCATTTTTTTAAAATATTTTTTTAATTATTTTTTATTATTACCTTTTTTAAATTTATTCTTCCGCAAGCCCCCCTTCCCACCCCCCAATAGCCCTCTTAAATTTGTACAAAGCGCTGATGCTCCTGATGAGCTTTATTCGTTGTGTGTGTTAATGATTTCTCTGTGGTCCTGTTTTTCATTAATATTTTTAATGTTCTACATATAAATTTATGTATGTACATATATGTGGGTATGTGTGTGTGTGTGTGTGTGGTTGGGAGTGTATGTGAGAGCTGTGGGTTGAGACAAACTCCAAATCGTTCATAGCTTAAATGCATTTAAGACAATAAAGGAAGATCACAATGAGCAAAGGTCACAATAAAGAAAAGTCTCAGTAAAGAAAGATCACAATGAATGAATGTCAGTGAAGAAAGGTTTCTGTGTTTCTAAATTAGTTTCAGATGAGGCAATGGCCGAGTTTTAAATGAAAGATGTTAGTTCTCACTTCCATTGGATTAATCAATTGAATGATGTGAACATTTATTCAAACAGAGTATACATGAGTTCCTTTGGAGACTGCCTCGACTCTTTGTTTGACCTCCTCTGAGTGTGTTTAATTAACCGTATCCTCTAGCATCCGGTCCACCAACTCAGCCAGCCGAGTTTTAGATTTTAATTAGTTTTTCATTTCAGAAGGTTTCACTTCAACTTGCTGTGGACACTCCCTTCCCGTTACGCCCATCTACACCGGCCGCCCACCTCCTTCGCCATTCTAAAGTAGTTATCTAAATTTTTCGTATGTCTAAAGTTGCACTTTTAAAAGTTGGTTCGCTGCTATTCAATGAAGAACAACGTTATAAATGTGTATATGTGTACGTGTGTGTGCGTGGTGTGTTTCTGTGTATGTGTGTCGGTGCATGTGTGTGTTTGTAACACTCTGAGATACTTGCTAACTCACTCACTCAGTCACTCTTTCTCACGGTTCTCTTATAGGCTTCAGGATATATTTTTGGGTATGCGGTGATTTCTTGTTGTTGTATGTGTTTTTTTGCGTCAGCATCAAAGTCAAAAGAATTCAAATCCATGGTTAAAATGCTGATTTTCGTAGGATGTTGAGGATTCAGAAGGATGTTGAGGATGCTGAAGGACGAACGCATAGAGGAACGAGTGAACACGGTGGAGTGGTGAAGTGGATGGGGGCGGGGGGAGGGCGTGGTGCGCTAGTACCAATGGACTGTGGGACGGACGAATGCATCCAAATCTACGAATCTATGAGTTCCCTTGCGTGTATGGGGAGCGTCCATGAAGAAGCCATTTTTTTAGTCAATCGTGCGATGAGTGTATATGAATGTTCTGTTTCTGTGTGCCTGTGTGCCTGCGTAGCTGTGTCTGTCTGTGTGTGTGTGTATTATTACAGTATTTACATTAGTAAGCTTCTATAAAGAGCAACGAATCCATCGGCGACGCTCCGACCCGTTCATTTGCATATAATTAGCGCTGTAGCAGTGTATGTGTTGTTGCGGGGGAGTGTAGTGGTGTGTGAGGGTGAGAGTGTGTGTTTAAGTGACGCAAAGACTGCGCTTTACTATGCTGTGCCTTTTGATCAGTGATTTAGTTGGTTTTCCTCCCCCTCCCCTTTTGAATCGCCCGCGCCATTCTCATTTCAGTTTCTGTATTCATGCAGTTTTAATTTACATTAAAATTCAAACGCAAATCTTTAACGCACACACACAAACGCATGCAGCTCACACACGTAATACACTCAACGCATGTTGCCCATGTCGTCCATATGCACCAAGTGATGTCCGTCCGTCCGTCCGTCCATTTGTCGAGTTTGTGCATTCGGTCATTTTGCCCGCATTCGACGTTTCCGCATGCATGAGTTTTCGGTTTCGTATCCGCATCCGCATCCGCATCCGTATCCGTATCCGTTTCCGTTTCCGTTGCTGCTCCGAGAGTTAGAATCTCGCTTTGACATGATTTCATTTGTGCCTCACTAATTAAAAGGAGCAGCAGTTCTTCTGTATACGTATTTTTTCAATGTTATTTATGCCAAGTTTGAAGCTCGTAATGAAGTTAGTTCGAAATGAAAGAAACAAGGACTCAAAGAGTGATGAGAAGTTATTTAAAAAGTACGAGCCGAAAGCCATGAACAGGAGATGGTAGAGGCTTTGCTCATACTTTAAGCATTGTACTACATTGTATACTATAATATGTTTTAGAATATTTAATTCTTTATCGTTACAATATGTGCATTATACGTACATGCATACTAAATATGCGCTTTTATTTTTCCTCTTTTCGTAGACTTTGTTTTTCGTGCTGTTGCTCTTCATTCTTCTTCTTATTTTTGCCCTTCTTCCTTATCTATCCTTTCCTTTTTATAGCGATTGTTTCTGCGATTGGTGTTCGTTTTCTGATTCTCGTCTTTCTCGTTATTTGCTTTAATCCCATTTTTTAAGATACTCTCAACATCTCGTCGTTTGTTTTCTGTCTAATTGTTTGTTGTTTTATTGTTGTAGTTGTTGTTCTTCTGCGTCTTGTTTGCATGATTGTTGTTGTTGTTGTGAAATAAATGTTCAGTAATTTCAATCCATTTCATCTGCTATCCTAAATCTTCAGTAGTTTCAACTTCTTGACAGCTTTTAAGAGCAACATACGATATGTCATGTTTTTCGTCTTTTTGTTGGGTTGTTGTTGTTCTTGTTGTTTTTCTTTTTATTTCCATTTCAATTTGAATACAATTTCGTTTTATCAATCATCTGGTTTTAATTAAATGTCTTGAATTTGTTTGTTTCATTTTGTTTCTTAATCGTATTCGATTTAATAAGCACTAAAATTGTAGCGTGGGCGGTGGTTCGGGCGGTTGTAAAAATTCCCCCAAAAAAATATTTATTCCATGAAAATTACAAAAAATATAAATAATTTTACTATCAGGAATAATAAGAAGCTTCAGGGACTCGATTGGGAGCTAGTTTGGCAGTAGATTTTGAACTTAAAAAGTAGTGCAATACTCATTTAACTCAAAATCTTGCCGTGTATCTTGAAAAGATCCTTAAAAAAGGAGGTCGTCATCGGATGAAGACGAAGCACACGAATAAGCTCAGAAACGAAATTGCGCTCTTGGATTCTTTTTTGTGCTTAGCAACGTATGTTTATAAGCAATGTTTATATACTGGGACGTAGTAGCATAGAGTATTAATAGGAGAAAATAACCTGCAGTGCGAGCCAAGAAATCGAAACTCAGCACTCTGTTATAATCTCCATGATTCTACCTTTCAAGTGCTACTCTACGAATCGAGCAGGCGGCGCGAAATGAGTTTTTATTTTCGACATTTGAATAAAATTTTTCATTCAAACATTCCAATTCGTCGAATCGAGACGTCTTTCCTGAAAAATAAAATAAATTTTTAAAAGTGTAATTAAATTGTTCGTGCAAAAACAATTTTCGAAGATGTCTCACAATCGCAATGGACAAATCATTATGGAGGCCATACAAAGACTCGAGAAACCTGTCACGCCTAAAAAACTCCTGGATTACTTCGTCGAGTCCAGAGGAGCGGAGACTCTGCACCACGTGGTCGCCTTGCAGAAGTGCTTGAGTCTGCACCTGAATGCCGGCGTACGTTTCGGGTACTTGCAGCGGATAAACCTCGAATTTTTCGCATCACGCGAGCCTCCGGTGTCCTCGGAGTTAAGGAACCGAATACCGGAACGCCACTAATCGCAATGCACTTTGTTTGTGCTTATTTTGAATGATCTTTAGAAAATTGTTTAGAAAATTGTCTAGAAAATTGTTTAGAAAATTGATTAGAAAATTGATTTTATCCAAATTGTCAAAATCCAAATTATTCATGTAAATAATGTTTGAAATTAATCGAAATGTTGAAATAAAAAAGTTTCAATTTATTAAAAATACAAATGTGTAGAAATCCAGGTTCAGGTTCAAATGGGTCTCATTTTCTTCTCTTCGATAGCTCTCTGGTTTCGCCTATTTTGGTTGAGGCTTTAACTTTAGACATGTACGAAGAATAAATGTCTCCCTCTGTCTCTCTCCGTCTCTGTCTTTCTCTCTTTCTTTCCCTTTATGGTCATTTAAGTAAGTTTTGTGCACTCGTAAAGCGATTTACTTCCTTCGATTCTTCCTTCCTTCAAATTGGATACAAAATAAAGGCATCGAAGTGCTCGATGTGTATCTTAATAAATGTTGATCCTGTGAAAATGGTGCCGAACCAACTAAAAGCAACAGCATGTGTGGGAGGGTGTGCATGCATGCATGACATACCTACGTACATGATAAATGATCATTTCAATAATTTATTATCAAGGACGAGAGGACTGAAGAAACGAAGGAACGGTTGGACCGATCGCCTGGGCTGAGTTCACCGCGCACTTTGGAATAGATGCATCTCACATCCTGTATCCTGGGCAATACATCCTTTCAGCACCAGTCCCAGTACCAGTTGCAGTACCACTTCCAGTTCGAGGCAATAAACGTCAGAGAGTCTTCATGCAGTGATTTATGAAGGTGCAAAAAAGGAACAGGGCGAGAGAGGGGAAGCGTTACACAAGGACAATGCACACACACACACACACACACACACACACACACACACACACACACACACACACACACACACACACACACACACACAGCACACTGAGGATGCATACAGAAGAGAAACAGAAGAGAGAGAGAGAGAGAGAGAGAGAGAGCAGAGCATTGGATATGCTTGTAGTTATCTGTGTTAATATAAAATTACATTTGCTAACGGCAAAAAGAGCTCCACAACTAAAAGAGGGGAAGAAGAAGAAGAATAATAAAGAAGAATAAAGAATAGGAAAAACAGGAAGAGTTGGAGGAAGTACCTTAGATTAGGAGATGAGAGAAAATGCATTGCTAGAAAAAGTTTCTCTCTTCTTCTTCTGATTCTTCTTGTCCAAGCAGCACAAAAGAATTCACACAACCGGAGTGTACAACACTTGTATGTATGTGTGTGTGTATGCGTGTGTGTGTGTATGTTAGAATCGGTCGGTTATCCGTGTGTGTGTGTGTGTGTGTGTAGCAGAGAAAAAATCAACTGCTATGTAAAAAACTAAATGATTTCTTCTTAATTCTCTTTTTCTCTTAATATCAGAAAGAATACAAAGAAGAATGTGTATTTGTTTAGTTTCGCCAAATTAAACCCAACAACAACTAATACAACAAAACAAAAATCCTTTTCAAAGGGGATTTTTTTTGGAAATTTTAAGCAAATGAATAAAATTTAATTTATTCTATGGCGAGAAAAGACAACTTTGAAACATTTAAAGCAAAGTTTTTTAAGGGAACAACAACAAAATTAATTAAAAAATAAAAATAAGTTATAATCAAATGAATGACATGCATGCAACTGACATAATTACATAATAATAAGCATAATCATAGTTATAATAATAATATTATAATAATAATAAACGCCTCTTTTAGTGGGTTAAGCACGGGACAACAAGGTGAATATTCACCGAGGTTCCGAGGATTATTCGTCCATCAGACACTCAATCGGTGCATGTAGTCTCTTGTGAATCGTGGATCCGTCTGAGTTCCATTGCTTTGTATGCTAACAACGTGTGCTTAGAAGGAATACAGTCGGTCACTCCACTTTAACTGGTTTTTTGGGCTGACGAGGAAGCATCGCAACACAACGCAAGGCACAACACATGCTCCATGCAAAACGTCGAGGCAACAAGAGTGAATTATGGAGCATGTTAATTAAACGCTAGCAACAACTGCAACAACAACTATGTATTATACATGAACAAGTAAAACAAGAACCAGAACGACAACAACAACAACAACAACAACAACAACAACAATGACAACAACAATGACAACAACAATGACAACAACAACAGCACATTCAGTGGAGTGGCAGCAATTTTTTCCACATGTGGCAGTGAGTGAATAAATGGATCGGTCCAAAGTTAAATGGAGTGAAGTGTGATGATAAGGCGTGAACCCGGGGGGACGTGTGGGTGGGGAGGGAAGGGGAGCGGAGGGGGGGTTGTTTAAAATGAGAGCAGTGAGCAAAACAAAAAAAACACCAAAAATATTCCGTATTCTTTTATTTATTGTGAAATGCTTATTTCTCTCGCTCTCCTTCTTTAATCTCCTCCTCCTCTTTAATCTCCATCATATTGTTGAATGTGGCACGATGCAGGCTGCATGTCAGCGCTTTTTAATTCAGAGATCTGATTGCTCTGGAGCTTTACTCAGTTCGGGTTGTTGATTGAATTCCAATCCGATCCGTTTAGTTTTGATTTCGCTTTTAGTTTTAGTCAATCTCTCGTGCATTCATTCTTTTGGAAGTTTCACATGTTTTCATACTTCTTTCTTTCACTTCTTTTTGTTCTTTTTCACGTCTTCTTCGATTTCCTTTAAAGAACTCGAAGTGCGTCACGTTGAAGTGACTTTTATTTAATTACATACTTCCACTCAATTAACAAAAGAAGACCATAAATGTTCTTCTCTGTTAAAAAGCACCTCTTTTAAAACCTTTGAAAATGCTCATGCGGCATGAAAGACGTGCATGAAAGACGTGCATGACGAAATGACACTCTTCTCTTCTTCGCACACGAGACACGTTAACGTAACGTGCGAGCAGTTACAGCTTCGAGATGACAGCTAACACGAGTGTTGTTGTTGTCAGTTGTACTTCTTGGTTGTTGTAGTTGTTGTAGTTGTAGTAGTTGTCAACTATTTAAGACAAATAACGAAACGCACTCGGAGAAGTTTTTTCGACAAGCTCGAGCGTCAAGTGTTAAAAAAACGATGAAATAACGAAAATCATCTGGAAATTTATGGATTTATATTTTTATTTCTCTAAAACTGCAGGATGTGTTGGGAAAAGTTCATTAATTTGAATTTATACACTATTATTATTATTTATACATATATAAATAAGATGCAAGAGCATCGAGTGACTTGAGTCGTGACTCATTGAATCCAGAGCGATGCTTTGGAAGGATGGAAAGGTTCTTATATCAGTCTTAAACAATTACTAGGGATATATCAGCTGTTGAGAGGGTTCATTTGCATGAATAAATGGAGAATATTTAAATGGGGTGCTTTTAAAGTTCTGAAAACTACTTGGAGATGTTCCAGGATGCTATAAACAACTTTGGAATACTGTAAATGAGTTTAAAACGCTTTGGAACGGCTTCAAGATGATTCAGAACCAACATGAAAGGCTTTAAAAAGCATAGGATTTACTTCAAGAGAGCTTTGAAGGCTGAAAACGACTTTAAGTGATCTTCAAATGCTGTGTAGCTATTTTACAATCCTAAAACTGATTAGAAAGGACTTTAGAAGCATTTATACGAATTTCGAGCTACTTCTGAAGGCTTCAAGAGCTCTATTCACCTTCAACTCATAGATTGGCCTCAACTCATGTGTTCAGATGTGGAATTCCTCTCTCGTTCTCTCTGCTTGTGCCTTTTGCGCTCTCCTCATCAAGTATTTTCCACTCTTTAAGCCAGCGAAGGGCCACTTTTTTGTTGGCTCCGGTGCTTGTGGCACAGGGGTATAAATGGAGGACTCTGATGCCTCTAAAGTGGTTCCACAATGGCTCTATTGATGGCTCCCATCGAAAGGTCATGCAAATCTACGAATTATTTCTACATTTCGGAAGCTTTGCTTTCAATGAGTTTGAGTGGGTTGATTGGGATGGTTGTTGGATGGATGAGAGTACAGACTGCGCTTTCTTCGGCGGACGGTTCGATTTTTGGTTTCTACTCTCAAAAAATGTTTGAGCTGAATTTTTGTGGAAAAATTTGTTCGGCTGAGTGCATTTGCACAGCTCGGTTTTTGTATGGATATCGCAGAGTATATACACAGGTACATAGCACTCCATAGTATAGATTTCAAGGTTGTTTTATTTTTATTATTTAACCGAAGAGCAAAGCATAACCTCAAAAGTACCGTTCCATAAGAGTTCAGTGCATACGTACTTCATTATTAGCTTGCCACAATAATTTTGCATAAAAATCACGTCTTCTAAAATGATCTGTTTTTTCCGCTTTCTTGCTGACTGAGTTGAGTTCAACCCAACACGTCCCAACACGAATTTTCATATAATGGAGTCTCTCCGGAGGAATCGGATGCCAAGGACAACAACAACACGGTTAGGAATAATAACAGTAACAAGAGCGACTGTAATAATAATCACAACCGTGAGAAGAATTAATGGCATTAAAGAAAAACAATAACAACAACAACAACAGCAACAAAATAACCGCAAACTTCTCGTAGCGACGCCCACAACGAAGGCGACAATTTCGTATGAAAACAGACTCTGTGGCTGGAAAAATGTAAATGAGAACGAAAATAGCGACAAGAACAACAAGAACAACAACAATTCCCACCTCAAGGAGTATGTTGACATGTACACAACCACACACACACACTTCTTCCAAAGAGATTTCACCAGGTTTTTGACGAGATTTGACGAGGTTTGACGATTAGCGGCAACAATCGCAGCGGCTGCATTCTCTTTGTCTCTTTCTCTTTTGATGAGTTGTTGGTGAAGTGAAGACGATGGCGACGACGATGTCAAACGATTGGTTTCGCAAACGTTTCGTTCTTCACGAACTTCGTAATCCACCGTATAGGCGATGGCATCGTTCATGGAGCGACCTGCGACAACATTTATAAATGCAACTCCACAAAAACAACAAAATAGAAGTTCCAGAACAGGGAATTCTTAAAGTTAGCACCAACAATAATTGTTGTGTCGTGTCCAGTTTATGCAACAAGCTTACACGGAAGAGAACGGAATCGAAGTCAGCGAATGTGGCTGAGATGCCGGACCAGTTAAAGAACTCGAACCAACTGCAGATGCAACTCCAGATGAAGCGCCAGAGTCGGCTTTGGAAGCAGCACCGTCATCAGTTTCAGCTCCTGGAAAACCGCATTCCGAACAAAGCGTTGCCATTGAATTCATTCTGAACCGATTTCCAATACTAGAACCTGCTCGCAACAGGCAGAGTTTAATTTCAACTCTAATCAACTCAAGCCATCAAAACTTATAGTATATTCATTGTTTATATGTGTATATAGATGTATGGGTGTGTGAGTGTATGCGTGTGTGTGTGTGTATGTGTGTGTGTGTGTGTGTGTGTCTAATAGACTCTATAAGAGTGAATCTGCAACGCTGAACAGTATACGATATAATTTATGAACACCGAAAATAAACATAAATTCTCTCTCTCTCACTCTCTCCCTCTCGTTCTTTCTTATACATATAATTACTCTTAAAAATCATATCGCACAGCAGGAAGTTTAAAATGATTTTTGGAGCAAAAAAAGAAACAACGACAACAACAACAGAGCAACAAAAAAGCAGCCAACAACAAATTAATAAAAACCAGAATGCAACCAAAAATAATAACAACACAGCGATGAAAAAAAACCACAAAAAAAACAAACAAACAACGAATTAACGACTGAAGTGAAAAGATAAACAACAACAGCAACAACAACAGCAACAATAATAATAATAATAATAATAATAATAATAATAAAAATAAAAACAACAACAACAACACTGACTGATTAAACATGTTCAATTTAAGTTTATGTCTGAAAGTTCATTCACTTTGTTATGCGTTTTTATAAAACAACAAAAACAATAACAACAACAACAACAACAACAACAAAAACAACAACAACAACAACAACGAAATGCATCCGTCGAAAAAACACTCAACCAACAAAGAAAAAAACAAGAAGAAGAAAAGAGCACTTAAAAAAGTGGAAGAAAAGCGAAACAAAGTAAAGATAAGGCAAAAATTAACATAAAATAGAAAGAACAGCAAAAAAAAAAATAATAATAAAAACAAGTAACTAATAAAATAAAATCACATTATAATTCAGTTGAATAGAAGAGAAGAAAACGAAACGTGATCTCTTCTTCTCGCAACAATGTTGCTAAAAGGCTCTGTACGCACGCAATCCTTTAGTCACGATTATCATCTACTAATTTATGCATTTACTACGAACGAAGGAACACTCAACGAATATGTTCATGAATATCTATGAATGCATTCATGATTCAGTTTTGAATATCATCAATTTTCATTTGCATGCATGTTTTTTGGAGCTGAAATAAATTCGTTGCATTTCGTATGAGGATCGCATTTAAATCACTGTTAAGTTGCTAAAAATTGAGTGCCCTGCAGTTGGTCGTTCTGCGTGCCCTCGCTGCGGAGCCGAACTGAAAACCTGAAAAACGGGACACCGTCAAAAAACGGGGCGAAAGTGGGCGCCATCAACTGACCACCGACAGTTCGACAGCTCGACAGTTCGACAGCTCGACAGTTCGACAGCTCGACAGCTCGACAGCTCGAAGCTTGGCGCGTGGGTTGTGATTCGGTACAGCTTCATGTTGATGATTTTGTGTCTGGTCTGCAGCGTGCAGGCAACAACAACAACAACAACAACAACAACAAAAATACTGCGCTTGTTTGTTTGCTGCTTGTTGCGATCGTTGTTGCAGTTGCTGTTGCAGCTGTTGTTGTTGTTGCTGTTCGCCGAGTTGCTCGCTTGCTTGCTTTCAAGGCAATTATTTTTGGTCAAAAGGCAATTTTTTTGCAATGCAAACGGTTAAAATATATGTACTACAACAACAGCAGCAATAATAACAACAACAGCAACAACAACATTTATCCTGAAGCTAAACTGAAGCAGTTGCAACAACAACCGAAGCAGCAGATGGAAAAGCAACAACAGCAACAACAGCAACAACAACCAGTTTTATTTGCGAAGCTGTAAAAAGTTGCAGCTGTTAGAAAAGCTGCTGGAAAAGTTTTAGGTTACAGTTACAGCTGTTGTTGTTGTTGTTTGTTTGTGGTTACTGTTTCTCGATGTGATTTCGGTTAGTTTTCGACGATGATGATGACGAGAATTGATTAAAATAACGCTGCTGATGATTAACGATGCAGCCGACTCTAGAAAAACTGTGGAAAAAATCGGGTTCTTCAACTAACAGCTCGAGTATCAACTCCATCGACAATGCGATTAACTTGAGCAATTAATTTAAATCACAGATTTGGCTCATACTTTATGCTTGGAATCAAAATTTAAATTCAATTAGGATTCATTTAAAAGACGCATTTGCAACAGACGCTTTAATAAATTTTAATCAAATCACAAAAAATTTAAAAAAAAGAATAGCAACCGAAAAAGTATTCAATTTAAATGATTTGATTGCTTGAAGTGCTAAAAGCGACACAAAACACATCAACAACAACAACGCTGGTGTTGAAATGATGTCAAAGAAGGTCACCGAAGAAACCCTAACCTCCCTCACACCTTCCCCTCCCCTCCCCTCCCCTCCCCACCCACCAACGCCGGACACTTCAACAGCCCCGAAATTCGCACTCCTCGCAATTCAATCATAGCGAGAGTTAAAAATATATTATATTTTTGAAGAAAGAAGATTTAAGGAAAAAACGAAATGAAAGGTAAAAAAATACGATCATAAAATAAAACAAAAAAAAAAAACAAAAGTTATTCATTGTGACATCCGACACACTTTTTTTTTGCTTCAAGAGAAATAAATGAAATACTATAGAAAAATTAATATCAAAAGTTTTTAGTCCAAATTTTATGTGGGAAGAATTTGAATTGTATTTTTATTCATGAATGTTGTCGCTGTTGTTGTAATTCTTATTGTTGCACCTTCTATTATATACTCTTTTTATGAGAATAAAAAAACAAATGCAATATAATTTAATTTATAAAATCATTAGTTTTTGAATTTTTGAAATTTTGAAATCTTTGGACGACAAAAGATGAGATGTCAAAAAGAATTAACAAAATAAAAATTCGGTGAAGGAGAGAGCGAAAAAGAAAAGAGATACAAGGTAAACTATCTATACTATACTTTATATGCACAGATTATATTGTAGAAAAGAGTTCTGGATTTTGGATTAAATGAAAACTTAGAGAAAGCAGGAGAGAAGAAGCTGGAACTAAGAAGAAGCAGAGCATCGTAGAGCAAAAGAAGTCACGCAGATGAGAGGTCAACAGCCACAGCCACAGTGACAGTGACAGTGACAGTGACAGGAGACAAGATGGACCTGTCATCCATCCTGATGGAGTTCAACAGGCGACAGAAGAAAACAAAAACCAGTTAAATTAAGTGAAACAATCGATGAAAACCGGAACAGAAATACCAGAAAATGGAGAAAAATTACCTGAACTGCTCTAAGAAATCAAAATCGAAATCGAAATCGAAATCGAATTCTTCTACTTTGCTGCTTTTTCGCCTGTTTTCTCCTCTTCTTCTAATGTAATGGTTTACAGTGGCTGTGTGTGTTTGTTGTGTTTGTTGTTGTTGTTGGTGTTGTTGGTGTTGCTTTCTTTCCTTTCTTGTGCGCGCGCACGATTTTGTTTTTTTTTTACCTTCGATTCGAAAGGAATCCAAATGAAAATGCACTCAATTTTCTGGAAGCTGTAAACTTTTTGTTTGTTTTTATATCTCTTTTCGTTGTTGTTGTTTGTGTTTTCAGAGATACTCTTTCGTTGATGCGTCGCTGGTGGGTTTTTTTTCTTGTTTTCGTCTGTGTTTTTGTATCTCAGCGTCTTTAGGAAACCTTTTAGAATATAGCAACTTCTTCAGTTCTAAGAAACATCAACACTACTTCAATTATTATTATAAATGTTCACAGAAATCTCAAAGATGTTAAACGATGTGAAGAGACACGAGTACCACAGAGATGCAGAGTCACACAAAGAAACCTCGCCGGAAAAACTCTCGAACGCACTGAAGCCGAAACCAAACTGAATCCAAAAGATACAAAATAAATTACCATCGAGTGTTCGTTTTCGAAACGCGGAGTGGAATCAGAATGGAAGAGAGCACGAGTGGGAGAGAGAGCGAGAGAGCGAGAGAGAGAGAGAGGGCAGTGAAAACAGCTCCGAGCACAGCACATCAACTCTTCGTGGAACCCTGAAGAGGGGGGAAGAGAGAAGGTAAAAAAGAGCAGAGTTGAGTTGGGTTCAGTTGCGATGCGATGAGTTGAGTTGCGAAGAGTTGAGTTGAGTTGAGTTGCGAAGAGTTGAGTTGAGTTGAGTTGCGAAGAGTTGAGTTGAGTCGAAGTTGAGAATTAGAAATGCTTAAAAGGGTAGTCAAAATATAGTAGTAGTAGTAGTTTCAATTCAATTTATTCCAATACTTAGTCTAATTAAATATATATAATAACATTGTTGTATTGTTTAAGAATTTACTTATTACCATAATTCTACTCAGCAGTGAAAAACTTAGAGGAAAACCTTACTTCAAGCTTTCCTTAATTTGATTCCATTCGAATTTCAATTCAAATGTTATTCTAAAAAAGTAGTAGAAAACATTTTTGTTGTGCGAGCATTTGAAATGCATTGAAATGCTTCCGTCCGTCGTTATCGAGTATTCGTGGTTACTCAGCTGGTCGAAGTTGTTTCATGTGTGCACTTTGATTCATTATCAGTGTTGTTGTTGTTGTTGCTGTTGTTGTTGTTGGTTTTGCTACTATTTCTTCGTCTTCTTCTTCTCCGATTTGATCGATGGATGGATCGATGGATGCATGTCAATGCTGATAACGACGCTTGCACGATTTACTTTGTTTATTTTTCCTACTTTATGATTATTATTAATAAAATCGAGTTGACTGTCGCTTTATTTGTTCCTTTTTTCGTTCATACTTTTTATTTGCCTTTTTATTCACATCTTCGAGTTGCTAGTTCCTTGTGTAGAGTACGTTTGTGATAAGAATTGGGATTTGCTTCAGTTGCTTGGAGCGAAACCCAATTTTTTCGCTAGATTCGAGTGTCGTTAGTAGAATAGTAGTAGGTTTGGACTTATTTAAACATTCAAATCACTCTATTCGAAGTATCATTTGGCCCTTTCCTATCCTCATCTTCCAGCGTTGAGCTCTTTCAGCCCGGACTGAATGCATTCGCGAAACTTGTTAAAACGAGTTTCGATGTTGTGTAGAAAAGTGCAACTCTACAAAATCTTTTGGAATTCTAACCAGAAAAATTCTAAAGCTTGCGTTAAAGGAACGGGTGAAGTTGAAGAAAGTGTGAAAGAGAGTGCGACAGAGACTGTGAGAAAGAGAGGGACAGCGGTAGCGAGAGGGCAAAAATAAACACAACGAAACCGGCAGGAAGTCCAAACAGAAGAACCTTAAAACGACTTGAGTCAGCTTCGGCATCACTTTTGGCGTCAACTTCTGGTTCTGATTTAGAAACGGGAGACTCCGACGACGGACCGTGGGTCTGCACCCGTTGTTGTTATTGTAGTTCTTGTCTTGTTGCTCTACTGATTGTCCTCTACTGAAGACAATCTTCTTCTGCTTAGTGCACACCAACAGCGCTTAAGCCTCCACCAAAATAGACGCCTGCAGACGTAACGCATGAGCGCGAATACGGCCGCAAGATAAGAATTGTGAAAGACTGAATTGTGTGACAACGAGTAAGCGTAACTGATCCTAACCGGTCATCTGCTGCTCCAGCATTTCGGGCAATAGACGGGACCAGTGCAGCGGCTCCACAAGTTCCATGCGTCTGCATTCGTCTAGATTGGTTGCGGCCTTAGCTTCATGGCGAATGCACCGCATACGTAGCGTGTCGAGTCGTTATTTATTTACTCGTATGTATGGAAATACGTCGCTCTTGTGACGCTTCAAATTGTTGCTGTTGCTGTTGCTGTTGCTTTGTTGTGCTCTGCTTTCCTTCCTGCGATTTTTTATTTTGCGATTATTGTATTTTTTTAGTTTTGTATTCGTTATGCTTGTGTATTAGAGAGCTGCTGAATATGCAAGCAAGCATCCATCCTCGAGTTGTTGTTTATTATGATCGCTTATTATGATTATTTACATTGTAATCGGATATCATTTTCATTTTCAGATGTGGAAGAATAAAATTTCAAATCTGATTCTATTCTTGCGAGTGAATAAAGCGTCTTCCGTGCGCTCCACCGTCATCCGTCCATCATCAGATATCAGGCACTCTACGCTTCTCCTTAACTACAGCGCGTATCTGTTGGTTTGCTTGGTAAGCTTCGCAGCAAACCTCAGCGCTTGCATCGCGTCGCTTTCTTTCATACGATAATGACGATGATCGCATTCACAGGGGTTTGGATGTAGAGTCTGGAATCTCTACTTTAAGAACCACGAATCTTCTGCTGAGGTTTCTAGAGAAACTTCTCGTAATAATATTTAACAGGGACGACTTTAGTGCCATCTGATGAAGAGTGTGAGAGATCAAAACACATACATTCATCGCTGATGAGGACAGCCTCTGCTGAGAAAGAGTATACAGTGCATTGATGAAGAATTCACAGTATTCCTGCGAAGAATCTAAAGACATCTCAAGAATTCTGCAAACTCCGATTCAAAGTTCAGATACTTTGATGAAGAATTTCTTTCTTTGATGAATAAATTCTTCTGGTGGAGAATTTAAAGCACTCAGATGACTATTTTAGAGTGTTCTAATGAAAAACCGAGAGTGCTCATGTGCTGAGTTTAGAGTCCTTCAACGTTGAAATAAAAAACGGGGTCTGAAAAACACCCGGAGCAGTTGTAATGTCAATTATTTTCCAGAAGAGTGAAACAAATTTTTCAGAACTTCCGTCCGATGAAAACCATTATGGAGGATTTTATTAAAATAGCGTCGTCCATCATGAATCGTCCAAGGAGTCGTCAACAACAGATATGAAAGCGTCTATGGTATATCTACAGCTGCGAATAAGTGTATTTGGATGCGTGTGTGTGAGTGTGGGTGTGGGTGTTAGTGTGCGATTGTAGAGAGGGTGAGAATCTGTCGACGGAGGACGATGGTCATCAACTCGATAGAGAGAGACCGAGACCGAGACCGAGAGAGATATAAAACAATAAAAAGTCATTTGATATTCTGAGGTGGGTGGAGAAGCTGTCAGTAGGAGGGAGAGAGAGATAGAGAGAGAGAGAGAGAGGCAGAGCAGATGTGTGTATGTGTGTTCGTAATAACTCCTGCATCAGGTTCTAATAATGACATTTGCTACATCCGGCTCACAGCTCACAGCTTTGCTTCTCTATTTTCTGCTTTTATTTCAATGATTTTCGATAACCCATCGTTGGCTGAGTTGAGAGATTTTTACAACACGTCGTACTCCCAACAGGTTGGGTTGGCCAAGGAGAGCGACGACGAAGGAGAAGAAGCAACTTTTGGAGCACGATATCAATGAAAAACTAATACCAATTGACAGCTGATAAAGTGAGTGAGGGAGTAAGCGAGAGAGTCTGGGAGTAGAACTGTCAGAATCATAAAGAATGGCCATTTATATGTCAGTGAAAATTGATAGAGAGGAAAAAATAGCTCAATCTTTTAAAGGACACCAGAGTAGAGCGCGAGTTGTTATGCATACGCTCAAGATACAGTAAATACTTGTTAATGGTACTGTATCGTCCTCATTATGGCCTTATTATAGTGCTTTAAGGTAACGTGACTTCATTCCAGAAGTTTGTGTAGATCTTCATTAATCATAAACCGCAAGTAATTCCAACATAAGTTCTTTATTTCACGGCATAGCGTGCTTTTACTGTGCGGTTCTGTATTATTCTGTACTGTCTTTCATGATAACTTCACGAAGTTATTCCTTTTAACCGCTTTCTCAAGCTTAAAAGCATGTCGTGTCCTTTTTGCCTGTTGCATCCTTGCAAACGCTTGCTTTGCTTTCACTGCTAAAGTTCTTCATAGTTATCATAAAAAATAATCATTAAAACCTGTTGCAACATTATAATCGTTAACTGACTTTAGTATTTAAACCAGTTCAATTCAATTAAGTTTCTCTGGCTGAGTGTATCTTTCTTTGTGTATGTGTCTGTGTATGTGTCTGTGTCTGTGTCTGTGTCTGTGTGTGTGTATTTCTGTTGTAGCAACATGTTATCCATTGTTTTGTGTAAATTTGTTTTTACAGCAATACTGTTACTGTTATTGTTATTGCTTCGTTGATGTTGTTCTATTGTATCTACAATTCTTCAAGTGTATGGCATCATTTTCCTCATTAAACCATTAGAAACAATCTTCTTTCATGCTTTTTACTATCTGTATTACGATGGACGGTTAATCATTCGTTTCGTTTCTTGTAGAATAAAGCTTTTCATTTAATTTCATGGTCATGGTTATGGTTGTGATTATGCTTAGCGTAGGGTAACGCTTAAAGTAAATGGGGTATAATATCGAAGTTCATTTAACGTTCTACAACATAGCTAAAGCTGAGTAATCTCAAGATTTTATTATTTTTGCCACAATACGATTTGAAATTTATTGAGAATTAAGTTCAGATTTTGATTTCGATTCACGCCTGGATTACTTACTTTTACGAGTCATTATAGTTACTATATAGTGAATGAGTCATTTCACTATGATTCGATTTCACTATAATTATTCCTTGCAGTAATTCGCTGCTATTTTCATGTCATTTGCTATGTTTGATGCTTCGTCGACTGATCTCAGATAATTCGACATTGTTAACCAACAATAGCATCAAACTACATACTATTTGTATTACTCTTTTGCGATTTAGAAATGCTTTTTGTGGTTGCATAAAATAAGCAACTTACTAAAATTCGCATAAATAATAAGTAAATAAATACTTGTACACTATTACCGAAATTAGATTCGTTGTTGTTGTAGATCCTTACTTACTGGTACATTTTCGTCACAACAGCAGCCCGAATCGAAGGTCCAAAGTGATCGATGTTGAGAGTTGAGAATGTAACTGTGTTTGGGTCCATTCATATGGATGTGTGCATATATAATCTATTTCAATGTCGTGGTGTGTGTGTGTGTGTGTGTGTGTGTGTGTGTGTACCATCGCATCCTTTTGCTTGAACACGAACAGGGACAAAAGATGTACGTACCACAGAGAGTAGGTTGTTTCAAGATGCTTGCCCGTTATCTGCTCTCTGCTCTCTGCTCTCAAGGATGTCTTCGTGGATGCATCCTTGTGTAATTGAGTGACATCATTCTTACAAGGCTGCACTAAACAACGAAGCGGAACATAGTGCAGAAGAGCAGAGCAGAGCCAACAATAATACTTGTACAACAACGAAGAGGAGAAGCAAATCGAAGGATCAGAAGAACAGAGGTGTACAGTGCTCATGGGGCGAGGGAGAGAGAAAGAAAGGTAGTAAATTAGGACAGCAGAAACGCTTCAAATACTAGACGCCTTCTTCAGAAGCATCCTCAAGTATCTTCGGCTCGATCTCACTTTGATCCTGGCTCATCTAAACAGACACACGCCTCTCTCTGCCTCTCTAACTGTCCTCCTCTATTATTATTATAGTATATTATATAAATATTTCCCTTTATTGTTGCTGTTGTTGTCTTCTGTACTTAACCACAAGGACCAAAGGACCAAAGGACCATCGTCTTTTCTTCTATGAAAGGATTGAAGGACTATCCTTTCACTAAGTAGTGCTTCGAAGCGCACACAGGACATGCTGCTGGGTTAATTGATTCCATCTACACTAGATGCATATTGTGAGGAAATATTTAGTTACACTTTCACGTTGTGCGAACTTCGTGTATCACGTCCTTCGCAAGGAGAGCGCGACAGCAAGAGGAAGAAAGCGATATTTCTACAGGCAGGAAGGAAGTAAGTCAATTTATTGAGTACGTTCAATTATTGAGCATTTGTGTGTGTGTGTGTGTGTGCGCGTGTGTGTGTCCTCTACGATAGTGCAACATCTTAAAACAAAATTTATTCCCTTGCTCACTCTCGTTCTCTCTGCAGCACGTCCTTCGGAAGGACAGCTACTATTATTCGAACATTACTTACCTTGCGGTCTGTCTGTCTGTCGCTATGTCTATCTTTCTATATCTGCATCTGTTGTGACCGAACTTAATTGAATTTGCAAGTTTCCCATCTTGACTCGAATAAAATGTGATACTTTCCAAAGTAGTTCATCCTATTTAAAGCTGGAAGTGTGCAGAAGGACGAATGAGTTCATATCCTCCATTGCAGCAGAATTTGAGATACGATAAAATTTGTATTATTTTCATTTTGACTCCCAAATATATATAATAATAATAATCACAATAATAATGGAAAAAAACACTACGCAAAGCGTTTGTAAAAGAAAAGAGAACCACAAAAAAACGTAATCGTTTTAAAACGATTAAAAGCAATTTATTAAAACAACATTAACTCAAACAAAAGAGGAACAAAAGAAAGATGGGTAATTTATGGGTGCAGCTGAGAGCGGAGGACATGGCGATCGGAAAGGACAGTAAATAAGCGTAAAATTTCCACATTTCAACTGTTGATTGTTGATGCTACTTTTATTAAATGTTTCAGTTTGTTTCTTACAAAATCAAGGACTCCAGGACACACAGAATTGGCGGCCAAATAAAGAAAACGATAAGTGAAGGGAATGCAAATCGTGAAGAAAGGGGAAAATTCGAGGTAAAGAAATGTTTGAAGGAGGAATGAAAGGAAATAAAATTGAGTTCGCGTAATAAAAAGCGCAGTCAAAGTCGTTTGGACGGTTTACAAAGCGTGTCTGATGAGGGGGAGGAGCTGAGGAGGAGGAGGAGGAGGTGAAAGAAAACGAACAAAGATCTTTTAAGTTATGCAGAAGCATGGAAGCCAAACAGATAGAAAAAGAAAAAGAAAAAGAAAAAGAAGATGAAGACGAAGGAATCAAAACTTTTATCAAATGAAACAGTTTTCCACTTAATTTAATTTTAAAGTCATGTCAAAGTATAAACCGAAGGAAGAGAAGAAGAAGAGGGATTGGAAAAAGAAGACGAACAAGAAGAAGAAGAAACACAAATCATGCAGATTCATTAATTTAAAACTCATTAAAACAAATCTGCATCGGATACTGTTTACAGTTTGGCTCGCCGAACACACTTTTCTTTTCTCTCATATTTTCGGTAATATTTCTTCCTCTAACTTTCACAGTTAACCTTTCACTCTACAGCTCATTCAGGGACTCGAATGGGAATCAATTTGGGAATAGTATAACAACAAAAAATCTTGCCGTATATCTTGAAAAGATCCTTAAAAAAAGAGGTCGTCATCGGATGAAGACGAAGCACACGAATAAGCTCAGAAACGAAATTGCGCTCTTGGATTCTTTTTTGTGCTTAGCAACGTATGTTTATATGCAATGTTTATATACTGGGACGTAGTAGCATCGAGTATTAATAGGAGAAAATAACCTGCAGTGCGAGCCAAGAAATCGAAACTCAGCACTCTGTTATAATCTCCATGATTCTACCTTTCAAGTGCTACTCTACGAATCGAGCAGGCGGCGCGAAATGAGTTTTTATTTTCGACATTTGAATAAAATTTTTCATTCAAACATTCAAATTCGTCGAATCGAGACGTCTTTCCTGAAAAATAAAATAAATTTTTAAAAGTGTAATTAAATTGTTCGTGCAAAAACAATTTTCGAAGATGTCTCACAATCGCAATGGACAAATCATTATGGAGGCCATACAAAGACTCGAGAAACCAGTCACGCCTAAAAAACTCCTGGATTACTTCGTCGAGTCCAGAGGAGCGGAGACTCTGCACCACGTGGTCGCCTTGCAGAAGTGCTTGAGTCTGCACCTGAATGCCGGCGTACGTTTCGGGTACTTGCAGCGGATAAACCTCGAATTTTTCGCATCACGCGAGCCTCCGGTGTCCTCGGAGTTAAGGAACCGAATACCGGAACGCCACTAATCGCAATGGACTTTGTTTGTGCTTATTTTGAATGATCTTTAGAAAATTGTTTAGAAAATTGTCTAGAAAATTGTTTAGAAAATTGATTAGAAAATTGATTTTATCCAAATTGTCAAAATCCAAATTATTCATGTAAATAATGTTTGAAATTAATCGAAATGTTGAAATAAAAAAGTTTCAATTTATTAAAAATACAAATGTGTAGAAATCCAGGTTCAGGTTCAAATGGGTCGCATTTTCTTCTCTTCTTTGTTGTATTTCTTTTCACTTGACTGACATACGATCTTTTATTTGGCTTTATCGGAAGTTGAACAGAGACAAGAGATCCTTAAATGCAGCAGTGAAACAAACACACAAACGCACACACACTCGCATTAAACGCATTACAGATACTCACACAGATAGAGAGAGTGAGAGAGAAAGAGAGACAGCGGCATTTCTTTTTCCTTCCTCTTCTTTTATCTCTGTAACTAAAGCAGCCAAAACATTGGAAAATAGAATCAAAAGCGGAAACGGAAATTGGCAAAAACACGGTGCAAATGGCGGCACTCGTTCGCTCACTTCAGTGCTTCCAAAAGGTGTTTATGCAGCTGTTCTTTGGTTATATCGTTGTCATTGTTGTTGTTGTTCTTACAGTCGCAGTTCCATCATCAGCAGCTCATCCATCCTCATAGCCTCCACACTACGCAAGGTGTTTATCTGTACTTGAAGCGAGCAGGTTGAAGGATCTCCTGTAACACGTCCTTCTCACGTCTTCTTCTTCTTCTTCTTCTTCTGTTTTATTTATTTGTCTATTTTGTTATGTCTTTCTTTCCTTGCTTTTCTTCTACACACGATTTTGTTGTCTGCTTATTTTGCGATTTCTTTTCTTTATAATTTATTTGGATACTCGTAAAAATTGTACAAAACGTCGTAAAACCCTTTAAGAAAAGTACCCCTCATAAAAAGTAAAGCAAAAATGTTTGGTTTTAGAAAATGTAGTGAAAAACACGACAGATAAAGAAATAAACAAGGGAAACAAACATCGGGGAGAAAATCAGAGGGAAGTCAAACGTTGTTAACAACAGCGACGTGGAAGTGCATTTTTTATGCTTCTTTTTCTTCTGTTCTGCTTCTCAGACTTTTGAATGGCGATGATGGAGGGAGGGAGGGAGGGTGGGAAGGAGGGTGGGGTCGACTGTTCCATCACGTTCGCCAGAGATTCCATGAAGGTCAGGAATCAGAGCTCGAAAATTACTCATCGGAATTCATCCTCGATTCATTTAAATTCATTCTGTTGACTCCACTTTGTTTTTGCTTTTATTATCGTGGTTAGTTTTGTGCGTCTCGCTTTTCTAAGAAGTTGCAAAACATTTTTCCTTCAGTCGCGCTTTTTAGTGTGCCACAAGAAGCACGCTCAGCATCGCGCAACACGTAACAAGCGTAAATCTGTCGATTCATCTAAACTGCCAAATAAGTGGTGCGCACACACACAACCATACCTACGCATACACACACACACACACACGCATACATAACGTACACGTACGTCTTCTTCTCATACGATCGGGCTTAAAAGTTTGACGCTTCTCAGATCAGCAAAAAAAACAAAAATGCGGCGCTACATTAGAAATGCACTCAACCTCGAGTGCTTTTTCTCTGTCGCACGTGCGCTCCAGCGAAGTCACGTCATCGACTGCAAGGCAGCCCCGCATGTAGGGCATTCATGCATGCATGTCATGCCGTACATGTGACATGACTGTTGTCATGACATACGCACGCGGTGGATGCTCGTTGTCAGAGTGCGTGACATCCTCACGTGAGCGGCAAATCGGAGTGGATAACAACAGCAGCAGAGAACACAACATTTTCATTACAGCGACAACAACGACAACAACGACAACAACAACAACAACGACAACAACGACAACAACGACAACAACGACAACAACAACAACAATGTGTACAATGGCAACAATGTTGGTAACAGAAACAATGAATGCTCATTGAACGAAGTTCTTTAATATTACGATCGAATGGAAATTTTATCTAATTTTTAAAGATTTTTAAATAAATTGTTGTTTCAAATAATCGAAATAATAATAATAATAATCACCCAAAAAAGAGTGAAGCGGAAAACAGTTCAGTAAAACAATAAATTCTGTGGTCAACCAAAAACAAGGTTATAATAATATATAATTATACAACACACCCACTCATAAACACACTCACACACACACACACACACACACACGTCGCTGGTTGTGTAAGCGACGACCTCCTAGCGGTTTCATGAGGTGGACCTTCTCTCATAACCGATGATGTTTACATGAGATGAGACGAGAAACGCTCTTTGATGCTCTGTGTAAACATAAAACACAAAATTTATAGCGTAATAAATTATGGATATTTCAAGACTTGAAGTTGTTGTTGTTGCAGTTACCGTTACTGTTACTGTTGTTTTGTGTTCTTCTAATTCTGTCCCATGTTTCATTCAACGCTTTCTTGTAGCAAGAATAACACAACAAAAACAACAGTGAGAACAGCTGACAGTTCGTAAAATTTTCCACACGTCAGAAATCCTTGATTTACTGTTTAAATGCCAACATTTTGCGCATCAACTGTGTGTGTATGTGTGTGTGTGTGGGTGTGTGTGGGTGGGTGTGTGTGGGTGTGTGTGTTTGTAGATGTGTACATCGCCCACTCTCTTTCTCCCTTTTCATTCTATTTGTGTGTGTGTGTACGAGTTGCAGTGTTGAACCTAACAAGAAGGATTTCCTGTGTTGCATTCATTGTTGCGTGATGGTTTTTCATATCGTATCATTTCCGTTCTGGTTGCATGGAGCACAAGAATAAACAGCAGAAATAATAATAATAACAACAACGACACCAACAAAAACATAACAATGGATGAGCGTTCAGCAGACTCAATACGATTCGACTCGACAGTACTCAGCTCTGTACTCAGATCTCTATTCAGGCCTCTCAGACCCAGTCTCGGACTCTGCTCTTTACTCATGTGTCATGTTACTCAGCTCACGTTACTCATGTTACTCAGAGGGGGGGGTTAAGGCGAGGGGAAGCGATTACATAGCCTCTCCCCTCGCAAGCGTCATCCTCACCTTCCCGTGGTTCCCCCTGTTTCCTACTGACGAGGCTCTGGCGACCGACTAGGGAGCGGTATATTTCCCTAACCCTTCGTCTCCAACTCTACCGCTTTCAGCTTTTTTCTCTGCTACTTTCTATTTTCTCCTATCTACTTTCTGGGTTGGATCAAGGTGTCACGCGACCCGTGCCGATGATCTACTAGGCTGAGGACCCAGGCTTAAAAATAGCTCAGTCGCAAACGGAGCGTATCGAATACCTGGCGACCTTCGATACTATCTAGCCTTACCTGTGCACACGGACCTCTGTGCAGGCGGACCCTCCCTATGTCCGATACTCGTGGGAACAACATGGACATTTCTAACAACAAAAATATTAATATTGACGAAAGTGTGATGGGACGGACGGTTACGGACGGTGACGGCTCTACCGACACAACCCAAATCGACCGTCGCGAGCGAGATGGCGTCACTTTTGGTGACAAGCATCGAGCTCCCCCCGCTGCAATGGAATCATCCGATGAAGACGACTGCAGAACTCGGCTCGTGGATCTAGTCCTGAGCGAGGCTGACGAGAATGAGTCATTGACTCTTTCACAGGTCAGCCAAGCTACGATGATTGATCTGGAAGCCGAGGCTGCTCTGTTGGAGGATGCCCCCCTAAGCAGCACTCGACAGGCTGGAGCTCGGTCCAAGGAGGAGAAAGCCCGAAGGGCCTACAAGCGAGCGAAGTGTTTTCTTCGCAAGCTGGCCGGTCAGGACCCCTCCACGTTGACCGAGAGACAACGCCACATGAAGAAAGGCAGCGAGAAGAAGGTGGCAAAGTTCGAAAGGACTACTGCCGCCTCCGCCGCAAAGGAGGAGGGGGGGAAAGTACTTTCCAAGCCCTCCCCGCTGGCGGCCTCTAAGCCAATTCTGGGCGTGAAGAGTGCCCTGGACGAGAAGCCATCGACCTCCCGTGGGTCACAGGTGACTCGCCAGGACCGGGTCAGGAAAATAGCCGCGGCTCCAAAACCCGGACCGAATCCAACTCTCCCTGCCAGTAGGGCGGAGAAAAGGAACAGGTCGGCGGAGGAGAGCCCGAGGAATGACCCCAAAAAGGTGAGAAGGTCGGCCAGCTTCAAGGCAGAGGCAAGCCTGCAAATAGCCGTAGTCGACAGATCGGACCCAGATGGAAAGATCGCACCGACGAACTGGTTACGCGTGGAAGCGAAGCTGCTGGCCGAGATGTCGAAACCCGAGCGGAAGGAGGATGAGGTAGAGTTTGAGGGGGCTGGATGGCAAAGAGGAGTCAAGGTCATCAGTTGCGGCAATAAGAAGGCTCTGGACTTCTTATCGTCAGCGATATCAAACCTTGGCGAAATCTGGCCGAAGGCCAAGCTCGAGATCCTACCTCGCTCCTCCCTTCCCTTAAGGCCAGCGGTTGTGGTGTGGATCCCGCCTCCAGTCCCGGAGTCGGGAGCCACTGTGCTGGGTCTGATAGGGAAGCAGAACCCGTCCTTAGGGGCGCAGGATTGGGAGATTCTCTCGTCCAATGTCCCTAAGAACGGTGGAAGGAATTACTGGTTTGCGGTAAACCAGCAATCCCTGGAGGCCATTAGGACGCAGAAAGGTACCATCCGGTTCGGCTTCGGATCTATAAAGGTCCGCGTGCCGAACGATGGAGAAGGCAGAGGGGGCGGAGGACCACAGCCTAATGAAGGTGGTGCAGGTAAACCTACACCACTGTAAGGCGGCCTCGGTCGACCTCCTCCTAACCCTGACGAAGGACGACATCGACGTGGCTTTGGTCCAAGAACCCTGGTTGAGTGGAGGGAGGGTTGCAGGGCTTAAATCGCGTCAGTACAGAACCTTCGAACCTGCGGCAACAACAAAGGTAAGGACCTGTATATTGGTTAAGAATAATATTAATGCTTTTCTTCTTCCTTCCTACAGCTCCCCGGATTTAACCACAATTGTGTGTGAGCCGAGTCAGGAACGTTCACTCCTACTCGCGTCAGCGTACTTCCCATTTGATGCGGAGGACCCACCGCCGCACCAAGTCCGCGCGCTAGCAGGATTTGCCCACCGGAGCAAATCAAGGCTAGTGATGGGATGCGATGCCAACGGGCACCACACGCAATGGGGAAGCAGCGACATCAACAAGAGGGGTGAGTCGATTTTTGATTTTATTCTTGATTATAACCTAGTCATTTGCAATAGGGGAAACACTCCCACGTTTAGCAATAAAACTAGATCAGAAGTTATTGACCTGACCCTTAGTAGTGCTAGGGACATAGAAATTGTAGATTGGAGAGTGTCCGCTGAGTATTCCTTTTCGGATCACTCCAGGATTCTCTTCAATATTAGTGTCTCACTGCCACCGACAGCACCATTCAGAAATCCCAAGAAAACGGACTGGGAGAGGTTCTCTCAACTAGCCGCGGCCAAAGTGTCTGGTTACGAGGCGAGGCTTAGGGGGGAGAACACCGAATGCCAGGCTCGTTTCCTGTCTGGGGCACTCCGCAGTGCCTTTACCAGCTCCTGTCCAATAAGCCGTCCACGCAAGGGCAGCAAGCCAGGATGGTGGACCTCTGAGCTGGCGGCACTGAGGAGAGCCACCCGAGCACTCTTTAACAGGGCCAAAAGCTCCGGCAACGGTATAGACTGGGTTTTGTACAGGACGGGGCTCAGGCTTTATAAGAGTAGAATAAGAACAGTAAAGAGGGACTCGTGGAGGGAATTTTGTGGCTCAGTTTGCGAGGTTAACGAAGCAGCAAGACTACGCAGGATACTTGCCCGGGAAAGAACGACACCGGGCTTTATCCTAAGGTCGGATGGATCGTGGACGCAAACCAGCCGGGAGACTCTGGAAGTGCTTTGTAACAAGCACTTTCCGGGTTGCACTGATCACGGGTTAGAAGCGGAGGTGCTTCACGGCATTCCTAGTTCGATTCGTGGTACAGTAGCGAGTTCAACTGGGGGCGCAGTTGGCGACATTGTGGATGAGGACAAGGTTAAATGGGCGGTTGGATCGTTCAGTCCCTTCAAATCGGCGGGACAAGACGGTATCATACCGGCCATGCTGCAAAAGTCTCTCACCTCAATCTTACCGCTGCTCGTCAAAATTTTTATAGGGTGTCTCAGGAATAACTACGTCCCTGAGGAATGGAGGGAAGTTAGGGTCGTTTTCATACCGAAAGCAGGCAGGCCATCCCACTTCTCCGCTAAGGACTACAGACCCATCTCTCTCTCGTCATTCCTGTTGAAGACGCTTGAGAGGCTGGTGGATCTGTACATCAGGAGCAGGATCACCCACAGGTTGTGCCTGTCCCAACACGCCTACATGAAAGGCAGATCGGTTGAGAGCGCACTCCATCGGGTGGTGTCCACGATAGAGAAATCTTTTGGTAATAGGGAATACACTCTGGGTGCATTTCTGGACATCGAAGGGGCATTTAATAATGTCAAACCGGAGGCCATTAACGCAGCTCTGACGCACTTCGACATCCCTGAGGCCATTAGGGGTTGGATTGATGAGATGCTAAAAGGCAGGATCATAAATCCATCCTTGGGGACGACCAAGCTGCGCATGAACGTGAAGCGCGGTACACCCCAGGGAGGGGTTCTCTCCCCCCTCCTTTGGCTCTTGGTGGTGGACGGAATTCTGAGAGAGTTCCAGGGTTCTGGGGTTAGGGCAACCGTGTACGCCGATGATATAGCTATCCTGATATCGGGTAAATTCCTACCCACAATCAGCGAGGTTATGTCTCACGCTTTGAGGACTATTTCGAGGTGGGCGGACAGGAATGGTCTCGGCACGAACGCAGCTAAGACCGAGCTTGTCCTCTTCACTAGGAAATACAAGATCCCGGACTTTAGGAGGCCCCGCCTGAACGGCCAATGCCTACCTCTGTCCGGACATGTGAAGTATCTCGGCATAATCTTGGATAGCAAACTATCCTGGAAGCTCAACGTGGCCGAGAGAGCGAAAAAAGGACTAAATGCCTTCTACGCCTGCAAAAAGGCCATCGGAGGGAGATGGGGCCTATCACCGTACATCGTTCATTGGGTGTACACAGCAATAGTACGCCCGATTCTCTCCTACGGGGGCCTAGTGTGGTGGGAGGCGCTGCAAAGCAACAGCAATCTTAAAACCCTAACAGGAGTACAAAGATGTGCTGCCAGGGCGATTACGGGAGCAGTAAAAAGCACACCGCAGGCTGGACTGAACACTCTACTGCATCTCCTGCCTCTAGACCTGTTCATGCTGAGCACTGCAGGCAAAACCCTGCTCAGGCTCAGAGAGCTCAACCTCGGTAACGAGGCCCAGCTCGGACATGCCAGTGTGCTTCACAAGCTTAGACTGCTAAACTCTGGTCACGGGGTGAACCTGTCTGCTCCAACGGACTACATTCTTCCAAGACTTGAATTTGACGGCAGACCCTCGGTGCTCCTGCCAAGCAGGGAGGACTGGGCGATAGGGGATCTAATCCCCCAAGGAGGCATCGCTATCTTCACGGATGGATCAAAGACCGAGGAAGGTACGGGAGCTGGCTTTTACTCTAGCGCGCTGCAGATTGAGCGCCACTACAGGCTGCCTGACTACTGCAGCGTGTTCCAAGCGGAGGTCTTTGCGATCGAGCGGGCCGCGGAGTTCGTCCTGAAGGAACGGATATCGAACGCCGATATACACTTCTTCGTGGACAGTCAGGCCGCCCTGTTTGCGCTGGACTCCGTTGTGATAAAATCAAAAGTTGTATCGGAATGCAGAGGAAAGCTCAGGGAGCTCATGGCGACCCACAAGGTCAGACTCTGCTGGGTTCCAGGTCACTCTAACATTGAGGGCAACGAACAGGCGGATCGTCTGGCAAGGGTGGGCTCCTCAACTAGTTCCACAGAAGCTGATACCTCCGTTGGTATACCAATTTCGTCCCAGGCTAAACAAATGGAAGTGCTGGCAACGAACGCAGCCAATCTTGCCTGGATTAGCAGGAGTGATTGCGCTACGACCAGGTCTTTATGGCCAAAAATGAACATGAGGAACTCGAGGACACTCCTATCCTTACCGAGGGAGCAGCTAAGAGTCGCAGTTGGAGTGATCACGGGGCATTGCCCAATAGGCCAAATGGTCTCCAGATGGAGGCCGGGGGTTATAGTTGATCACTGCAGGTGCTGTAATGACGTAGAAGAGGAGGAAACTATAAACCACCTGCTCTGCCAGTGCCCCGCCCTATCACGAAGCCGCCTCCGGACGATGGGGGTTGGTTTCCTGGATAATCTAGCGGAGCTGGCAGAGCGACCGATTTCTAGCCTTCTGGGATTTATCAGGAGCGCCGTTACGGCTTTCTCGCGGCCTCTACCTGACCTTAACGGGGAGGCCCTGGCTGCGGGGGCTGGTGACTCGGCGCGCGGACAAGGAGTTCCCACCTAAAATTCCTAAATTTCTGTAATTTCTAATATTTCTCAATATTCTTTCTTTCTTCTTTATAAGGGTAACCACAATGGGCCAAATGGGCCTAGGTGTCAGTAGTTTCCCCCCCACGGGGAAGTACAAGCCCTACCTACCTACCTACCTACCTACTCAGCTCACTACTCAGCACTCTGTTCATGTCTCTACTGAGCTCCCTCATCAACTGATTCTATCGCAACTACTCTACTCTCCGCTTCTCTGAAGTCAATATTGCAACTATTCTACTCTATTACAACTCTACTATCTACTTTGGATCCTCTGTGCATCTAGTACTGTAACTACACTCCTCTCTACTATACTCTTTACTCTACTATACTCTTTACTCTACTATACTCTTTACTCTACTATACTCTTTACTCTACTATAATCTGCAGCACTTTCTAACATCTTTAGCATGATTTTATATAAGCTTATCTTATGGACTAACATACAGATTTAACATGGTATCGACTTTTAGAGAGTAGTTAATGGTATAAAGATAGTTATCACTACTTTGTTTGTAGCTTCGTGCATATGTTCTTAACATAAAAAGGATTTCGTAACAAGTCATTATAAAGTTTTGGTACTTCGACCCGGAAGAAGCATCGAAAAGCACCCTCGTAAACTTGTGTGAGAGAACATTTTAGGGTGAACATTTTCGGGCGGCATTGATTCGTTTACCACGTAACACACTTTCAAAGGCACACTTCCAATGATAGCCCTTCGATGATATACTTTCAATGGTACCCTTTTAGTGATACCCTTTCGATGATGCACTGTTAGAAGTACCCTTTTAAGAACACCCTTGAAATTAAATACCAAATACGTAGCAATGGATTTCCGCTCTCACTTACTTTGAATGCGATGGCTGATGTAGCGAAGAGGAGGCAGAGGAGAAGAAACAGAAGAAGAGGGGCGACGCCATATTTGATTGGATTTAACTTCGCATATTCTATTTTACCGTATGTCGCATTCGAATATAATCATTATCATCGCCACGTTATCACCATCGCCATCACAAGACATTATCATCATCACCATGGAAGTGATGCCATCAGAATCGACATCGTCGTCATCATCATCATCATCATCGCCATTATCATCGCATCAAATTTACATCATCACTCAATAAGTTCTCTCTGAAGGCAAGTATTGAAACTCAATATTTTTCACTATAGACACCCTGCAACATCATCACCACCACCACCCCTCCCCGCCACTTCCTGCCCTCGCCCCATCCTTCAGTCGCACAGCTCCATCAGTCATCCAAGCAGCTTAAATTCCATGATGCACGTTATTGAATGAAATTTTGAATATCGAGTAAAAAACAAACATCGAGGAACGAACAAAAATGACGAAAGGGAATGAAATAAAAGGAAACGAAGCGAATGGAGTTGAATCGAATCGAATCGAATTGAATTCTTTTCTATTTCCAGTAATCGTGAGACGTCTTACGGTTTTCCGTTTCAATGTACCCCACCCCTGCTCCATCCCCCTCCCAGCCGACCCCACCAGCACCCTTCTTCACCACCACTTCTCTTCTCTTCTCTTCTCCTTAAGGACCACACATCCCACATCACACAATAGTATGCTGAAGCAACAGCAGAATCGTCTCGGGAAGGAGCAGCCAGCATCACCGTCTTCACCACCAACAGCTGAATCCTTTGAAGCCGGAGTCTCTGTCGGAAGCGCTCCTCGGTTTGTCTTCTCTTATATTTGCTTAGTATTATTTGCTTCGTTGGGATGGAAATTTTTGACATTTTTCAATACATGACACGAGTGTTTGTTATTCTCTTCTTTTATTTCTTTCCCTCTCTTTTGTATTCAATGACGTGGGTGACGTGGCCTCAGAAGAATGGGTAAATATTTGATACATCCTTCGGGCTGCAACAAATGCTAACGAAATCGATTCCTGCAGCTGAAGCAATCAAAATTACTGGATCGAGTGCATTTTTCGAAGTGTTGCTGAAGAAAAACTGAACAAAACGTAAGGTAAAATGTAAGGAAATCGTGAAGAAGCAAGTCGGAAACATTGGAAAGCAGTAAGAAGCAAGAACGAAGTCGGTTCTTCGGTTTCGGCTCCGTTGTGGTCTTGAGTGGGTTTAGTTTCAGTTGGTATATTAATCAATAACTAATACATTTTAAGAAAGGCCTTAAGAATTGTTAGAATTTTACATAAAATCCATTTCAACGCTGTGATGATGAGAACGCTTCTAAGTCGTCTTTTTTGAAACTTTAAATTCTGTAGAAAATGTTGATGGCTGATTATGTTTTCTTTTAAATGAAAATGAAATCATAAAACGTAAAGAACGGGTTGAAATCACAATTAAAAAGCTTCGCTTCGTTTCATTTCGTTTCGTTTCGTTTGTTTTGCGGCGATAATCAGCTGCGTGTTTCTTCCCTTTTTGTGGCTTCTTCTGATTGCACTTCTGAAGCCTGAACACGGAAATGTTGCTGAGAAACTTTGCAAACTTTGCGGTAACCGCTGACTGCTGATGCTTGGCTAACTGACTGAGTGGCTGAATGAATGACTGGCTGAATAACGGGCTGAATAACAGGCTGAATGACTGGCTGAATAACAGGCTGAATTAATGGCTGAATGATTGGCTGACTGAATGGCTGAATAGCTGACTCCGTGGTTGACTGAATGGCTGGTTGGCTGACAAGTTGCCTGAATATGTGGCTGTGTGGATGAATCATTCATCAGATTTAACGGAAGTCGGTTCGCGATGTCATCGTGAGCAAACAAGCGCACAAAACAAATTACTTGATCCCCGAGGGTGTGTCTCCGTGCCTCCTTGCATGTGTACGTACGTGTTTATGTATGCAGATGTGTGGATACCTCAACAAATGCATCCTGACGCAGTCTTCTCTCTTCTTCTCCTCTCCAATCTGTTAGCTGTGTTCTGCTTTTCGTAGCATCTCCTTTGTCCTCTCCTCTCCTCTTGCATTCTCATTATCGCCAACTGGCGCCACCAACAACAAGAACAACAACGTCAGCGAATCTATTTGTTCGCTTGAAACAGTGTAAAAACCCCTCCTCCACCATCTCTCTCCCTTCCTCCACCCACGCCCACTGTCATAAAGATCACGGGGTCGTTGTATAGTCGGTGGGTGTGTGGGTGTACATGGACGAGTATGCGCTCAATTTCTGTGCGTATTTATATTTTATTTCAGCACAAATTTCTGTCATAATTTGTTCTCGTATAAGTTTGAGAAGGAATACTATATGGATGTTGTTCTTGTTGCATTTAAATATAATAATAATAATATGTAATATAATATGTAGTTGTGGTTGCTTTTCTTTTTATTAAGTAAATTACTCCATTGAGAGTATAGCAGATTTTTGTGGCTTCATCTTCATGGAACGCATCAGCGTTGAACTCATATATTACTTAATTAGATTTCCATTTTCCTCACTGTTTCCTGTCCAATGTTTCCGTAGAGTAAGTATTCTATCTTAAAGTATGTTTATAAATAAATGTAGAATCTTCGCTTGAGGAAAACTATTAAAAACATCTTAAAATAGTGAAAAAGTTATCATCTTGAAATAAAACACAGTAAACATTTTAGTTTTGTCGGTTTTAAGATTTTATTTTCTTGTTTATTTATTTATATTATTACATTATATTATTTTTAATAAGTACTTCATATTGTTTATGTATTTTAATTTAAAAGGTTTGTGTTTCGTTTTGGACAAAAAGAATTTCCAGCAAAAGTTTTCATATAATACGTTCAAGTAATTTATTATTATTACTATTTATTTGTTATTATTATGCTTAATGTTGTTGTTGTTATTAATATGATTATAACTAATATTAGTATTTGTATTGATTTCATTATTATTGCTATTGATTGTTATTATTTAGTATTTTTAATATTTATTATTTATTATTTATTATTTATTTGTTATTATTTATTATTTATTATTTATTATTTATTATTTATTATTTATTATTTATTATTTATTATTTATTTTTTATTATTTATTATTTATTATTTATTATTTATTATTTATTATTTATTATTTATTTTTTATTATTTATTATTTATTATTTATTATTTATTTGTTATTATTTATTATTTATTATTTATTTTTTATTTTTTATTTTTTATTTTTTATTATTTATTATTTATTATTTATTATTTATTATTTATTATTTATTATTTATTATTTATTATTTATTATTTATTATTTATTATTTATTATTTATTATTTATTATTTATTATTTATTATTTATTATTTATTATTTATTATTTATTATTTATTATTTATTATTTATTATTTATTATTTATTATTTATTATTTATTATTTATTATTTATTATTTATTATTTATTATTTATTATTTATTATTTATTATTTATTATTTATTATTTATTATTTATTATTTATTATTTATTATTTATTATTTATTATTTATTATTTATTATTTATTATTTATTATTTATTATTGATTATTTATTATTTATTATTTATTATTTATTATTTATTATTTATTATTTATTATTTATTATTTATTATTTATTATTTATTATTTATTATTTATTATTAAATTATTATTATTATTATTATTATTATTATTAAATAAGGTTCTGTAAAAATTAACAAAAATTAATTTAAAAGTAAAAGAAAATTAATTTATAGATTGATTTCAAAATAAACCCGTTAAATATTGCTTGTAAATGTAATAAACATGAATGTTTTGACATATTTTGATAAATAATTCCTTTAAGAAAAAATGTATCAATGAAATCCATTCTAGATTTAACAAATCGATATAAATTCATTAAATCTAGGGAACTTAATTACTTAATTATTCTAATTCAGAATTCCGCAAAACTAAGGATAATATTCGCAAGTATTTAATGTTTATTTTTAGATTTTCAATAGAATCGTAAGTAGTTTAAAAAATAAGAAATTCTTAAATAATTAAATAAGTGAGCATTTTTTTAGTACCTCGTTATTTGACGTTTTTATTTACTTGTGTATTTTATACATTATTTACAATACATTGAAAATTATATATAAACTGTATTTCTTTGTTTATTTGAATTAAATTATTTTTTATACTTTAATCTTTTCATCATTACTAATCATAATAATATGATTATCAATGAAAATTAATTTTCATAATATTATTATTAGCATTGTGCTTAGTGTCAGAGCTTTGTTCATAGTAATTGTTTTTATTATTGTTATTGTATTTGTTCATGTTGTTGTTTTTAATGTGGTTTGTTTAGGAAGAACTGAAATGTGTTCATTAAATGTATTTTCATTATTATACAGTATTTAATCCAATCATTTTTTATGTATTTTTTCATGTTTATATTCAATAATTATTAAATTTCGTTATTCGAATATTTATTTTAATAATTATTCAAATAAAAGCTTTGATCATAATAATAACAATTTTTGTTTCTGGTGTCGTGTTTTAATTAATCTCATTTCGTACTTAAATTATCTCGGACCAAATCGGATTAATAGCAAACTAAAAAATTAGCATAAAATAGAGCAACAAAAAGGACATGCATTATTTATCGTTTATTTACTTGTGTGATTTTTATTTTCAATTTATTTCTTTTAATCATTTACACTTAACAGACAGATGTAGTGAAATATGTTATTTTAATATTTCGTAAATACATAAGTAGTTTTTATTTGATTTTAATTTAATTTATTCTGTTTAGTTTTTGGTTTCACTTTTAATAAAATCGAAATGCTTAAATGCTTTTGGTTTTGGTTTTGTTTATGGTTTTCGTATTTCTTGGTTTTGTATGGTTTTCGTATTTGGTTTACGTGTTTTGTATTTATGTAAATCCTTGTTGGTATTTAAAAATGCCACTTTTTTTACTGTTCGCTTTTTATTGTATGAAGTTTAATCAGCAAATTTAAATCCATTCATTTTATTTGCGGTTTGGTATTAGCAATTAATATTTGTTACTATTATTTGCATTTACTTTATTTATTTAGCTCTTTTTATGTAAAACTTGATGCATGAATCCACTTAGTAATGAAAATGTTGTTGTTGTTGTTGTAGTTTTTGTCTGTTTGGTTTTCTATGTGGTTAATTTTTTATTGTATTTGATTTCATTTTTTCCATGTTATTTAATGTATTCAATTTTAATTACAATATTTAATAATAAAATCAGTATTTTTCGTTTTTTTTAATAATTTTAATTCTACCATATTTTTTATTGTATTTATTTAAGTACATATTTTAAAGTGTTTCTTTTCATTCACCTTCCTTATTTTATCCGCTATCTGTATTGTTGTCGCTCTTCTTCTTCTTCTTCTTCTTCTTCACTGCCCTGTTCTTCCTTCTTTTTTGCCTGTTTTAAGATTCCACTCTTCGGTTTCTGCTTTCATCTGTGCGTTCTCTTTCCTTATATTGTAGTGTTTTTCCTTTTTGTTTCGCTTACTTTGTGTATATGTTCTGTATTTGTTGTTGTTTTAGTTGAATTTTTTTTTTTTTTTTTTTTTTTTTTGTTTGTAAAAGTGAGTTTTTCTACATCTAATAAATTAAGTTTTCTTGTTTTATTTTAGTTGAATAAACCTTTCTGTTGTTCTTTTGTGTTTGCATTCATTTATTAGTTATTTAATTATCATTCTTCAATTAATTGTGTTCAACTTTATTGTTAAAATTTGTTTTGTTTTTGTAGTTCTTTGGTTTTCTATATTTTATGTCCGTTTTATTCAAATCTATCGCTGGGTTTGCTTTTGCGTAGTTCCATTTAAGCGCGTCCCTTGCGAGCGCCTGCGAAGAGGATTGAAAGAGAAAGCAAACAGAGTATTGATATTATTATATTATATAATACTGAATAAAATCAAATACAAAATTAATTTTCCGTTAAAAAAAGACATTTTATCCATTTTCGATCTCAAGAAAGCCCTACGTGACGGAAAGTATTCCAACTTCAGTGTCCAACTTCACGACGATAGCTCTATTCGCTTTCCTGCATTCGTGATTTCCACAGACAGACAGACAGGCAGACAGACAGACAGATGGACGGACGGACGGACAGGGATAAAGCGCCTCGGCTGGTGACGCTCCTGAAAATCAATTATAGTCTTTTCTATATCCCCACGCCTTCTGTAAGGCATTACAAACGGACGAAAAGGGTATAAAATGCAGGGTATAAAAAAGCACTAAAATTAAGCATCACTCGACTCTCCTCCTCCGCCATGGCTATAATATAAAGAAAAAAAGCAGTGGGCTCTCTCACTCTGAAGGTTTTCTAAAATTGTTGTTGTTTTAAAATGTTTCGTTGCTTTAATAATAATTATAGTGATTGTTCTTATTGTTGCTTGTGTTTTCGTGTGTTATTACCATTCTCGCATTTATTTGGTGCGAGAGAAAAGTTTGAGAAGCCAGTCTATTTTTGGAAATGCAGAAAAAGATGAATGAAGGGAATATTGTTGGAAATGTTATGCATGCTCATGGCCGTAGTAACACTTGTCATGACGATGCGTGCATCGCACAAGCTGAATAGTGTGCCCATGTCACAACAACGTGTGTGTATAACCCATACAATCAACTTAATTCAAGCCAAACAAGTGCCATTAATTGGCAATTTAAGTCAACAACCACCACTAACTATAACAACAACAGCAATAATGACAGTAACCACATCACTGATTATATTCCACACTACAACAAAGCGAGTGTACTTTCCCCCTCTCGCTTCCACTCACACCCACTCACGCTGCTTCAGTCACTTCATCACCGTCTCATCTCATGCTATTTCATTCCCACCCCCCCCCCCCCCCCCACTTTGTCTTCGAAGCATTTTTAATATGTACCTTTGTCCTTGTTTTTGCGTTGCTCCTTGTTGCTCTTGTCCTTGGATTTGCCCGGTTTGCAGTTCTTCTTGATGACGCGTGTTGTCTCACACGACGGGTCGCTGCTCGTTTTTAACTTATCGGCTCGTGTCATTTGGCCCGTAGCGCACTCGGACCAGGATCCTTTCTCATATCGACAGGCTGTTGTTGGTCGTCAGTCATCAGAGGATCATCAGAAACACAAAAAAGAGAAAAGAGAAGAAGACAAGGAATAAGAATTAGAAGAAGGTGCCAGCCAATAAGCATGAGTAATTAAGTAATGAATATTAATTTTGTGCTGGCCAAAGTCACGTCGCACGCGTTGTAATGCTTTAATCACTCAGCAAGTGAAGCGATTAATTAAGTAATCAGCGCGTAAGGAGTGACGAGCGGTCCGTCCGTCCGGCGTCGTTTGCTTCTCGCTAATAATAATTTAAGTGAAGTAATTTTGAAAGAGAAGAGCTACTTTTTTAAGGGTTTTTAAGGACATTTTTAGGAAATTTCCAAGCTTTAAACACGAATAAAGATCAATTTTATTTGATAAAATATTCAGTATTACAATAATTGTATATTATTATAATTCAAATTCAGTATAATTATTTAAATTAAATCGACGTATTTTATATTTGTTCAAATGTTTCTTCGGCAATTTCTAACATTTTCAATCCTTTCTGTTAAGGACTTTAATTAACTTTTCATTGGGTTTGAAAATATTCGAAGATTGCAAAACATTCGATTTCATGTGTTGCATTATTCTTGTATTTTAAACGGTTTAATTTTATGTTTGCAAATAAATTAGAATTTAAAATGTGTCTCATTTTTTCTGCCACTTAAATTGTTTTTTTCTTTCCCCTTTTTTTGCCCCATCCCATCATCAAGTATGCAAAACAGAGAGAGATTCCAACAAAGATTCAACAGAAAGCATTAATTTGTTCCCTCCTTTTCCCCCTGTTCGCCCCCTCCACAGTCCTCTACTTGTCCAATTTGCTGATATATTTTAATGGTAATTCATGTGCAGCTGATAAGCTTAAGTCCTTGGATATCCTTGCTTTGTTTCGCTTGTGAGCTCTGTGTTTTGATATCGCTTTTATATGCATCGTCATTCGAGCGCAAGTTGTATCAGATCATAGGGAGGGAGAGGAGAGGGAGAGGGAGAGAGAGGGAGCACTAGTGGAAAATAAAGAGTGCCAAACGAAGTGCATAAAAAAGGGGCTGCGAAACTAACAAAGAACACAAGAAGTGTAAAAGCGAAAGGAGACAAAAAGAAGTAAAAAACAGAAAGAAAAAATGTAGGAACAAATAACATATTAAGAAAGAAGTTGCAACGGAGTAAAATAAAATATAATAATTAAAATATAGTCAAAAGACGGAATAAAAAAGCAAAGAAAAAGTAATCTTAAAGTATAGAAAAAAGAGTGAACTATTTAATAAAGAATCCTGATGAAAATGTAACTAAAAAAGAGTTACAAAGTATTAAATAAAGAGTTTTCAATAAGTTAAAATTTTGTACAAAAATTAGTAGAAGAGTTTAGTAAAAAATGAAGTAAAAAACATAGCATCAAATTGAATAAAAAAAATTAATGAAACAAGAATAAAAATAGATACAAAAGTAAACTAAAAACATCACTAAAGAAAAAAGAAAAATTAAAATTTTAGAATAACTATAATGAATAACATAAATTATGAAAACGTTTTAAGAAAATGGTATAAAGAATAGAAAGAAGTATGAAAGAAAGATGAGAATGGAATGGAAAATAATTATTTCTAAAGACTTTTTGAACTAGAAAAAAAAAGTTTAAAACTACTGTAAAAAAAGATGCAGCTGAACGAAGAACAAAACTAGGATTAAAGCAGCAAACCGCAAACCGACAAAGCTACACACACACACACACACACACACATATATATCAAGACAAACGGAACCAACGGAATTACTGTTGCCAACCTCAGCACTTCACCTCCCTCCTTCCCTTCCTTCCACGCACTGTGACTCTCTTGCGCTTTCTCTTGCATTGCGAAACAATGCGATTTTTCCAGCGAAATCGCAGAAATTTATTCAAGCTTAATTCGGGCGCTTAAAGAAGAATGGCGGGCATTGGTTTCCGGTGTTCGAGCTGCACGTAATTTATTTTTTTTCCTTCCGTTTCCCTGTCTCTCTCCTTCTGTTTCGTTCTCTCTCTTTTTCTCTCTCTTTCCTGCATTTCCTGGTTTGCTGAGGTTTTCTGATACTTCATCAACAGAAGCAACAACAACAGAAGCAACAACAATAATAATACGAACAAAGGAATAAAATATTCGGACAACAGTTCTGTGTTCGCGCGAAATTCGTGCGGTTTATTTTTAGATTTTTAGAGCTGTACAAATTGCAAGCGGAAGTGACACGGTTACCAATTTCTAAAGCAAGCGCGTGATGCAGGAAGAGGAACGCGATGCGAGTGAGAAGGAGCGGAGAGGGAGACAAAACGGAGAGAACAAGGAAATAAAGAAATGGAAAGTAAAGAAATGTGTTCCTTCTTCCTCCTGTTGGTCATAATTTGTTCTCTTCCTTTTTTCAATGTTCTCTTGCATTTCATAGTTTTTAATTTTTCATTTTTCAGTTTATTTTTATTGTTGTTGTTCATACTTTGTTTCCAGCTTTATTTAGCGTGAAGATAATAAAGCATAACTGAGAAAAAAAGGAACAACAACAAAAAGAAATCATGAAAAACGAAACAATAAGAATCCAGAGGTTAAACAACAACAACAATAACCAGCTTTATGAATCAAGTCTCACTGAAGGATTTGCAAACAACAACAACAAAAAATACACTGAAGCAACCTCATCAAATTGCAACTCATCGTTTTCAGGCCACAAGGAGCAACAGCAACAGCATTTGGGTTCAGGCATCAATAACAAATATTAAAGTATGCAGCATGGAATCAATGGATAAAAATTGTAACTTATAAGATGAATCTAAGAGATGCAGCTAAAAGAAAGGGGAAGGAAGCGACAATGAAGAAGAATCACACGATAAAAACAGACAAAACATAAAATAAAATATAAAAATCTTTCAATTACAAACATTGTTAACATAATAAAATTAAAGCAAAAATCCGATATTAGATCCACAAAATCAAAAAGTAACAAGAAATGTTTCAACATATAATCACTTTAATGATTTTCTAAGAATTTAAGATCGAGAAAAATTAAAAACAAAACCTAATTATAGAAGGTTTCTTAACTGAGGTCCTCTCAGATGCCTCTTTACGTGACTGAAATACATCAGTGAAAAATTACTGCAACATACGATGTATTATATGACTATATACATATATCGGTTGACATATAGTACATACATACATATATAGCCACCGATTAAAGTCAGTTCTACACTATTGTTCTTTTTGTTTATCTACTTCTTTTTACTTACCTTTTTTGCATTTCTTCTGGATTGTTCTGGTTTGATCGCAGCCGGGGTCACCTTTCTTCAAGGTCAACGTTCGTGAGCGTGTGTTAGTCTTGGCATCGCACTCTGACCACGGATTCTTGCCATAACGACACGAAAGACCTGCAGAATCGACGAAGATCGAGCACGAGAAAAGGAAATAAATTAGTTAATAGGAGGATATAAAGCAATGATAAAAGAAGCGGTGAATCTATGTAAATCGTAAGAAAAACCTCAAACGCATCATTTAATTAACTCTTCCTGTCTCTTTTACATAATCTTCTCGTCTCCTTCTTTCATCACTCATCCAGCTCTCATCTCCGATACGTTAGTTGGGCAAAAAAGGAAAAATTATATTCAAAATATACGAAAACACAAAATATTCTATAGCTTTGTCAGCCTCAAAAAACAACGGACAATTGTGAATGTTATATTCGCTTTTTGTCAGGCTGACAAATGTTGCGATAGTATCTGAACACGAAGCTGCCAGAATACTGTTGTCAGTCTTCGCTCAACTCTTCCGCACTTCTCTCCTACCGTCCTCCCATACCTCTACCCTCATATCCCACCGCCCCTCTCATCCCTCTCCCCCACCACTAACTCCCTCTCATCACTGTATCACTCTCTGATCCACTCCCTTCTCTACCTCTCACTACTCGCCAATATATATTCAGTAATTTGTTAAGTGAAGGACAGAGGAAAGAAAGAAAGAGAAGAATGATGAAGAATATTTTGATCTCACTTTTCTCTCGCCCCCTCTCTCTCACTCCCTCTCTCTCTCTCTCTCTCTCTCTCTCTCTCTCTCTCTTTAAGTCTCCTTTCGACTTACCACCTCGATCGCCGACATCGGATTTGGTACCGCGTTCGTTGCGGATCAAAATTTCATGATCGTCCTCCTCCCAGATCTCGCCCTGTGAAGCTGTCGTCGGTTGTGTCTGTTCCGCGACCGGCAGAGCCAAAGGCGTCTCCTGCACCTCCGTTGTGCCGCGTACATCCGACGGCAGCAGCGACAGCGTGGCCAGTGCAAGGACTGTCATCGAAAACATGTGGCAACGCTTCATTTTCATCACCGAACTAAAAATAAGAACGAAGCAAATGAAATTTCGTTTAATTGCTGATTATTTTAAATGTGCTTCGGTTAGTTTTTTGTCTCTTATCGCAGAATAAAAGTATAAATAATATAAATCTCAATATATACCATAGAACAAGTGTCACCATCTGTGACACTTCTTTAAAGGTTAATGATTCTTCCAGAGAAACGAATATTTTTTCAAGATTGATGACTCTGTGAAGACAAACAGACAGGCAGACAGACAGGCGGATAGACATTTTATTGTCGTTTATAATGTTCATTTACATTTCTTATCCATTGTATTTAATTTGTTTTCTTTTTCATTTCATTTCTTTTCCATTTAATTTATTTTCTTTTACGTGTCATTTATTTTATTTCTTTCTTTTGTTCGTCATTGTTTATTTTTGCTTTTAATATTCAGCTCATTCGTTTCCATTTCATTTATTTGCTCTATCTTATTAATTTTCATTTCATTTTCATTTCACATTAAACGAGAGTTTCTTTGAAATAATATTCTTGTGCATTTTTATTATATTAAAAGGGAAGACTTTTAAGATATTTAATAGTATTATTTTTGAAATACTCCTGAGATATCATCTCATATAAATTAAAATAAATTTCAATTCACAATAGTTGAATGCAATTTTTCAAACATTATTAAAAGTATCACAATAAATATGACGATCAAATTAAAATAATATAATAATAAATGCAGAATTTTTAAGAAGCGAAAGCTTTAGAAATTGAAGCAGTAACAACACACAAGAACAGCACACCCACTCATTAAATTAATGAGCATCAAAGTAAATACAAGCTTAATTAACGACCATCAAAGTAAATTAAAGCTGAAGCTTGTATCTTTTGTATGTCTGGAGGGCTTTCATTACATTACATTGCAACTTCCCGGCACCCCAAGCGATCCCCCGATATACTCTCTTTCTCTCTCTCTCTCTCTCTCTCTCTCTTTCATGCATGGTACTCCTTTGTATCATATCACAAAGCATTCTCAGCTTCAGCTGTCATTAAATTTTTGAAAGCCACACAAGATTCTTCGCTTCGGGTCACGTAATCACGACCTTTTCTCTTAATTGATGTGTTTTAATGCAGAAATTGTGTTAATTTCAATTGAGTTCTTCAGTTCATGTTTTTAGTTATTTTAAGAGTTTATTTCTTTGTTGTTGTGCTGTTATTGTTAACGATTTTGTGTTGTTGTTGCTGTTTTTCTTATCGTTTCAATTGCGAGTCACGTTCAATCACCGCCATTTTTGCCTTTTATTTCACATTATTTTTCTTTGATGAATTCGGTGCTCGATTAATTCTTTAAAACTGGGCAATAGTTAAATGAAATAATAATTGGTATTCATTATTATAAAATTTAAATTTAGTTTGAAACCGAGAAAATCATCAGTTGCTTAAATTATTCTATAAGAAAAATAAAAGTTAATCATACGTCGTGTAGTATTAAAAATCAGAGTTCTTCTAATCCTTAGCTAGATTTAATAGTATTATTAATCAAATAACAGAACACATACACATACACATGCCCTTACACACTCACATACTTTGTACAAATATCAACACTGCAAACAAAAGTCATAAATAATAGTTTTGCAAAATTCTAGACATACGAAAGTTTCTAATGTAAATGAGCAAAGTTAATCAGAGAAGCAACAACAACAACCAGATAACAAGAAGCACAACAAAAATGAGAATAAATAACGATTTCCTGACAACAACAACAACAGCAGCAGCGAAAAACAAACGCGGAAGTCTGCAGGCGATTTTATTTTAGCTCACTCAAAACATCAAAACAAAAAAACAAAACACTCACACACACACACACACTCACACATACACACACTCACACACACACATACACACACACACATACACATACACAAATAAATAATGCAGAAAGTGCTGCATACTTTTAAGCGCTCTTGTTTTTGCCGCTGGCACACAAGTCAGTCTCAGGCACGTATACACACACTCAAACATACATGCACACATACACACGCACACTTTAACACGTACTCGCACATCAACGCTTGTTTACATTAAACAACGTGATGAAAAAAAAAAAAAACTACAAACAAACATCAAAAGCAACAAATAATAGAAGCAAAAGCAGTATAAGGAAAAAAATTGAAAAAAGTTACTGTGAAAAACTACAGAATAAAGTGAAACCAACTACAAAAATGCACAAATAATAATAGAAATCAAAATAAGAATAAAAAACCAAAAAGTTTCCTCCGTCTTCGGCTCATCCAAATCATGCGGGAGTGTGTATACAACAACAACAACAACAACAACAACCGGAATACCAAAAACTACAACAACCAAAGAAGGAGACCGGAACAGCAACAACGGAACAGCAACAACGACAGAAACAACAACAACAACAACAGTGGGGAAAACGTGTAAACGAGAACTGCAGCTATAAACTTTGCAATTCAAAGCAGACAACAACCACAACAACAACCACAACAACAAAATGTGCTGCATATTTTTTGGTTGTTTAGCGGTGTAAAAGCGTGTGTGTGTGTGTGTGTGTGTGTGTGTGTGTGTGTTACGCAGAGAATGCATATGCTTGTGTTAGTGAAGAATAACAGAATAGCTACGGTCTTGTATAGCATCTAACTTGAAGCATACCAGAAGCTCTGTTGGAAGACTCAGCGGTTGTATTTGTGTCTATCTCTCTCTCTCTCTATCTCTCTCCCGCTCTGAGGGAGTGAGCTTTATCGTCTCTGTCTTTCTTGATCCTGTTATTGCAACTTACACGAAAACTTACTTCACTTCTGTCAGATTTACTGTCTATTTTAAAGTGAGTTTGAGGAACGTGCTCGCTAAAATAGACACAAGTTGTTAGACAGAACCATGATCTGATATCGGAATGGTTTCATTTTCAAGATTTCTTTCAGTTACCTTATTTTTATTACCTAAAAAAACATTTATTTTATTTAAGAATTTTTTCATTTATCATTATTATTATCAATTTCATTTTCAATTTTATTTTAAAGTGTTATTCGATTGAAAATATACACCCGTATTTATTTCGCGATTGAAGTGTTTATGTTTTTAAAAAAGTATATTATAATCTCTAATCTAAGAACAGCAATAAAAAGAACTAAATTCATGTTTATTTTTTTCATTAATAATTTTGAAGTAATTTTATTTATTTACTCATGTATAAAAATATATCGCATTTTATTTGATATCCATAAATACGCAGCAACAAAAACAACAACTCTTGAACAACAACATCTGAAGCACTTACTCACTGCTTTATTATTTCTATTTATTTATTCATCCATTCATCAGTCTTTCAATTAAACTGAGTGTTTGTTTGTTCAGCGTTACCAGATCAGATCAGATCAGATCAAATCATATGGTAGATGCACGCATACACATGTACTTGTGTAGCTGCTAATAAAATAAATAAAACAGATTCAACTCCCTTCAATTTAGTCAAATTTCAAGCTAATCAAAGCATCAACTTTCAAATATACTCTGGATGAATGCTAAAGAGTGTATCATGAACAACAACAAACATGAATTGATAAACAAACAAAAAACTACAAAAAATAAAAGCAGCAATACTAACAAACTATAGAATAACAATAACAGAAAAACAACCGAGTTAAATATATTGTATAAACAACAATAATCTAAATACATCAAAAGTAGCTCTTGAAATTCGAATGTAGTGAATATGATTCCATAAACGGAATTCTTTTCCTTTATAGCCCTCTTTCGCTCCCTCTCTCTTTCTCCCTCTACATTTTCTGCTCAGTTTTTCACATTTTCCTCTATTTTACAATCAACAATTCTCAGAGTTTTCTTTGCAACCTTTGCAATTTTCAGCATTATTACATAATTAAATAAGATTTCAGTTAATTAAATTACATGACACTCAGTATTTGAATAAAGTACAACGGCTTTGTTTTCATGCTGTTATTAATTAATTTAGTCTGCTTAATTTAGATCGATTTGAGATTAAATTGGTTTTGATTTGGTTTCTATAACTTTAAAACCTTTTGAGGATTGCGAAGGAGTTGTCGAAGGACTTAACGAATAAGTTGTCGGCCAAAAGGTGTCACTTTTATATCGAAGCAAGGTCCATGTTCATGCATTAAACATAATGTGAATTATAAACGTCTTCTGATCAAGCAAAAAGATGGAAACATACTACGTGAGAAGTTCGTATGAATTCAGGAACGTGAATCATCGCATTCATAGTTCTGGGTCTGGATTCGCTCAGTTTTTGTGTGCTTTCCTTTTTGGTTCCTTAAATAATTTTACTAAATGGATTATCGATGCATTCTTTTCAGTTTCTCACTCGTTTTTGAAATGCTGTTGAAAGTGTTTCCAGGATCAGAAGAAAATGGAAAATAATACGGCTTCATGAAGGGTACATTTTAATAGAAAAAAAGGGAGGGAAGGAAGGAAGGAAGGGAAAAGCTAAGGTACGCAGGGAAGGAACGGCGGAAGGAAGGAAGGAAGGAAAGCAAATTTAATTATCTGCTCCTGTGTAGCATATAAGGTATGGGTACGTGTTGGTGCGTGTGCGTGTGCGTGCGTGTAGATGAGTGTGTGTGTGTCTGTAGTGTGTTTGCGTTTCTGGGAATAGGATTTTCAGCACAGAACCGAATTCTGAATACTGAGAAACAAAAAAATTGTTTCCATTTCTATTCTCCACTCTCCTCTCTTTCTTTCCATCCGCTTCTTCTGTACATTTGATGCTTTCCAACCCGACTATAATATCATTTCTTCTCAAAATATTGTAAAATGCAATTTTTTTCCTTTCACAGTTTCTTTAATGGATAGAATATTTTTTAAAACTGAATTAAAAGCTTATTATTCGTTTTTTTTTAAATTTATATTTACATGGTAACGTTTTTTGAGCTCTTCGTTTCTCTAAATCAATTCTCAGTGTCAATATTGGTATTAAAATAATCAATTAAAAATTAATACATTTATTTACCAAACTCATGAAATTGTGTTTTTATTTAATTTCTTTTATAAACTGAAAACTCTTGAAATATTGAGGAAATCTATTTTATATAAACTTTATTAACATAGATTTAGCATTTCCAGAAAATTCGAAAGTTTTCTTTTGTGGCCTCATGGAGCAGCAACTTCTGTGGATTTTTAGGTGGATTACTTTATTTATATCCTGATGCTTTTGGGGATTTTAATCATTCAGGAATGTAAGAAGATGAGAATAGGAAGAAGAAGAAAAACACCATCAAAACCTTCATTAATTATAATTATAAATAAAAAGCTTCCTGATCACAGAGGAAGCAACAATAAACACAATAATTTTGTGAAGTTCTCACTTCAGAACTCAGAAAATGACTCTTGAAATCTCGATACAAAAAAGAATACTCAATTTACTTTAATATTTATTTTCTGCATATTTATTTTCTGATTTTATTTTCTAATCAGAAAATATTTTTTCTGATTATTTTTAATTCACAAAATAAAATCTTCAACTCTTAAATTTGAATTAATGTTTGCCTCTGATCGATCGACTGGTTTTTGTCTGGCCGACTGTCGGACTGTCCGTCTATCAGCCTGCGTGACTACCTGCTTGTCTGCCTGCCCTCCTGTTGGTCTGTCTGTCTGTCTGATTGCAAATCTATCTGCCAGTACTTCTGCGGGTTGAATGGTTGAGTGAAGGATTGAAAGGTTTACTTAGTATAGTACTTGTTGTTGTTTTTGTTGTGTTGTGTTGATAACAAATGGTTTCTTCCTGGTTATCAAGTGATAACCGAACCTTCTGATTTGTGGTTAATTAAAGCTTACAGTTTAAATGGAATGAGTGCGAATGTTGCTGTGTTCTATACTGTGTATTTCTGCTGTCTAGTTGTGGATGTTTTGTGGTCAACGGAGATGTGAGCGAAATGCTTCATTTGCTCGAAATGCGCTAATTATTCTGTGGTTTTGAATTGAATACATCTTTGCATCATCTGTATCATCCTAGTAGTAGTATAAGGTAACTAAAATCTTACTAAATTGATAGCGAATCGAGTAACTTTACATCTGGCTTTAATATTATATATTGTCGTACGATACTCTTGCGTTCTTATGGCGAGTTCTTCTTATGGGAAACACTTCTCGGTATCTAAGGTATTTGAAAAAGTCAGTTCATGTTCTTAACATGATTTAGACGTATTTAGTGATTTAATAATAGAATGAACCTTGTTGAGAATATATTTCAAGGCCTCTCAGATGCACGGAGCACTATTTGTTACACTTTGCTTGGAGATTTCAAAAACATGTTCCCATAATACGAAAATATCAGAGTAATAAAGATCTTCCATAAAGGCCAAACTTCTTAAAATCTTTAATTTAGGTTGATCTCTATTTAATCGAAAACGCAATCCATAAAATGTAGTTAAAACGTCAAAACAATCAAAGAAAGAAGAGTGCGTAGATTTCTTACCTGATTCTCTGCAACTGTAACTCGATGCTTTATCTGCGTACAACTAAAGGACTAAGCAAATGATTATCCTGTCACTAAGCACAATGTTTTTTCTGAACAGTTGCTTTGATTTGAAGCCGGATGCTTTTGAGACCGTGCAATCGCTTTAAACGCTAAGTTTTAAGAGGATCTACAATGGATATATAGTGAAGCTAAATCGATGCCTTGATAATTCTCACAGCTTTTATGTCCTTTGATTTTAGTAAATCGAAAATTTATTCACTTGGCTTTAATGCTAATTTATTTGGAAATCCACTGCTTCGATTAAATTGTGTATACTTGATGCACACAAACAGACACACACACGCTCACCAACACAGAGAAATAGCTAGGATTTTATAATCTGCCCCAGAACAAGTCGACGACGCTGTTGTCACTGAACCGAACTCGTTGCGCGCTGAAGTTGAACTGAATCTATCCTGTCGCGTGTCCTGCACGGAATAGCGTTGTGTAGGTTGTGAAAGATTCACCAGCGTGAGATAGCAGCGAAAGCTTTTCTGGAGGAAGACAGAGAGGGAAGCAAACGCAAGGGTGAGATTTTCTGCTCTCAGCGTATTTCTCGGTTGAGGGTAACTTTTTTGCTTGAAGGATGCAGCAGAGTGTAGCCACTGATGATGCTGTGTGAGAGCAACGCGTGAGTACGGGAGTGTGAGCAAAGAGCGCAACACGACAGAGTTTGATGAGTTACTAATGCGTTTTGCATAGCGTTACAAAGCGTCCGAGAGAACTGCTGTGAGTTAGCGTGCGGTTCTGTAGGTTTTCTGCACTATTGTGAGTTTCTGCCACTGCTCAGCATTCCCAGCAGCAGTGCGTTCCTATGCGTTGCCATAGTTTAATGCTTTATTTCTTTTTAATTAAAGCTTAGCTGGACACTCAAGCCAGAAAGAGAACGAGAGAGAGCGAAATCGGAGAGAGAGAGGGAGAGCGAGAGGGAAGTTTGTATACCGCGCATGATCGAAAAATACAGTTCTTTCTTAACTTCCACTGTTTTTGCTTTCATAACTCGATGCTGAACATCGTATTCGATGCTGCTTCCGATTTTTTGTTTAGCTGCTCGCTTGTCTCAAGGATATTTGAAGACAACTTATAGCAATATTTTTGGCTAATATTTTGGACGGTTTTCAAACAACTATTTAAATGAGGGATTCTTTAAGAAAGATACAGAAAATGATTGCTTATAAAACATTGAGATGTGAGATTTCAAAAGGGGGAATTCAACCAAAGACATTATTGTCCACACTCGCATCATTGAACTGTCTCTGGAAAACTAAAAACTCGTCCTCAGGAATGCTCAAGATTGTCTTGTTCAACATTCTGAAGCCAATTTTCAGGGAATATGTTTCTAGATGCGTCGACGCTGTCTTCGTGTGTTTTCGGGTGACTCATCACAATCATCTCGAAAGGATTTATTTGAAAGACGCTCTGCTAGGAAAGCTCAAATGCGTTCAAATGCCTTGGCTGTCATGTAATAAGAACAAAAAAGAATAAACGAAAAAAAGAGCATCCATTTCACAAGAATATCAGAATTTCAAATGAAAATATATTATATATAGGATAGCTTTAAACCTCTGAAATATACTGTATCGTGTACTATATACTATATAAATTCGTATTATATTGTAATTGAAATTTGATATCGATTCATTAAACTTTTATTGATTTATTGATGATTCATTAAGCAGCATATTAAATGTATTCACAGGAGGAGATGCTTTTATGACCAACCTTGCCATAAATTGAGTGAGCATCTCTTTCCCGTTTTCCCTTTTCGCTCCCCCCCTCCCATTCCCCTCCCTTTTAGTCTTTCACTTAATTTACTTAACTTACCACAAAAACATCAGGAAACTTTCATTAACAAGAGTTTTTTGCATAACCAGTTTTTAATTAAAGCACAGAAATCCTCCAGACCCATCTTTCAGCTTCTCTTTCCTTCTCATCTGTTGTCTCGCCACGCCCCCGCCCCTCCTTTCTCTGATATCAATAAACCATCTCTAGACAAGTTAAAATCATCTGAGGAGGTACCAAACACAGCCTTAACATCATAAATCTATAGAAAAAGGAGAGGCCAGAGACGGGGAGAGATAAAAAAGATAGTGGTGAGAGTGTCCTGACGGGGGGGGGGGGGGAAGGGCAAGTACTGGCAATGGGAAGTGAATTAAAGGTAGTGCAACGAAGCAAGTAGTAGCAGAGTCATTCAGCTGGATGCACCGCCCGCAATCAATTCGTCAATATGAAAGTAAAAACAACAACGAACTCCCGTATACACCGCAGACGCAGATGTAATTTTGTCGTAATTAAGTTGACGCTATAACCGCTTATTAAATGCGAAGTTATAATCACAGGATGCTGCAGTCATCAGCCAAGGCAAGGATACGACTTTTAGAATTATCCTTGGCAAACCATGAAATCCTACAAGCATAGAAACCGTTGCGAAAGCCAGTCACCATGTGAAAGGGAAAGGAAAGGTGAGAGATTCCGACAAAGAGAGAGAGAGAGAGAGAGAGAGCGAACAGCTGAAATGTGAGTGTTTGAGTCGGCTTGTGTGGGTCCGGTGCTGTTTTGCTTTTTCGTGCTGAAAGTAACGTTCGTCTATTGCAGCAACTCACCCGCAGGATATGGATAAAGTCCTGTGCACAGGATCGCAGCTCTGATTTGCCGGGTACCGAATGCTGAGTGCCGAGTGCCAACCCTCAGCAGTAACCGTTTGCCATCAGAAATGCAAACGTAAACGTAACAGAAAGCGTAGCAATTTCCACACGCTTTTCCGCTGTCGACGTTTCGTTTTCGTTTTAATTTTTTTCTAAACACGTTGTTTTTGTCGTTTGTTCTCCTCTCCTCTGGAGAGTCAAAAACAGTGCCGGGTGATGATGGATATCATATCTTTTCTGCCCCGAGTGTCCGATAAAAGAGAGAGAGAGAGAGAGAGAGAGAGAGAGAGAGATAGATAGAGAAAAAAAGAGGGAGATCAAGAGTGGAGAGAAAGATAGAAATGGCGTGGGAGAAAGGATAATTTCAAGCTTCTGCCGCTCCCGGCACTGTCGCTGTCTCTGTCCACGTCCACGTCCAATCCAACCCGTCCCTCCACCGCCCCTGTAGCACGCCCCCTTCCTGGAACATCTCAGGCTCTGTTTCTCTGCCCCTCCCCTACACCTACTCATTCCTCCTCCTGTTGCTTTGATGAACGCTGACGCAAAAACTTTTTTAATGATTTCTATTCACATCAGGTGCTGTCAGATCCCACCTGACTACGGTTTGTCATAATAGAGTGCTTGTTGTTATTGTTTTTGTAGTAGCGCACCGTTCTTCTTCTTCTTATTTTTCATCTTACATAGATTCATACGTATATATATTGTATTTATGTATGTACATATATTATTATAACACGTAACAACGTTAATGTTTCCACGCCCGAACTCAACATTTTAGCCTTCACTGTGTGGAAAGTTGAATCCTTTAACTTATGCTACGCTTTACTGTTGTTTTCTGTTCTTGTTTGTGTTTTCTATTCATGTTTTTCTTGTTGCTTCATTCTTTTTTCTTTTTCCTAGACGACCAGCATCAACATTTGCAGTACAACAGAACATGTTATCAACACGCACACGAAGGCATGAAAGGATATCCGGACACTTCAAATTGTCTGTATGGGTGCAATTGTGCGAATGTGTGTGGGTGTGTAGGTGTGTAGGTGTGATGACGGACAGAGAGCGAAAGAGTGCTATACAGCGACTAGACGCGACTAGGGGGCTAAGTAGCAGGTAAAACAACAACAACAACAACGACGCCGAAGTATTCACTTTAAACTAACCTGGTCTAGTCGCCGTCATCATCATCATCTTCATCATCGTCATTGTTGTAATTATCACCATCATCATCATCGTGTTCGCGCATCTCCCGAGGCTTTTGTAATAAACTCAGCTCATCGCTCACTCAGACGGCTGCCTTCTGTCAGGGTTATCAACGGAGTGGTCTTGTTTGTCCTCGTCCTCGTCCTCGTCCTCGTCCTCGTCCTCGTCCTCGTCCTCGTCCTCGTCCTCGTCCTCGTCCTCGTCCTCGTCCTCGTCCTCGTCCTCGTCCTCGTCCCCGTCCTGATCGTCATCATCGTCGTCTTCAATTTCATCGTGGATGATGTTAGATATGATGAGATATTCAGTTGCTTTGTGGCGTATGTTTATACTGTCGGCCACCGGCTTGTACCCATCTCATCGTCCTTACAGTGATGTCCTCCACACCTTGACTTATTTTTTTTAATTTTTTCTCCAGGATCCAATATGCTTTTCCTCTCGTTCTCTCTTCCTCCCAGGCTTATCTCAAAGAACACGCTATAGTTTAACGTTGGGTGACGATAGAAGACAACTTAAATAAATAATAAAAAGCGCATAGAAGCTAACCTGAAAAAATACAATATCCTTAATTTGAACCAAAAGATATCTGGTAAAAATAATGAAAAATATTTCATTGAAAGGCAAAGTAATAAGAGAACAAGAGGAGACTAAGAAGATGGAATAATAAAATAGTCAACTGATGAACTTTAAATTGATTTACAGAATTGTAATAATCATTTCTCATCAATACAAATGTCAGAACTAACAAAGGAAAATGATGAGAGCTGTTAAAGTGAATAAAGAAATTTTCTTGCAGTTTGAAGAATGTTCTTTGGCACTAATAATGAAATCCATTTTTGGTCATACTTTAGAATAGGTTTTATGTATGTAGTTCTTTATAAGGTTCATGTCCTTAGCCAAAATTTGTTTGTACAAAATGTTTAGTGTTTTCAAAGTAAATCTGATAAAAAGTATTTATTTGAATTAACAAAAAAATGGGGAAGAATTAAGAATGAGACAAGGATGCGATAACAGAAGAAAAGCACCTCTTTCTGTCTCCGTCTCGTCTTAGGAGAATATTCCATAATTACAACAAACTACTTTACAACAAAATTAGACGATATATGTATAAAACCAATACATGGTGTATAAAAAACTGAACGAAAAGCAAAGAAGTTTAAAATGATGAACACTGGAACAGAAGAAACGAAGAGAACTTGGAATTATCAATCAGAATAATCAATTTGAAGAATGAGTAAAAAATCCAAGTGATGTTGTTTACAAAAGAATGCCAATAAAATGGCAAAACAAATCAAGGGAAAGAAATACAACAACAAAGAAGATATACGAACATCATAGAAGAGCTGACTGGACGAGAGATCGAGAGGAGAGAAGTGCGGTGAGCGAAGGGAGGGGCGAAGAACAACAGTCGCTTGAATACAGAGAGCGTACAAAAGAAAAATGGCCGGGTCTAGAATAGCTCAAGTTTCACCAAAGCAATTAAGGTCAGTCGGGGCCGAGAAGAAGAGATGGAAGGAGAAGCAAAATGAGAAGAGGAAGAAAGCCATCAAAAGCAGAAGCTGCGACAAAAACTTGCAAATCAGCGAACAAAATGAGTCAGCAAAATGAGTTCGCTTGCGCGTTACTTTCAATGGAATTAATGTAAAAGAATAACAATAACAATAACAACAAACCAGCAACAAGAAGAAGAACACCAACCAGAAAAGTCCTTAAATGATATGCTTAATATGGAAAAATATATGTAGCTCTATAAAAAATGTACCATATAAAAGAGACCAACAAGAAAACTTTAAATAAACTCTCACAGACTCTCTTTTTGCTCTGTGTCCTCCCTCCCTCCCTTTCTATCACTATCACTATCTGTATCTGTATCTCTATCTCTGGCCTCGGCTGACACTCACTCTCTCGCTCTTAGTTGGCTGGCGTAACAGATTTCAATCTCAAGTGATTGATTGATTGATGGATACTTGATTGCCTGTTGGATGCAGTTCAAATAGAAAAGAAGGTGAATGAATCCGTACTGACAACGAAGGGATGGCGGTGGAGTGGAGGGGGAAGCAGATGACAAGAGGCAGGGTGATTGTGGAAAGGTTTCTCAGAAGCCGTGTGTGGACACGAATTCTAGCGAAGAATGGAGGATTATAAAGAAATTGATTCCATTACAATGGCGTACTTTTAGGCTTTCATTTCACGCTCTTTTTCCTTCGATTCCTGGTTCTCTGTCGGCTTTCTCGCCGTCTCTTCTTTACCTACTGAGGCAATCATTAACAATCTGGCAAACATTTCATTCGCAGTCAAGCGATGCGTTGTATATCGGGAGGGTTTCGATTTTGGCCGACTTCTGGGTCGCTCTGGAATGACATAAGGCAGGAAATGTTGTGCTGGTGGAAGAAGGGTGGTGACTCATGATTCTTTGCGTGTGTGTGCGTGTGTGAAGAGTTGTAATTAAAATAATTATTATAAAATTCTTGAAATTGCAGTTTTGATATTTTTCGGGTTTGGGAATATTATTGAAGCATACTTTTCAGGGTTTAATTATTTGCTTTGTTGCAATATTTAGAGGATGGCTTGTGCAAAATATTATAGTAACTTCAGTGCATGAGTTTGTTGCGCGCTTCTGGCTGGCAACCATAAACAGCAAATATTTGTGGTTGTTTGGTGGATGTGGGATGACTTCTGTCATGATTCCCGCACGAGGGCCGTGCGTGTGGTCGCGTGACTGAACGCGTGACTGAACGCGTGACTGAACGGACGACCGTGCTTGCGTCACGGTTTTCGAAAGATTAAACATGGCTTACGCAGCGCACATCGGCAACAATAAATCTTTGACAATAGACACTCACTCCATCTGGGACGAAAGGGCTTCGGCTATTGCATCCGAGTAGAACAACACAGACAACAGTTCCTCAGCAGGAAGGAGAGGATTATCGATGTCTCTCCTTCCAGTTTTTAGAACAGAATCATATACTTTTCCAGACCAATTCTCAGTCGCTTATTTATTCTAGACTCTATTCAGATTAAGAATTTCGTTTTCAACTTTAATCAAAGTCAGAGTTTCTTTCAACGGATTTTTTCTACAGGGTTAGTAACTGCTGTGCGATAGATGAGACGATGGCACTTTTAGGAGGTGGCTCGCTCTCCCTTTCTCTCGTTCTCGCTCTATATTTGTTTGTGTGTGTGCGTGTTTCTATGACTCTGTGCCTATGCACTACACAAGCTTATTAACGCACAGTAATAATTCAGAGCTGCATTTGTCTCTGTCGGCGTTCTGTCGACTCATTAATAAACACCAACGAAGCTCAACGATGCTCAGCGATGAATGCATGGGACTCATTGTGTGCTGGTGTATTCAGAAGCCTAAAGCATGCGATGCAATTGAGAGAAAACACACGAAAACCGACTACACAACAAGCAATGCAAACAATGTGGAACAAAAATGGGACAATTCTGAGGTTTAAAATATCGCTAGAGCCGAAATATTGCTGCATGTTTTCGGGATGTTCAACAGTAAGTAAAATTAACAATGCTTCGTTCGCAATTATCACTCGAATAGAGTTACATGGACACATACAGAGAAAAAATAATAGAGAGATGCACTGAGACTGGGTCTTAAAAAACACTCCAACAGACAGAGCCAAAATTACATTTGAATTATTAAATTTTATGACACGGTCACGGCTCGTGCGTGTATGCATCTGTACCAACGTGTGTGTGTGTTGGTGTGTGTGTGTCACGAGTGTCATTCCACAACCCTGGGCGAGTCCCGAGCAAATGACCTCCTCAGCGACCGTTCATTTATGTTCGACATGTTGAGACACGCTCTTGTAATTACAAAATGGCAGCCGTGTAGCATTGTTAAAGTGCGAATAAAAAGCCAGCGAACAGACTAAAGCGAAAGCTGCTCAGGTCAAAATCAGATTCTGACTGTCATCGGATCCGCTGAAATACAGCCGGGCTGCGATGAGACGAGACGAGATGAGTTCAGCACGAAAAAAGTTAATATTGGAAAAAGTGCCCGGCCATCGGATGTTATCGAGAGGTCTCTCAAGAGAGGAAAAAAAGTAGTACGAGTACAAAAAAAAAAAGAATTACTACACATTTTCACTATATATAAACTACAACAATAATAACAATACATCCGCAACTGCAACCAAGCCGTTTACGATAGAAAACTCCATAAAGTTAACATGGGAAACATAAAAAATGTTTGCATATGACCAAACAAAATACGGAAAAAATCGACCGACCTACAAAAAATAAGGATCATTCTCTGCGAAGTGCTACACTGGGTAAAATTATTCTAGAAACTCGTTCAAATTTACACGGATGGACCTTCCATCGGCCATCGGAGCCATTAAAATATTGTGCCACGGAACGAGGACATGATTCGGCGTGGGCAGAGGGCGGAGGAGGTGAGGGACGGGTTTATTCATTGCTTCCATTTAGTGCCAGCAACGCTAGGGACATGACACGAACATGGAAAAATGCGAGGGAAGGAGGGAGGGAGGGAGGGAGCTTGTACAACCAGGCTGGTACCTGAGTATTTATTGCGCGCTTTTGGAGCTCTCCGTTTTGGAGCTCTCGTTGTTCCAAGGAACATTCTGAATTAAAGTTTAATTTATCGTCTGTGCTTTCTTTTTCTTTTACACACTCGTAAATTGGGTCAGAATGTGATCATTGATAAACATAAGTACATAGTAACAATCTTCCGAAAGAAATGATAGAGAAAGTTATGAACGCGCGAGAATAATCAGCAGACATGACGACCACGCCCATTCCGATACAATTTCTGCAATAGTAACTCGAGATCATTCCAAGCAACCGTTTTTTTATGATGGTTTCAACGCAAATTCGGAACTATGGAGGTGTATAGGCGGAAGTAGGCGGATTACGCCCATTTTCGGTGGAGTAGGTGATGGATTGGACGATGCACTGAAATGGACGATAAACTGGGCGAAGGGATCATTTCAATCATCGCCAATGTGGGCAATGAGTGGACGATCGAATGGGTGATCGAATGAATGATCGACTGGATGATCGACTGAACAATCGACTGGACAATCGACTGAACAATCGACTGGATGATCGACTAAACAATCGACTGGACAATCGACTGAACAATCGACTGGATGATCGACTAAACAATCGACTGGACAATCGACTGAACAATCGACTGGACAATCGACTGAACAATCGACTGGACAATCGACTGAACAATCGACTGGATGATCGACTAAACAATCGACTGGACAATCGACTGAACAATCGACTGGATGATCGACTAAACAATCGACTGGACAATCGACTGAACAATCGACTGGACAATCGACTGGATGATCGACTAAACAATCGACTGGACAATCGACTGAACAATCGACTGGATGATCGACTAAACAATCGACTGGACAATCGACTGAACAATCGACTGGACAATCGACTGAACAATCGACTGGACAATCGACTGAACAATCGACTGGATGATCGACTAAACAATCGACTGGACAATCGACTGAACAATCGACTGGATGATCGACTAAACAATCGACTGGACAATCGACTGAACAATCGACTGGATGATCGACTAAACAATCGACTGGACAATCGACTGAACAATCGACTGGATGATCGACTAAACAATCGACTGGACAATCGACTGAACAATCGACTGGACAATCGACTGGATGATCGACTAAACAATCGACTGGACAATCGACTGAACAATCGACTGGATGATCGACTAAACAATCGACTGGACAATCGACTGAACAATCGACTGGATGATCGACTAAACAATCGACTGGACAATCGACTGAACAATCGACTGGATGATCGACTAAACAATCGACTGGACAATCGACTGAACAATCGACTGGATGATCGACTAAACAATCGACTGGACAATCGACTGAACAATCGACTGGATGATCGACTAAACAATCGACTGGACAATCGACTGAACAATCGACTGGATGATCGACTAAACAATCGACTGGACAATCGACTGAACAATCGACTGGACAATCGACTGGATGATCGACTAAACAATCGACTGGACAATCGACTGAACAATCGACTGGATGATCGACTGGACGATCGGCTGGATTGGACTGGACGATGGACTGAGACGAATGACATGACAGAGAGAGTGCTCTGAGTATAGCATTTTTCATTAACAATTTAATTGCGCAGATATTGAATTTTAATGTTTTAACGTTCTTTACGGAAATAAACTAAACTGGCTCCGAATCATGGACGAGAAATGAGCATGGAACTGAGCCAGCAACAGATTTGTGCCGCATTAATTCGGCAGATTTTGGATAAGCCGCAGCACGTTTATTATGCATTCATTCGATTTACTGAAATCGCATCAAAATTATGCAGTCTCTCCGTTTATCTGCACATTTTGCACCGGACTCAGCGTCCCGACCCGACCCGGTGGTGCATTAATATTAGATTTGATGAGTGTTGCAGGTGACACGCTGCTGTTGCTGTTGCTGTTGCTGTTGCTGTTGCTGTTACTGCCGTTGCTGGACTCGAGACGTGTAACACACGCAGTGATTGCAACATGACGACGTTGCCGGTATTTGAATGCCTGGCGATAAGCTGCAGTTTGATAATGTGGCAGCTCTGTTTGTCGTTCAGTCATTAAAATTGAGCCTGAGGCAGTGATATTAATTTAAATAGCTTCACATTAAATGTGCGCACAAATGACTCGCTTAGAAACTCCATTTTGCATTCATTGCTATAAGATTATAATTAGTCGCCTGCCAGGCGTTGCCAGATTTATATTAATTACTTATAATGTACGATTTACGCTCTCCAGATACGATTTTCTAATAAAATCCGAATTTAAAGTTAAACGTAGAAGTGTTTCTATCGTATTCTTCATTCCACTGTTATTTGCTCCGTCAAATATTATTATGAATTTAAGAAAGCTTCAGAAGCATCTTACATCGGATTACATGATTCGCTGTTAATAACAGAGCGACAACATAGAAATAAAAAGTCGCTGATTTCGTAGGAAAACAGAAGGAAAATCGAGGCTACGCGAGTAGACGAGTAACTCAACTAAAGTAACTCAGCATTTAATAGCTCTGAATTTGGAGAGAGAGAGGGAGAGAGAAAATTTGAAAGCCGCCGCGTGATAAAAATACTAAATTTTCAATTTGCGATGGCAAACCTATGGGAAGCAATGAAGTGATCGAAAGTGTGAAGGAAGAAGAGTTTAGAAACAGTACAGAAAAGAAATAGAAAGAGACAGAAGAGCCATGAAGGAGAAGACGAAGACTAAAAAAGAAAACGACGGAAAAATAGACGACGATAGAACTAAAATATGAAAAAGGCTGAAGGTAAGGAGGAGGAGGAGGAGAGGAGGAGGAGAGGAGGAGAGGAGGAGAGGAGGAGGGGGAGGCGTGGGAGTCATCTACAGCAGAATATTGAATCGAAGTAATCGAAGCAAAAATTTAATTTCCTTCAAACTTATTTTAACAGTCTTAAACGGAGTTGAAGCACGTTTATTTGTGTGTGTGTGTGTGTGTGTGTGTGTGTGTGTGTGTGTGTGTATGGAAGAGTGCATTGGGTGTTATTGTTGTTGTTGTTGTTGTGCACCGACCGTTGCAATCTTGTGGAAAATATCCAAGAAATGAGCTTCGCTTTCATGCGGAAGAACTGAAATGCTAACATTTCATTGATTAAATCTTGCTTCGGCAGCAGAAGGCGACGCGACGAATAACGGATCACGGGGTGTGTGTGTGTGTGTGCGTTTGTGTGTGTGTGTGTGTGTGTGAAGAGAACTACACTGGAGAAAGCGACACATGCGACTGAATTGTACCACAGTCAGCAAGTTAACAAAATTTAAAGCTTTACGTTGGAGATGGCAACATACACAACAACAACAACAACAACAACAACAACAACAACACCAACCAGAACAAGAAAAACAAAAGCAACAACAGCCACCGCGATAGGAAACAACAACAACAACAACACATACCAATCATCTTACAGAGCTACAACAACAGCTACAGCTAAAAGTATAAAAGCAACAACAACATCGTTGTTCCTTTTCTGCTTCAATTGCATGTGGCAAGCAATAAACTCACATCCGTTTCCGGTGCCGAGTGCACACGACCGGAAATCGTAGTGGAAATACAAGTCAAACGTTGCACGTTCGCATCTCTTTAATCATCGCAGATTTGAGCCAACAACAGATGGAAGTGGCTTAAACGACGGATGCTTTCAGAGCGAAACCAGGCAGATGTATATAGAAAGGGACGGAGAGATGGAGAGAGAGAGAGAGAGAGAGAGAGAGAGAGAGAGATAAAGGCCGAGACCGTTCTGCACGCGCCGAATCTGTTCGGATTTAATCGAGCAGTTCCGATGCTGGCTGCGTTCGGCATCGGGTTCAAACCGGCCGCGTCTGTTTTGCTCCTCTTCGTGGCCTCCGGAGGATTTACGATTGCTCTGTGGCTTGGAACCGACCTCGGTTTGGTTGATCCTGGATGCCGCTGCTGAGTCTGACTCTCTTTCGGTCGTTTGGCTGGAATGCATTCAGTTGAGTTGAATTTTATTTTCATTTGTCAATTTATAGCTAAAGAGTGAAGTCGTTCATGAGCTGAACTGACCCGAGCACGCTGGTTGGCTCTGTGGAGGGACGGGAGAAGGTATAGTGGCTCTGGAATAGTGGCAGAGATCCCGACAAGGAGAGCGGTAGAACACTTAAAGTAGTATTTATGCGATAGTAGTAGTATTTATGCGATTTAAGTTGAAATCTATTGAATTGCAACTCTGTTCATCTGGAATACAGATGTGGAATGGACACAGCCACACACACACTCACACAATCCCTCCGTCTCATCGTTTCTCCTCCCCCGGCGCTGACTCCGCCGAAAGACTGAGCTTAGCTCACCCGGGGACATCACGTTATCAGGCCCGAATTAAAAAACAACCATTCGAAAACAAACGCTGAACAACCTGAATTTTGATTTACTTATCATCACTATCGCTATCCCTCTCCCTCTCCCTCTCCATCCTTCCCGAGAAGAAATCTGAGAGCATTACGTGAAGAAATGCCGAACGAAATCGTAGCAGGAGAGAAACATCATCGCTGAGAGCAAGAATAACATCACTTAATTGGTTGTTGTTGTTCAAACTAAACGTGAGGGAGAGACAAATAGTGACGCGGTGACGTCATGACGGAATTTAGTTCAAATATAAAGAAAAATGATAAGATGAGAAAAATTCAATTTACGAGAAAATAAGAAATGAGAAACAAGAAACGTTTCTCTCCTCCTCCCCACCCCCCTGAACAGTTATAAATGGTTGAAATTCCGCTAAAAGTAAAAGAAAATTTCCAACAAAAGCACACAGCGAACAATCAAACAGAAAAAGTAACAAAAAGCAAGAGCAAAAAGAAAGAAAATCTCATGACTCACAGTTGACTCACACAATTTTTAATGAATTACGAAAAAAAGCCGGGGGAAAAACTCCGAAGTATGGTTGCGAATACAGAGAGAGAATATGGGGGGGAGAGCAAAGCAATACATTTTCTTCTTCTTCTTCTTTTTCTTCTTCTTCTTCTTCAACGTTACATGCTGATCTGTTGTGATTTTAGTTTGTGAGACGCCCCGATGTTATCGTAGATGCGAACCAGGAACAAAAATCATCAAAAAGAAAACAAGGAGTAAGAATTCAAAAATACAATAACAATATAACAACAAAAATCTCTTCTTCTTCTCCTCTTTGACTCCTAATGATTTTCGATGGCTCTGTGGCTTGGAACCGATCCCGAAGTGGTTGATCCTGGATGCCGCAGCTAACTCGGACTCTCTTTCGGTCGTTTGGCTGGAATGCATTCAGTTGGGTTGAATTTTATTTTCATTTGTCAATTTATAGCTAAAGAGTGAAGTCGTCCATGAGCTCAACGTCTGCAATCCTGATTTGCTTATCGTCCCCTGCCAATAAATCTGAAGCCTACTTGAAGAAATACCAAACGAACCATTCATCGCTGAGAGTAAAAATAACATCTTCTAATTAGTTTTTGGTGTTCTTCAAATGGAACATTTAATAGACATTTTCTAGACATTTAACAGATTCTGAGAAACCTTTAATAGGGCATAGGTTATTTGCTGTGACACATTTTCTAACAGGGCTAAAAAGTGTCAAAGCCATTCGTATTATTATACCGGTTATCGTAGGGTATATGTACTGTATGCATTGCATGTATTGTTCTCAGTTATCATAGAGTGATTAAGGCCAAAGTCCCACGTACGAGCAACACCTCTAACCTGGTGCTGTGGGCCGCGAAAACAAATGGTATGCGTAACTAAACACAGACCCGTTTAGCTGTGATTTGGGTGTAAGCCACGATATACCCCACTAAGGCCCCAACATCTGGTAAACTGGCGAAGAACGACAATTGCAGGAAACCACCAACACTCGCTGCATTATAAAAACTTCTTCATTCTGAGCTCGTAGCTAAACTACTAGTAGTAGTTTAGTTCCTTTATTACTCAGAACTAGTGGCTGCACCGTCAAACCCACCGTTTTCACCGACTGGCCGAAGGATTTTACAGAAGATGAACTTTTAGCTACGTGACCTTTTAGAGCTTCATCAAAGAAGAAGACTGGCTGTTGATTTTTAACTTATGCCACCGAAAGCGGAAAAGGAAATGAAACTTTCTGAATTTCATTGGGAAGGGAATAAATTTCGGTGCGACGTCCTTCTCCCCCTCCTTACCGTCCCCCTTCATTCGAAAACTCTTCGCACTACGTTCTAAACTCTCGCAGTTTTTCTTCAACATATGAACTTAAATTATAAAACCATAACGAAGATGGTTATATAATCATCGCTTCTGAACTTCTGCTCGTTGCTCATTTGATGACATTTAGTAATATCCGTAAAGTTCCAAGTTAAAGACATTAATTCCTGATATAAACGTCTTAAGCCCGATTCTCGTTTCCTTCAGAGAATCATTTAAATCATGTGAAGACATTTTAATAGCATTCAAGCTAAGTTTCGCCCACGGTGCTGGCTCACTCCCTGTACAACAACAAACAACATTTGTTGTCAGAGAAAAAGAGATCTCGTTTTGTTTCTGTTTCGGACATCCATCAACAGCTCGCTGGCTGGCGACTGATGCTTGCTGCTGCTGTTTCAGTCTTCAGAGGTGGAGATCATGTTGTTGCTATTGTTATTGCTTGTGGTGGTGGTAGTGGTGGTGGTAGTGGTGGTGATGATGGTACCTTAGGTCAAGTAATGTGGCGCGTTTCTCCCCGTAACTTTCAAGAAAACTTTTAAGCTTCTGAAAAATAATGGCTGGGTGCAGAAGTGCGGGTAACTGAGTGACTTTTTTCGCAAAAGTTTTCCGGAAAGTTTACACTCTGCTGTGACCGTTGAGCGGATACAGTTTTATGCTTGAAAGCTAGTTACTCGTACTTTCTACTTTGGACGTTCTTTTTCTGGAAACTTAATCAAGTTTGTTATTGAATTTATTTTTATTGAATTTAGTTAGACCCTGCTCCAGGTCAATCACAAGCTGAGGTAGTCCATCGCCGTAGCCTGAGGCAAATCTTATATCAACCAAAAATAATTCAAGGCAAAAAGTGAAATTTTTTTTTCTCTAAGAAATCGAAGCACAATACTGAAGCATTGAAAAAGTTTAAGTTTTTAGAATGTACATATACATATATTATTATTAACGTTTATTTTTAGTGCTCTTTTATATTTACTAAAATTAAAATTTCATTTCATTTAAAATTATTTGAATTTTTAAAACGAATTCGGTTTTTTAACAAAAATTTTGGTTTTCGATTATTGTCTGATGACTTTTTGAACTCATTGCGAAGAGAATCAACAACCACAGCTGCACTCAGTTATGAAATCAGCGAAAGAGAGAAACTGTGAGAGAGCCCCAAATATATTTATTGTATTTATAAAAACCTATTCATCTGTCAAAGATCACTTGGTCAGATATCAAGAAAAAAAGACATTTACCATTCTCATTAAAAATACGGCGCGGCGGTAACATTAAAATCAAGAAAGAAAGAAAATTTATTATCTTTTAAAGATTTGTATTTAAGAGTTTGCAACTTTAAAGGGGCACACTTTAAACACTCACTTCGGTAACCTTTTGTTTCAGTTTTACACTTTTACTCTCGACTTAATGCTTGCAACATAGAATATTAGTTTCTCCACACAGAATGAAAACAACGCAGCTGAGTAACCAACCATGAGTATGAACGCCAACACTTGCAAATCATCTAGAGTCAGCGGTTGCGGTTGATTCGCCTCCTCTGTCCGGAATGACTTCAAGAGACCCTCTCTAAGGGCCTCTTCTGTGGTACGCTGCGAAATCTCTCCATGCAGCCCCGCTGAAAAGGCCCATAGAATAAATTCATTAAAAGCCTCCTCGAAGGGAGATTCGTGGGCAATTGGAATCGAAACGCCATGAGAAGCTAATATCTCTGACATCAGTCGCAGATTAGGACGTGATATTCCCCTCTGCTGGTGCATGTGAAACATATAATCCTCCATGGAGCACAAGTAGCCATACTCCGGGCTCATATCGTGAAGGTATGAATAATAAGTATCATCGTCAACTAATTTCGTGTATCTGTGTAATGTTGAGTCAAAAATATCGATTAATACTTTAATATAGGGGCTGATTAGAATATGGACGCCGCTTGCCTCTAAATCCTTCAGCGTATCGATCTCTTTTTCAGACACATATGCGGTTAGAAAGCTGGACATTTTTGCCAGATATAAGTTTGTGAAAATGAAGCCGCTGCAGAAAACGATCAAATATATCAACAGCTTAGATTTGCAATCTAATTTTCTCATCGCGAAGCCCAAGTAAAGTATTCCCTTGAAGGCTTCCAACAGGGAGCCGCTCAGATCATACGAGCCAACACATCGCCAGTTGAAGAAAGAGGTGGCCATTGCAATGCAGCATATCACCAGCAGCAGAGCAACCCAAACGCTTTTCTTGAACGGCAGGATAAAATATTCGTAGGTCGGCAAGCGCTTCGCAAATGGAACCATCACCAGTGAATGACTTACCGCGGGTACGACTGCAACCGCATATCTAAGTCGCTCGTCATAGAAACCTACAGCATCACAGAAATCCGCCCGTTTTGCCTCGAAATATTCAATGCAGTCGAAAGTGGAGAACGTTTTATTATTTTTGGCAGAAATTATCACCAAAGAAGCATTGTGACGCTCCGCAAACAACTTTACCATTTGGTAATAATTTCCACCGATTACCAGGTTCTGACTGGCGACACTCCTTTTGTATATGATTCCATATGGCGGATCGTGACCAACCATTAACCGGACCTCGTTACCTTTAAAGTCGTGCCATTTATTGCGACGCTCAAAGTATTCACTTAGAGTTGTTGTCCGTATACGTTGACTGTAAAATCTGTAGAGTGACAAAATCTTCGGAGCAGATTGCTTTGAAGACAGCACAACGTTAAAGAAGCCGTGCATCCCACACCAGTCAAAAAGCCAAGTCCAATTCTCTACGGGACCCAGGGTCTCCGTGATGAATAACACATCCGTTCGATGCAAGCGATGCAAAGTCTTCCTCAGTGTAGAAAACACCCTGTCGTCGAATTCTGTTCCAATGAAAACTATTGAGAGTATCTGGGAGTTTAAATTCTTCCTCAATTCGAAGTCGGTCTCCTCACGGATCAATATACTCGGAACAGACCGCTTTACCAGACGGTCCAACAAAGAACTTCCCATCAGATCATAGTATACAGTCGATTGCGCTTCTATACCCTGCTCCAGGTCATTCACAAGCTGAAGTAGTCCGTCGCCGCAGCCTGAAGCCATCAAACCTAAGTGACACAAGATGAAGAGTCTTACACCGGAGACGTTCATTGCATCGATGTTGTAGGTTCAACTTGAAAATATTCACTAACAGGAGTAACTAACTACGAACCTTGCCTGGCTCTCATCCAAAGCGCGTGTTGGGTGCAGTTTAAAAAGAGTGCAACCATTTTTATCAAACCTCTGCGATCGAAACAAATACTCATGTAAGTCATGTAACACCGCATGCAGCACGTGATGGGATTCTTCATTCGCAGAACGAATTCTAACCCCGGTTCCATCAGTCAGTTCATTAAAATTGTCTATAAAATCAGTTCATAGCATTTCCAAAATGCAGTTTCATAGTACTACGTACGTGATGGGCAAGTAATAAAAATTAATAATTCAGTAGTTGTAAAGACTCAGTTGGAGAACCAGCCATTGTTATTACTTTATTAGATTGCAGGCTATCATTATAGAGTCCCTTCTCAGCACATCGGAATAGTTTTCATACGGAGCGTGGTTCATGAAAACACGCTTCTGTGGAATGAAAGCCTTCCGGTTTTCAAAGAGGGAGGTGATAAGTTGTTACTCGATGTGTGCTTGGATTTGCATGAATACACTTTTAAGTGCAAGGAGGAAAAGTATACATATATGTATTAAAACTGATTTGGTTGGTCTTATTCGGGGACCGGGCTCGCTTCATCCTGAAATCAACCAAATTCTTCTATCAACCAAAAATAATTCAAGGCAAAAAATGAAATTTTCTTTTCTCTGAGAAATCGAAGCACAATACTGAACAATTGAAAAAGTTTAAGTTTTTAGAATATACATATACATATGTTTTTATTAACGTTTATTTATAGTGCTCTTTTATATTTACTAAAATTAAAATATCATTTCATTTAAAATTATTTTAATTTTTAAAACGAATTCGGTTTTTTAACAAAAATTTTGGTTTTCGATTATTGTTTGATGACTTTTTTTAACTCATTGCGAAGAGAAATACATTAAAATATGATGTAAATAAAATAATTAAAGAGAGGGGAAAAGTGGCAAGCGACACGCGAAGTGCTACAAACACGCGAACACTGTAAAAAACAAAAAATGAAGAAGGAGACAGAGAACAAGTGAAATAAAAACAAATAACTATATTTCCTGCCCGAATATGAAAATATCCTTATATCCTTCTTTCGGTACACGTGTCAATGGTAACTTCAACTGAGTTGAAGTTACAAAATAGAGAATTTGAAAGAGCTAGCCAGAAAGGAATTTTTGGATAACTCGAACTTTTTGAAATCAAATAAAAGAATGGGAACGAGTTTAAAAGAAGAAAGGTCATGGCTGATTTTAGGCTCGTAGATACCAAGCTCGGTTATTGACAAATATTTACATAAATAATTAGAAGAATAATTAGAATAATTAGAATTAGAATTAGAAACATAAGAATTAATTAGGACACCTTCCAGTATCTGAAAAATATCCTTATAAAAGAATCGGGACATTCGATGTCCATTCTATATTTGTATAAAAACTCACATTTCGCCAACTCAAAGTTCGGAAGTATTATCGGAAGCCTCATAGAAACAAACTATTTTAGAGGTTTAAATATTCGGAACCAAAATTCTTATTAATATTCGAAGTTTGTATTTTCTTTATTTAGAATATTCATAATACAAGTATACAAGAATATGTTTATGTGTATATCGAATAATGGTGAAGATTTTAAGTCTTTAGAATTTGAATTCAAATTTATTTAATTAAAAATAACAGTGAATGAATCACAAATACTGAAGGGGGAAAAACAGCACCAACAATTATTTTACGAAGTTATTTTAATGAATTCATCGAATTCAGTCAAGTGACAATTATTTCAGTAAATTAGTAATTTAATCCTATACAATAATGCAAAGCGGTTTACTATAAAAATCGACATGATCATGGATCCCAATGAGCCCAAAATTATTGAGAAAGCGGATTTGAAACGCCGAAAAACTTCAAACAACATAGAAAAGCACCAGCAATTGTATTCAACACACATAAGTTCTCACAATCGTTTTGCTATCTTAGACGAACTGGATATTAAGGAATTTGTAATATACAAATCGTGAAATTACTTTGTCCACCAGAGGACAATTCTTAATTTCTGTCATTAAATGTGCGGTTACTCATAGAAGTGAGCCGCAGGCTGGAATTACTGCAACTATTAAAATTAAACAGCATTGACATTGCTTTTGTTCAAGGAACACATCTAAGAACAATTCAAAGAGTTTGCTTAGAGAATTGCAAATTTATTCGTGATAAAAGTCAACTTGGAGTAGGTATAGCGCTAAGAAAATCTTTTAAAAATCTTTTTTTCGAAAATTAACGTTGATGGTTATTTTCCAAATTTATTTGTAACAATTGACACATTAAGAAATGGTGTTTTTAAAAAATATTTATTTGGTTCGATTTACTTTCCGTGTAACTCCCAGCATTCTATAATTTATGATGGGTTTTCTATCTTAGAGCGCTTGTCCCAAAATTTTGATGGGACGTTCGTTGGAGGAGACTAGAATGGAAAAATGGAGGAATGGAATGGAGGAAAATATATACACTGGGGTGATTCGCTCAATACAATACAACACAATTATCTTAACTTTTAACTATTTTCGGACTCTATTCCTTCTTATCCTAATGGTTCATCATTTCTTGACCACTTTTTTATTAGTTCAAATATTCATCATCATCATTTCATCATTTCTTGACCACTTTTTTATTAGTTCAAATATTATAAACACCATAAATCCAAATTTCAAAATTTCGAGTTGTGTGCTTGATTTTCAGATCACTTCCCTATAAAATTGCAAATAATATTCACTGATCTTGAGATTCTATTTCATCCTCCAAATTAATTAAAACTCTTTCAAAAGGACCAATTGGGATACGTTCACAAATGATTTTATTAGTGAAATGCTAAATCATTTTCCATCATCTTCTGGAAACTTAAGTAACCCTGAAATAGACAATTTTATTTCACAGTTCACCAATTCTTTACACTCAATAATTGCACTTCATTCAGATGAAATTCTTAGAGGGTGCAAAAAATGTTATTTCTGACAATGTGAAACATTTTACTTTTCGAACATTTCCGATATTGGAACTTCAGTATCCAGGATTTTCGCCCAAACTTCACCAAACATCTACAGTTTTAGTAATAATTTATCAGCACTTAATGAACGCCATCTTCCAAAGTTGACATTTTTTAACGAAGTTATTAATTATGCTAATAATCTGAATAATAAGAAATCCTCTGGATTAGACAAAGCTTCAAATTTCTTATCTAAGAAATTTCCCATGAAATGAAATTTTCATGAGTCCGCTATATTGACCTTAAACCAAAGTTTACAACATCTGGCGAAGACTTGGGAATCAAAATTAATACATCAAAAAGTGAAGCCATTTGCATCAGAAATACTTCAGGAAAATGTAAATCATTTCAAGTTCTGGAAAGCAAATACTTTACAATAGAGTTATGGCTCTGAAATTCCATTTAAAAATAGTATAAAATATCTCGGCATTAATTTTTACAATCTTTTGAAATTAATTAAACACGCTAGAACTGTATGAAAAAGGCTTTTCCAATTTGAGGTGCTTTTTTAAATATTTTGGCTTTCCTATTTGGTTTAACGTTTCTGCTACGATATTTAGAGAATTTGAAATTTTGGAACGCTAGGTTTTAAGACACTGTATTGGGAAGTATTTCGAATCACCTACAAAACGTCACTCAAATCTTTTCGTTTATTCGGAGGCTAAGTTAATTCCAATGGGTCTTTACGTTTCTGACATCTTAAATAGATTTGTCAATAGAATCGTTTGTCATGAGAACAATTGCATGATTGATATTTTCAATCAAGAAAGAGTTCTGAACTGGTCAAACACAAAGTATTTGTCACCTATTGGCGTCGTAATTGAAGACCCTGCAAATTTTGATCTAAATGTTTCATTATGTCATAATTTCTATAACAATTCTCTTCCCGGTGCTCACAGAGGTTAGGTTTCAACAATTTTGAAAAGGTTTGTTTACTTTTATATAAGTTTTTGTTTGTTCTTTTTCTTTTCTCTCTCGTTGTAACTTAGATTTAAGTTAGTATTAAGTATAATATATATTTTAGTTTAGGAGATGCACTCTCAAATTATGTAAGCTCCGGGAGCAAGGGCGATTTTTTATTCTCAAGTTATTGTTAACAGCAATTTATCTCTTTATCCTTAAGTGAGACACGGTTTTGTTACATGTTTTTTAGAGAATAGATTATAGTCTTTCATTTTGTTCGCCTCCGAATATAATTATTGCTTTGGTATTTGGTAGACAGAGTTACTCAGTAAAGTGGAATTATACTCCCCTAGCTGCTTTCGATGTGATGGAACTCACAGTTCGACCTCCAACAAAAACTCTTCGTCCTTAAGACCAAACCTTGAGTGGCTTTTGAAAGACTTCTGATTAAAGTCCTGTAGAAGAAATACATTTTTGAGTCCCTTAAGAAGCCTCGGAAGAACCAGTACTAATCCGGTATGGGATTTCATATATTTATGCGTGTCCCTTCCTGTTCGTAGCTGGCAGCTATACAGAATGAAAATACTACATAATTTATTTGAGTGTCAGAATCGAAATGATGCCGTCGTGTTTCTCTCTCTCCCTTCGTTGGCTTTTCGTTTCATAGATTTATTAGTTCTTTCGGCAAAGGATTTAATTTCGATAATGAACTTTTAATAGCCCAGGTTTATCTTCTTTTTCTTCTTCCTCCTCTGGCTTCGTTATTTGAATCTCTGTCTACCTTTAGATGCTACTTCAATAAAATTCCTAAAAATATGCCACACTTAGTTTAATAGCCACTTCCCATAACTACGTGCTTCGGAATGGAATCTTTCGAGCCACCTCCGAATTACTGATTACGCCGGTTGTGGTTTCTGAAATGAACGCAGAAGACGGAGCTATAAAGTGAAGGAGCTATTTAATAGCTCGCTTTCTTAATTTAAGATGATGTTAACTAGAGCTGGTTGATTTACTGCTTGTCCCATTCGGGCAACTTAATGTAAACGTCTTCATTTCCTTCTTTATCTTTTCTGGAATTGGATGGGAGCTATTATATTTCTAGGGAATGGAAAAATGGTTGTAAGTGAAATCCTGAAAGAATGTGTTACAATGTTACCGACTCTTAACTCTTTTGTTTTCAACTTATTTCAATTTTATTTAAGAAACCTTTCCGGGAAACGATTTCTCATTTCACTTCTCACCGGGAAAGGCCGTTTCTCGGTTTGATTGGTACCCATTTTTCCAGAGTGACAATATATGTAGATGCATAGGAGTAGTTTTATAGTTTTGGTTGGAATTCGGCAAAAATCGAAGAAGGAAAGAAGGAGAAAAGAGTATACAGAAAGTTCATTAGCAAAATATCCTGAGGCATCAAAATATTAATTTTACTCGGTCGTAAGTTCCATTAAAATAAATGCTAAATGTGCCTCGGACTGGAATTCTACCATAAAAACGTCTACCATGGTACACACAGGTGTGCAATATACACGGCTATATAACCAGAAGACGTTACTCGATAAAATGGAAGGTGGATAAGTAGGATAGACTTAACAGAGACGGAGATACGCGAACGAGTGAAGCGGACAAGCATGAAAGCCATGTTATATATATGCAGAGGAACATGATAAGGAAAATCCTAGCGGGATTTTCAGTCGATGCACAGCAGGTGAATGAATTGTCACAACATGATGGGCGAAAATGTGGAAATGCTAGCAAAACTTTGGCTTGGAGGGTTGGGGGGTTTCTGTCACAACCGAGTCACAGCAAAACCACAAGCAGACGAACGAACGAGTGAGCCAGCGAATGAACAAATGATTGACGCTAGACTGGCAAAAATTCATCTCGAAGGACATGAACAAAAATTGGATAGACGGGTGAAACAACGAAATCGGATGGAAACAATCATGGAGAGTGAGCGAGTTGATGCCGGGACATGATTGATGGGTGCATGAATGGATGAGTGGATGGACAGACGGATGCACCGATGCACGTGCTGGTCGGACGCGCGGAATGGTGCGAGAAGATGGCCAAGAAACGGTGGCAGGACGAATGAGCCAAGAGATAAGCGACGTGATGTATGAATCGCTTAAACGTGGAGAAGGACAGACGGCTAGATTAATGAAATGGTAGTTGGACGGTCCTTGGGGATGGTCGAATCGTCCGTAGACAGTGCTAATGATGGGTCTATAGTTTGTCAGCACCGAAACGGGCGGGACTCGAAGAGGGCCCTCTCTGATGCGGGAGAGTTACTAAGCAGCGGGTGAGCTTTATAAAGGGGGCGTGTGCGGAAAGAGCGATTTACGAATTTATTTGCACCACACGAAATGTTAGCCGCGGGACTCTAGCTATGTAGATATTTGCTTGTGACTGAACGATTGCCACAGAGCCGAAGAGTAATACAAGGACGGAAGGAGACGGAAGGAGACGGAAGGATGTTGGCAGTTCGAAACACTACCAGCAACAGATACGACGACGCAGAGAGCAAAACCTCATGCGATATGCAACAGTAAAGCTTATAAATGCAACAGCAACGCAGTGGCTAAGAAGAGACCTGAGAACGGTCTCCAAAGCGTGCTTGCAGACGAGTTGAGATTTCCATAAAATAAACCGTAGCATGCATTAAGGAGCAGCAAAAATAATGAATGGAAAAGATATGCACGGAGATATAAAAAGAGGGACAGAGGCACAAAAAGGGAGAGAAGATGAAATGGAAATGACATCCAAGTCTGAACACAAGATTTTCTATTATAAGAAAATAAAGACTACGAATTGTGATTATTTGAAATTATTATTTGAATTCATAAAAGTTTGCAACAAAAGCATTTCGCAACAAATGTAATCAAAATACACAGAGACGTAGATACAAATGTAAATATAAGTTTTCTAAGTTAATTACACATTTTGAAATCTACTAAGAAAGCTAGCTAGGATATTTGCAAAATCGTTGAAGAATTAAAAAACGACCGAAGCGTTTCATAAAACATGACGAGAATATTGAAAAATAAGTATATTTTTCGAAATAACAAATGTATATCCTTAAATGCCCTTTTTGCTGATTCTACAAGTGTTAAGGAAGCGTAGAGTGCTTCAAATCTAGCGAGAGACCGAGTTAACCGTATTAAAAATGTCCCTAAAATGCCAGAAACCATTTCAACTCTTTCACTTGAATGAATAAAATTGTAATTGAAATTTATATTCACACTCTATATTCACCGCTTTATAAAAGAGCACGCTACACATGGCATAATGCACTCCATGCACAGGAACAAAAAAGAATCAGAAACGAAGTCAAAATGTCTGAAAAGGACTAAAAAAGCAAAAGAAGATAAACTTAAAATATAAGTTTTGGTATCCAGCCAACAGAGTTTCAGCTCCAGATATTTCAGTCTCAGACAAACAGACACACGGACAGACATTCGGTCACGCAGTCGGTTTGTCAGTGCGTCAGTGGGACTTCCCTGACCTCCGTATTTCAGTTATCCAACTCATTCAACGCGCCAAACGTGACTGGAATACGTAATGAGTCACCAGCACCGCCGGCTTCATGATGGCGGTTTTCTCGGTTCAAGTTTTGGCAAAACAGCAGCGCCGTCTTCCCCCCCCCCCCCCCCCCCCCACGGCAATCTTCTCTTTCGTCGTCACCCGAATTTCACTTAGCACTCATTTCTCTCATGGTTACGAGTAAAACTTTGAAGCCGCACGAGTGTCTCTACGAGCACTCAGTACCACAAGAAAACATCGTTTCCCTTCGTCGTAGTTTCTGTGGTAGTTGTGTGGTTTCTCCAGATTTTCATCTCTCCTCAGACTGACTTCTTCCTGGTACCTTCATCGCCATGTTCCCACTCTTCCTCATCTTATAGCCCATGGTTTTCTTCTGTGACATTTTCACGTTAAAATCTACCGGAAGAAGAAGAAGTAGCACTCCCAAAAATCTCCAAAAATGTTTCCTTGGGCTGAAATCAAATTCTTTTGTTCCGCAACATTGAGTTGGTTAAAAAGCTGTTGCAACACATGTATGTGTGTGTAAATGTGTTTGTGTGTGTGCGTGCTTGTCTGCATGAACAAACGTGTGTTTATTTGAGGTGCGTTTATAGTGTTTCCCGAGGAGGTACTTCGAAGTCGTGCTTCTTGCGGTGTAAAAATAGAGCGAGTCATTAAAACGGATTCATATCCGTTTCCTGGGTTTGCGTGCGTGTTCAATGTAAACACATGCTCAGTCATTTCTTAGTCGCACTCATACTTATTCACTTTTAGTGTTGCCAGAACTGTGTAGTAGCTCAGATAAAGATATTTCTTGGGATAAAATAAACCTCCGAATAGAATCACATAAAATCTGTAAGAATGAAGTGAGGTCTCATTCTGGATCTTTTAGTATCATCAGGATTTCAGACACACAAATACCAGAAGAGAATAAGTTAAGGTTTACTCTTTTATTGCAAGGAATACTCATTTCATAGATATAAGAAAACTAAAACTATGATGTATCATTATTTTGATTTAAAGTCCTCAAGAACTAAAACTGAAAAAGGATCCGAATCATGTTTCCAAAGTATGTAGTTTTATAATGATAATACACTGGAATCGAATACAAATCAGAGAGAAATCCCGAGTTCATAAGCTGTATTTTATCGAACTCGGTTGATCTCTTAATACTTCCAACAGTTGATTAACTTTTGAAGTTTATGGTATGAGTATGTGTACTATATACGAATACGTATGTATGTAGAAAGAGTATTTTTTCTTTATACTTCAGAATGTTTTCCCGAGTAACATTCATAAACCATTTTATTTACTGCTTCGAACGCCGCAGAGATGAAATTTTCTTGTATTTATTCGGAGCCCGCGGCGTCCATAAAGCAAAGTATTTATTTACCATCCATATTTCAGCCCATATCAACCAACATCAGGCTATATACTATAGTATATTCATATATATAAAGTGTACACTTAAGCAAACAAACAAACACGCACAACTCCTTACAGTTTGTATCTTGTACACGCAGGAAAGAACGAGAGAGAGAGAGAGAGAGAGAAAGAGAGAGAGAGAGAGAGAGCGAACGTACGTAGTGCGTGTACAGGACATGTGAATGGTGAAAAAAATACACAAAAAAAATTACGATCGAGTTTGAGTGCGAGCGAAAATGAATTATGAACCAATATTTTGCTTTGTCACGGTGCGGGGAAATCGGGACGATAGAGTGTGTACGCATTTGTACAGCGTTTGCTAAAAGTCACAAAGGATAAATAAAATGCGAATGAAATTGATACCAAATATATATGATTTAATATATAAATATCGTTCATAAATGTTCGATTTTTCTTTTAATAGTCGAACAAAAAAGTAGCAACAATAAAGATATGAAAGATTGGGAGGGGGGGGGGGGGAAAGAAAAACAAACAAAGAATATATTGAAGTCATTGGGACAAGAGTTAACGGCAAAATATTGAGACACACATACATGTACAAATCCATACATATACAAATACAATATTTACCTCAATATACAAGTGAAAAATACGAAATTTGTTTCATTTTGTGTGTGTTTGATGTTCGAGTGTGGTGAGTGATGGGGGAGGGGGGTGGGGAGGGAGAGGATGGTGGGGTGGAAAAACCAAAACAAAATTCAAATATTATCGGTCAATAACATGGCTAGAGAGTGATATAAAATGAACGTCAGCTGCAACAACATCTAGTATAGAATCAATAATAAAATTTAAACTATTCATATTACTATAACGATATAAACATCTTCGATTCTCATCATATTTTACACTCATTGGCTGATGTCAGACTCAACCTCTTGAGGCCGAGCGCATGTGACATGGACCAACCACTTCCAATCAGGAAGTGCGAGTCCGGCCTCAAGAGGCCCAGTCTGACATCGGCCATTATCCTCAACATCATCATCATCATTGTCGATAGAAACGATTATAAAGAGCGGCACAAAATAAACACATTCACTATTCACATACATACATACATATAACCGTTATCATAACTCTATAACAAAATTAGTAACAACAAAAGAGAACAATAATAACACAACAACAACAACAAGAACAAGAACAACAACAACGACCAGAAATAATTACAACAACACTGTGACCAACAACCGCCTCAAGAGTAGAGTACCGAAGTGCAGAGCAACTTCTTCAAACTGTAATCATGGTTGCTTCTTTTTCGTTGTTGTTTATGTTGTTTCTTGTTGTTGTTGTTGTTGTTGTTGTTGTTGTTGTTCTTCTATAGTTCAATCAAAAATGTTCTCGATGCTGTTGTTTTTCGTTCAAATATTTTTACACTCGGGGTTCGATTGGATGGAGAAGAAGCTCTACTCTGGTCCTTATAAATGTATATAGATGCATATGTTAGTATGTGTGTATGAGTGGATGGTTGTGTGAATGTGTGTGTGTGTGTGTTTGTGAGTGTATTTGTATTTCTCTGTTCATGCATTCCATCGCAAGAGATATTAATTTCAACAATTCATGTGAGTCGCCTCTCAGACGGAGGAAATGAATTCCAGAAACCAATCGATGAGGCATACAATAATAAACAGTGAGATAGAAAGAGAGAGAGAGAGAGAGAGGGAGAGAGAGAGAGAGAGAGAGGGACAAAACCTTATCTCTGAAAGTAATCAAGATCTTAAAAGCTGAAGCTGAGGCATTCATTGAATTGCAATTTAAGCGCCTGAAATGCTATTTTTTCGGTCAGATTTCCTCAGCGTGAGTTAAAAAAACGATAAAAAAATGGATGCAGATTTAAGTAAGGAGAAAAAACAAGGAAAACTCAATCTACGGCCATTGTTTCTATTAAATGATCGTTTCTTTATTATGGCATCAAAAACCGTTTCAAAATTAAAAACTATGCTGGATTCTTTTTTGTATTATATATCAAAATTTTAAACTTAAAATCGCAATTCTAACAGATTTAAAAAAAATTTTAGAATTCTGTTGCTCCAAAGAATAAATTTGTTGTTACACACGCGAGTATTTTTGTCAATTTTTTCGCAATTTATTTCTTCGTTTCGAGAGCGCCTAAAAGTCTGTGAATACATTTTTTTACGAACACGTTTTTAGATATAGAAAAGATATTGTTTAATGCATCCGCGATGGCGAAAAACTTTGTTGTCTCTGGAAAGTTTTCGGTCCTCCTCGAATTTTTGCTCCCCCCCTCCCCCTAGACCCGCCCACACCCGGCTGATAGACACTGCATACCGTGAGGCGTACGTGGAGTACACAGCATCTAGCCGAGGAAGAAGACAGGCATTTTTTGCAACTTTGACTTCAGGTCAGTCGAACATTTTTTCCGACCCTCCACTGTGGAGATATTTTCGACATTCTTCGACATCCCGGCGGCGACTGAATCACGCTCCGAAAGCAGTGACACCGAGCAGACATGCAACCAGCCATTCAGGCAGACAGACAGACAGACAGACAGAGAGACAGCGAGTCAGAGGGTCCGACTTTTGCACCGGCAGCAACAAAGCTTTGGAGTAGCAGACGTTGAGCGAGAGAACAACAGAGTGGGAGGGAGGGAGGGAGAGCGTCGTCCCCTCCTCCTCCTCATGCACAAAAATGTGTCGCCTTCCGCGATGCTTTCGTTCCACAGACAAACAAATAAAAAATCTCTGTTTTGGTTTCGGTTGTGCGAATTTTATTTTCATAAAGAATGAAGTCGCAAATCAGAGGTTTCTCCCGCATTTTTTGCCAGAAATCTTTTCTTGTTCAAAACCGTATTAAAACATCAAAAACATGCGATATCTAAATTCAATAAAATTGGTAAACATTCAAAATCTTGAAACAGCAAAATGCTTTATTATTTTGTTCCACCATAAAAAACAATTATTTCGATGATTATGATTATAATTAGCATGCTTATTATCGGAGTTGTTTCACTCGATTAAGTTTTCACTCACCGCACGCGAACATCGCACATCCAACATGTTTGCTGCTGTGGTTGTTGTGGTTTGCGATGTGCGTGTTCACTCAGCCAAGCCAGCTGATAGTTTTTAGCCCAAAACCTTTTGGCTCTTGACTCTGGCTCTGGCTCTGGCTCTGGCTCTGGTTTTAAGCCTGAATGGATCCAAATGTTGGTGGACGGCTAATTGTAGTGCGGTCAACCGCACAAAATATTTGGCACGCTTTGAGTGCCAGTCAACCGACGTTTTTATTTGCTGTGGTTTCGTATAGCAGGTGAGGACAGGGGGAGGGGTGAGAACAGGGGCGGAGAACAAAGGGCATGATCCAATTCTCATGATGATACTCTCATTGATGATACTCTCATTGATGATACTAAATGCTGTACATTTTCTTAAATATGATAAAATAGAAGATTCCTATAAACGATTAATTATAATTCCGTATGCACAAATTATATACTCGCATCGTACTATTTTCCTTACTTTGAGTACTTACTTTGAATTTATTCTTGAAATTGAAACTTTTTCTCTTTATATTTGCATTAATCAATATTTATTTCATTCAGATCAACTATATTAAATCTTTTATCGAGGAATTCTTGTCATTCTCTTCTCTTTCTTCCCTTTACTCTTCTACATATTTTCCCCATTTTTTGTTCCAATTGCCTCGTTTTTCTTCTATTTTTCCGTCTTCTTTTCTTTGCATCAAAGGTTTTTCATCATAAGCGTAAAAATAATGAAAAAGCAACACAAAGAAGTGATATTAAAGTAATTTCTTAGGTATTCGTTTTGTACACCGACTTGCCACTCTTTTCTGCTTATCACTCCTCCTTATCACTTCTCCTTCTCCATTCTCCATTCTTCTCCCTTCTCAGTACGGAGACAACAATATTTTTAATCTTTCTAAAATTGTGTGCAAATTTATATTTTTTCTGTTGATTTTTCTCTTCACCACAGAAATTCTAAAATATGATGAATTTGTTGGCGTTGTCGTTGTTGTTGTCGATGATGATGACTGAAAAAAGTGTCGAGTTTTGTGAGGGGGCGACGGGGAAACGGAAGGGGGGACAATTCACAAAGAAAAACACATCGCTTTCAACTGTATTAAGTGCAGTTCCAGCAGTTTTTATTTTAATCAACGTTGACATCTGAAAGGAATTCTGTTTATTCTGCTGAATGGTAACTCTATCATCGTGCTCATTCTCTCTCTCTTTGCCAAGAGAGTTTAGTTTTTGCGCTGTTTTTTTTTCCCAAATACGAGTAGTATTAAAAGAAAGCTTAAAAAGAATCTACTAGTAAATGTGACAAACGCAAATTTAATCCTTTTTTATAATTTTTTCTTGCTTCTTGTATGGGCGGACCCCGCCCATAATTTGCCAGGTACCTAATGCTGGATGTACATATCTATATAGCATCACAGAGATTCCCATTCTAGTCCACACTGGATTTGTTCATCCAAACGCTGGATAGGACGCGTGGAAACGCGTTAGTATATGGGCAGCTCACGCCCATTTATTTTGTGGGGTACATGATTGGGTCCATTAAGACGGACTGTCCACAGCCCACAGCTGAACCACAATTGCAAGTGGCCGGGTATTCTATGAGCGAAACTTCGTCATACAGCGAGACCTGGACATCGTCTTTAACCGTATGAAGAAGTATTATATAAGTATTTCTATTGCACTCTCTCTCCCACTCCTCACTCTCTCTCTCTCTCTCTCTCTTGCTCTCTCGCATTCTGTGTGTCGCTTTCTGTTTGTGTTTCAACTTCTGGTCCATCTGCGCTCATAATTTTATCCAAATCCGAACAGGAATTCAAATTTTTTTTACTACGCTTCTTTATCTAACCACAGAAGTAACTCTGAAGGGGCAGAAGCAACAACAGCAACAACAGCAACAACAACAACGGTCGTTGACACACGTCGAGACCATGGACCGTGTGCATGTCCTTGCTGCGGCTTCAAGTCCGAGTTGGCTTGCAATTGAATTTGCGGTTTGGTGGCCCAGCACATCTGAGAGCATGGAAAGAGTTGAGGAGGAGAGTTGAAACAGCCGAAAGTTGGGTTGAGTGAAGGAGCAAAGGAAGTAAAAAGGACGAGAAGGTGGAGGACGTAGAGGATGAAAAAAAAAACCAAAAAGGAGACCCTCATTAAAATGTCATTTCTACGAATTCGGGAATCTTTCGTAGTACCAACAGAAAAAAGGCAGCGAACAAAAAATCCTACGCAGTTCAATTCAAAGCGTCAACACTGACAGGGCGAAGTACGAGTGGAGGACAGTAAAGTAAAGTAAACAAAGCGAAGTCCGGGGGCACCGCGGCCGGAACTGAGGTGGGATGGGCTGATGGCGTGGTATGCTTCCGGGCACGCTTTCCAAATCAAATCCTTTTGTCTCAATGTTGTTGCTCCAAGCATGGTTGGAATGCGAGAGCTGCGAGGAATGAGTGTTGACATTCGTGCTTCTTCCAGCGTTGTTCGTTCAGTGTTTCTGGGTGTGCGTCCTTTCTTATTACTGTCTGTCTGGCGCCTATCTGCCTGGCCATGTCTATCTGACCCTCTGTCTGCCTCCCTGCTTGTTTATTGTGTCATAGCTTTTATCACTTTCCTCTCTAAATTCCTTAACAACTTTTGTAAATATTTAACTTTACATTATTTAAGTAATCATTGACTTTTGGCTGTTGTTGTTATTAATATTGGTATTGTAGTTGTTGTTATTATTTGTACAAATATTTTTTATGTTTTACTCAATCTTTTATTCATTTGTTCCTTAAAAGAAATCGTGTCCAAATACGAGTATTCGGCTCGAAGGACCGAAAAAATAAAAACTGACCCCTCGATCGAAAGCGCACAGCTAAGAAAAAAAACAAAAACAAACACAAACGTGATTTCAAAGGAATAATTTAAAAAAAAAAATAAATAAGTGAGAGTGAAATCAAATACAGCAGAAGAAGGTTCTTTAGTTGAAGAACCGCTGCCAGTGAACTTGTCCAGGATGCATTAAAAGCCAACGCCAGGAAGTGGAAGAACGCCTGAAAAAGTGGAAAACAAAAACACAACACAAACAACGTAAAAATAAACTAAATAATTTCTAAAATTGAACCCGTTGAAAGCTAACAGTTTTCGTTGCGGTCGTTCGAATGGCAGCATCTGGCTGGCGAAAAGGCGTCCCTCGCGTCTGCCCGCGCTTCACTCCGCCGTCTCTTCGCCCTCCTCTCTGGCAGAAGTTATGCTCTCGACGAATTGACTTCGGACTGCGGCACGTGCGACACTCCGTAAACACGTAACGACTTTAATTTGCAACGTAAAAGTGCGGTTGCGTGGTTGAGCGTCGGTCGGTGCTCGCCGATTCTATTCGCCGAGAATTCATAAAACGCTAACTTTACTTTGTATGTCTAACTATTCATTTAGTTTCTTTTGTTTTACATTTTCTTTTGATTGCTTTTTTTACTTCTTTTACTAAATTCTTAGAATACAAAAAAGCAAGAAAGAGTAAATAAAACTCATTGTTAGGTTCGTGTTCAGTGAATAGCAACAACAACAACGACAGCCAGATTCCACAACATGACGATGCACGTTGCAGCAGTCACTTTTTCCTTCTTTCAGTTCAAATAATCGAGAGAATACTTTCGTGTGGTTCTGCAAGGTGTCAGTTATTCAATTCGAGATCGTTTAAGGCTTAATTTCAACATTTTCAGTAACATTTGGCTAGGAATCACATTTAAGTTCCAAACAAAAGCAAACAGAAAGAAATCTCTGCGGAAGAGAATGAAAAAATGGCCACTCAACTGTAAAAGATGCGAAAAAAGAAAAAATAAATCAAAGCAAAACACTCAGCACTCAGCAGTTGATGACATTTCTTGGCGTTGCCATATGTTTACATTCTTCCAGCTGATTTCACTAACACGCTCCCGCTTTCCGTCTCTTTCCTGCTCTCTTGCTGGCTACTCTGGTCTCTTCTACTGTTGTCACTGTCACTCATCCTCCTCAAAATCATTCTTTTAATTGCTCGAACCTGCTGCATGTAGATCACATCGCTAGTAGGAACAAAAAAAAAAGAAAAGAACAACAAAAAACAAGCAACAACAAAAGCAATAATAAAACCAAGTCAAAGAGAGAGAGTGAGAGAGTGGTATGGAAAGAGCGAGAGAGAGCAAGAGGGAGGGAAAGAAAAAAAGTGAAAAATAAAAAATAATGGCCATTATACGGTGGCAACGCCGTTGCAATCTTCTAAGCTCGAGAAACAGCTGTAATCGCCGTTAATGGCTCTGTAAGCACCTGAGTGAACACAAATCGTTAATCGTAACACACACACACACACACACACACACACACACACACACACACACACACACACACACACACACACACACACACACACACACACACACACACACACACACACACACAAATACACATACACATCGCAATGACGTCATTCAGCTTAGGTTGTGTACCAGGTTGATTATTTTAAAGAGTTTTTAACTTTACTTAATTTCATTACTTTAAGCTTTAATGTATGAAAAATAACGATAAGAGTATAAAGAGAAAATAATCACATATATTTAACATAGGTACATATGTATAATATATTGCATTTAATATACACGTAAATATATTTAAGGATATTAAACATCATCATAATAGCTTCCAAGACGACTGAACCGTGTAGTGCTCCATAATCTAAGATATCTACAAATTTTGAAGGAAAAACTAAAGTCTAAAGCTAAGTCTTCGATTACGAGTTCACAAGAGGATTACACTTAGAGGAGTATATTTTACTCCTTTATATTTAATATTCCTTCAATATTTTTGTATAGATTCGCATGAAAGATGTTACAGAGGCACTAATATTGGCCAAATCTCCTTAACCTGAGTACGGTCCGGAGAAACCGATCAACTCGTAAATCTATCAGCTGGTAGATGGATCAACTGGTGAACCCACCAACCAACCAACATAATCGATTCTATCTTCGCATCTATCAATACGTATATCTGCAACCTCTTGCATCTATCAAGTTGTACAGTGATGATCTTATACGTTGGAATTCCGCCATCGAATTCGTGGATTCAGGGATCATTCTCCGTATGAATGAATTAGATAAGGAGTTTCCGTGAAAAATGGCAGACTGTGAAAATCATCTGGTCATGTTTTTTCTCTTTCCAAACAGCATATTTTCTAAAAATTTTCGACAAAGTTGAAAAAAGTTGCCACTTCTTGTTCACTTTTCATTTTCTAATTTATCCTTAACGCCCTCATTTCATGCATTGCGGAATCCTTTGAGCCAACGTTGGTAACACACACAAAAACCCACACACAATATGCACATATACCAGCATACAGTATATAGTGTATACATATGAACTTATATACATACATACATATATTAATTTCATGCAAAATTTCTGTCGCATTTCGCAATTATCCTTTGAGGATTTCTTTTTGTGTTGTACTCATAAAAGGTACATATTTGAAATGTAGTATTTGCTTTCATTGTTGTTGTTGTTGTTGTTGTTGTTGTTTTTGTTGTTGTATAAACTGACTACATGTCACGTGTCTAATAAACACATGACAAATGATGACTGTTATGCTGTTAGCTGTTAGCTGTGTACAACTTTTTACTCAAAGCACCAGGAATGGCGCAATAATTGAAGATGCATGATGATGAAACGATTATATAACATCATAGAAATAACGGTACAGGGTATGGTACTTTTGGGACTGCCCTCGTATGAAGAACTCACCATTCGTACTAACATTCCTTTAGATTCTGAGAGTGCGATGAGCGACCTGAATGCTTGATATTCCACGAAACGAAGAAGAAGATGGAGCCACTAACACTACCATCGACAGACACACATACAGTGACTACACCAACTATACAACCACATACAAGAAGACATTTTATTCCTCTGCTTGGGACAAATATTTAGAAAAGCCTTCGAATAGGTTGTCCGAATTGCAACAACAAATTAATACATCAACAACAAATAACAGCTATCGTATCGTATCCGCAAAACACTTACAACAAACTCTTAAATATTAAGGATATCTTCATGTAATACACACACAGACACCCTTCACGCCTCCTCTTCCTAACTAAGATATACAATATACATCTCGGGTTGCATAGGAGAGTAGGTAGCCACGCCCACTTCTGCCTCCCAGCTCCTGTCCATCGAATCTGAAAGATAAACATGGAGTTCTATGGGAAGGTGGGGTGTTTGTACATCTAACGTAACAGATGGCAAAAACTTCTTAAGTGCTTCTGAATATTCAAACATTTAAGATGAATAAAAACAAGAAGCTCAAAAAGTACCAACAAAAAAATTACTACCCTCCAAACTTCTACATTAAATGAGAAAGGAGAAAGGAGAAAGGAGAAAGGAGAAAGGAGAAAGGAGAAAGGAGAAAGGAGAAAGGAGAAAGGAGAAAGGAGAAAAGAGAAAGGAGAAAGGAGAAACAAACAAATCGTTTTGTTGTTGTTGTATGCAGGCTTCATATTTCTTGACGAAAACCTGCTGAAAGAGGCGCTGATGTACTCAAGTGTTAAAGTGTTGAAGTGTTGTTGTTTGTGTTCTTCTTCTTCGTCCATCTCTTCTCCTCCCTCTGAGCAACCTGTGGAAAAGAACGGGTTGCACTTTGTCATTCCAAACTTGGGAACAAGCAAACAACCAAACAAACAGACAGGCGAGGTGATGATGGAGAGATGTGACATCTCGTGACTCATACATACATGTTGCCAGGAAAAAACGCAGTAACCGGAACAGTTTGATGAACTCTTAAGAGGCTCTGAAGTCTGATAATCTTTTTAATGGAGAAACTGAAATGCTATCGCTATTGTTGTCGTCTAAACACAAACTCAAGTCTCATCCTCGCTGAGACTCTGGGATTTTTTGTGTTGTGTTAGAGTAATGAGTATTTCGAGAGTGTGAAATGCGTGGATTTTTCAATTTCGATGTACGGATAAAGATGTCATCCTTTGATTCCATCCGCGAGAAGAAGAGAAGAGAAATCATTCGATTTCCGATGTGTACTAATATAAAAACAACGACTTTTTATTTGGCCAGCCGATATTCAATCGATATACAATCGATAACGAATCACTTCTAAGTCCAATATTATAATACATATTTTATTCATTCACATAATGATTCATAGTAAATCACTTCTAATTATTCTACTCCCGAATAATTAATATTCGTTATTACTGTATGAATGCCACTCTAAACACCAGTCTACAAAAACACAAAGCAATCACGGACCTGCAATTAAAACATTTGGAGTTCCGGAGCTCCCCAAGTTACCGAGCAGTACAGCCAATCAGCCAACCAGTCAACCAGTCAACCAGTCAGCTGCTGCTCCGCTGTTTCTCTCCGTTTGACAGCAACGTAATTACTTTACTTTCGTAATGGATTACGTGACGTCCTCACCGAGGGTTTCTCGCGCCGCCTCCGGGACTTCATTTCAATTAAAAGAAATAACAAATTGATGGTTTTTTGTAACTTTTATATTAATAAATCGCTGAAGGTCGTCGAAGGTGCGCTGATGTGTCGTATAAGCAGTATAAATTGCAATGCCTTAGAAAGCAACACACATCACAGCGTCACCAGCATCAGCGTCACCAACACACGAAACGATTTCTCAGCTGAGACAAAGAATCCGTACATTTGTCGAAGTCGTTTTTCTGGAAACCTCAGAATGTAATTTTTCGTCCATTTGGTTGGAAACAAGTTTGACAACAGACTGTTGTATGTGGCAGTTGCATTAGCTTTTCCCCGGTCGCCTCGCCCCGCCGAAATGCTTCTTCACTTCTCCACTACACCAGCATGTTAACGCAGTTTTAATGCTCCGTGTGCTACGAGTTGTTGTTAGTGGAGAGTGAGATGAATCAATTCAGTTATGCAGACGGTGCTCATTAAAATGTTGTCAACGAAGTAAGCTCAAAGGGAGTCTCGGCGGGGGTACTGGAGAAGTGCGGGAGATAGAAGTTGGTTGCTGAAATTAGACTCGCTCTTTTAATGCCACGATTTGGCATGCTCTCTGGTGTCAGGAGCCGATGATGAACTGAAAAAATTCCGAGAGCTTTTATTATCAACATACATATGTATATTGTCCCGTTTTACCAACCCAATCGCAGCTGTTCAACAGAGGGTCAAAGTACTGTGTCGATCTAAATCGAAATATCGAGATTTTCAAAAAATACCTTTGAGAAAAAAATCATATTTCCAAAAAAAAACAATTTTTTTCAATCTCTAGACGTTGAACAAAAATTTTATTTGAACCATGAAAAATGCACGTAAAAATATATAATGAATGGTTTATGTTTCCAAAAATCTAACCGTCGTCAGGGAAAAACACGGCTGCAGCTGACGGTGGGTTTCCGACCCTACCGCGACCTCGTTTACAAAACCGTCCTGCCCCTCCGCGTCTAGAGCCCCGTGGCCGACGACGGTCGAAACGAACAACCTTGTCGTCAGTGCCATCAGCGTCACCCTGAAAGGCAAAGAAAAGCGGTCAGAAGATGCACAATCTGGAGACCAAATCTGGAGAACTCACCTTAACATTTCGGACCTTGACCGACTTCGGAGCTGGCATATATTTCTCACGAGGACTGCGGTTGTCCGACTGATCCATGCTCTCGTAGTCCCTCTTTCTGCTGATGACACTTAGAGGAGTTTCCATAATTGCGAATTAAGTGGCTTAGGGTTCAGGTTAATGTTAGTGTATAAAAACGTTGAATTTTCCCCGCGACAATATTATTTCCCAAACGTGTTCAATGCTAGGAAAAAATGTATAGAATGAAAATATTTTCTAATACTTTTCGAAAGTTCATATAGAAACGCACAGCCTTCTGTGATTGCTATATCTCTATAGCAAGCAAGTGTGCCACCAGAGCACGCTGTGTACATGTTGAATTATGTTATCGTACAGTATTTATAACACTTAGTTTCGTTTTTACTTTGAATTAAATATTAATCCAAAATTATGTTACCGTGCTTAGCTTTATTGGTTTAAAACATTACTAGAGTTTAGTTTGGAAGCAGAGAACTGCAACGAATACAGAAAAACAGAAGTCAACGAATCAATCGCTAAAATACGAATACGCTGAGCCGTTCGTATTCGTAAACTTAATGCACGAACGTGGTTCGTAATCGCGTTCCACATAATGGATTGCTTGTATTAAACGATCGAAGCTCATATCAAACGATTAAATCTCGAAAAATCGAGCTTTTCTGCAATTGCTTTGCGATTCGGACTCTTCGTGGCGATTCTATTGTTGATTCGAACTCTTCTTGGTGGCGATCATTTTCGTTGTTCACTTTAGAACGATTGCGAATCAGTCTCGTGCATTAGATTTACGAATACGAATGTGCCTTTGCACAAATATGTATTCGTTATTCATGGCGCAGATAAGGACGTTTATATTCGTTGCAGTTCTCTGTTTGGAGGTGAAAACTCTCACGGGACGTTCTGCTTAACACCCTTAGTACCGGCCCCTGTGGACCACCACTTGGTTTAGTGGTCTAACTTATTTTGAAATGATAACAAAAGGTAAAAAGATGTCACTTACTATAAATTCGCAGTTTAAGCTGGAACATTTTATTGGGTTTCAGTTGGAACAGTTTCATTTGGGTCCAATTTACATCCGCCAACAGTGTAGTTAAGGAAAAGCGGACTCAGACAACGTTTAAATGTTATTTACGAGTATTTGCCCTTCTCTAAATTTAGGTTCATGCAGTTAATGTTAGTCACTGCAATTAGCGAATCGAAACCCAATTCTAGGAGCCTGGCATCAGTTCCATTTTTATATGAAGGAAGAAGTTGCACATCGTCGGCAAGCATTGGTACCATTATCCAGTTTTAATACTTATAAAAGAGGTAATAATAGAACCCAGAATAGCAGCGGTCTTAAATGGCTCCCTTGTTGTGTTGTTCGACAGAACCAGTTGGGTGCACGTACTGAGAGATGGGTCTATCCAGTTTAGAAGCGATTCAGGACAAGCAAATAAACACAGCTTTGAAAAAAGAAGCACTACATCCAAAGCTTTGCTGAAGCCTGTACAGACACCATACACATGTTTATGAATTAATGTATTTATTTGAAAAATATGAGTATCAATTAACAATAAAATAATATGTGTACCATTTGAATAAACAGCGAATTTGTTTTATAAGATCTGTTCATATGTTCAATGTATGTAAAAGTCATAAATTTCAGTGAAAAAACCGCTCAATGCAGTGTTGAAGTTGAAGGGAGGCAAGCATCTTATGGGGCCCCGCAAGGAGTGGACTTGAACTTGAAGTACAGCATACGATGGGCACAAGTTTTGCCTACAAGTCGTCCGTATTCAAGTATCTTGGCGCCTTCATCGCGTTCGTCTGTGATCTCCCTGTACAACCTGCTGCGTGAGTTGGATAGCACTTTATCTATTCTAGTCTGGAGATTAAATGATTGAGTATATTGAAGATAAGTGATGCAGTGGTTGTTATTCATCAACAAGAGCACGGCATCCAAGTGCTTCTCGAGGAACTCGTTCGCATCCTTTGCTGTCGGATCAGAATGCAATCGTTGATATTTGTTCTCCTTTAATTTAGCACTGATTTCATCGCCGAGTGGATGCCAAGTGAACGTCTCCGGACAGAGCAAATACGAGGGCTGCAGCTTTCCCTTGTAACGCATTTTGGGGCAAGAGTGGATGTAGTAGCCCATGTAATAGTACCTCAAGGCCGGTACTTGGGTGCAGAGGTCCTGCACAAGATGTAGTTCCCTTAGCGATGCATATGTACCCAACGAGAGGAAGCGATAGTCTGGATCGTAGAAGAAATAAACCGAGCTGATGCAGCGTGGAAGGATGTCGATCACAGCCACGGCGATCAGCTTGCCATCCAGCCAATACTGCTGGTGAAATGAACCGTAGCCTGTGGCAGGCCCGTTGTGAGCGTTAGTGAAGTTTAGTGGTGAGATCTTCAAGAACTCGATGAACTTGTCAACGCCCTTGGGCGGATCGTTGTGAACGCGTGTCTGGTACTTCTCGAAAACTGTATATGAGCTGTCCAATGAGTTGGCGAAGAACTTGCTCTTGACGTTCACCATTTTGAGCACCAGAGTGTGTTTGTTGTTCGGATTTTCGGACTCGGCTACATAATCACGTAATGTCTTCTCCTGTCCTTTGGTGGCCGATGGCTTCCTTACGGTGCCAGGATCGATGCCTTTGGCAGCCAACCTGGCATTCTTATATTCAAGACGAATTTGCTTGGCTTTCTTGCAGTGCGACTTGGCGCCGTCCAAAGCTGCTTGAGGATTGGGCTCGGCAGCAGCCAACGAAGTAGCAACGATGGGCTTGTCCTCTGCGTCCTTGGCCAATGCGTCTGGGATCTCGGCCTCCTTGGGCTGGTCTTCATAAAAATATTCATGCTGCTCAACGGCGGCTGCATCGCTACTGGGAATGGCTGCGGCCACTGCTTCTAAGTCAAGCGCTTCGTCGGGAGCCTCCAGAAGTTCATCGCGTATACCGACTCCGCCAGCTGCGCCAGCTGCGCCATCATCATCGCCACCGCAGCGGGCGCCATCACCATCGGCCGGCTCAATGCTATCACCCTCACGTAGAAAATGATTCATGCGCTTGAGTACCTTCTTCTGGGACTTGGAGAGCTGAAAGGCCTGAGCATCACATTTGATGGTGTAACTGGGACAGCACGTAGCTGCATTGTCCGGCTTGTAGCAATAGTTGCCGGAGCGACGCCAGCCGCGATCCATGAGATCCTGATAGTCGCCGGCGGTCATTTTGCAGGAGCGCAAGCCGTATATTGCACCGCCTTCGGATCCCTTGCAGTAACCACATGTGCTGGACTGTTTTCCATGATAATTTATGATTGACAGATTCATTTCTCAATACTTCGAATCAACGCAAACGCTATGCAAATTTTTTGTTTTATTTCCCGTTTATTTTCCTGAATTGCTGGAAAAGAATTTTTCACCAAAAAAATTACACACAGAAAACTGATCGGATTGTGAAAATTTTTAATATATATTTTTTCCAATTCGCTTCGAAATGAAATGATGTGAGCAGCTTGCTTGTTTTTTTCTTAAACACCGCCTCCTATAATCATTTTATACATTAGAACAAAAGTATTTCTGAGTTTCCACTCGACTTGGAAACTATAGAAATTCCAGCCTTCTAATAGTTTCCGATCTAAAGAAACAAGATTATATTATAGTTGAGTTTGATTGAAGCTGTATTCTTTGTCTTTATTATCAAGTTAGTTAATACAAGAATTAGTTAGTTAGTTAGTTAAACTTCAAAGGCAAAGGCACCAAAAAATGGTGCTAATAATCGCACAAGCAAGTGACGAAATTTCGATTAAAAGAAATAACAACCAACAAATTATAAGGTAAGTCGTTATACGGAGCCAGGAGACACACAGACACAGACACAGACACAAGCACACACACATGTACATATGTATGTATGTATATACACAGGAAAAGCAGCAACAAAGGTCATGTGGGTGTGAAGGTAGATTTGAAGGATGGAAGTCAAGTAACTCTAAACGACTTGATAAAGTACTCTACACAACATGAGAAATGGACCAAAGAACCTTATATAGTACTAATATAGTATAGTATAGTCCTTATATAGTACTTATATCCATACTATTTTTTATTATTACTATTTTATCATTAATGGCAGCATGTGTGTACATATAATAAGTTTACAGAGATATTAGAGGAAATAATATAGACGATATCAATAGATAAATGTTAATATATAAAAGCTTTGATGGTGTGGATGTTATGTTTATAAATTTTAAATGTAATAAAATGAAATAATAAGAACATAATTTTATTGCACGATTACATGTTTTATTAATTATCAGCACATGGCAAACATCTAAACCATTTCTTTTCGAATATGTGAGCATATGTAAGTATATCGATGTATATTTTATTATGCACAATTAACCCGGCTATCAAAAGCAATCATTCATTTCAATCGGTTGGCTTGGTTCGTTGGTCGGTTGGCCAGTCGGTCGGTCGGTCCAATACATGGGCCCATACAGCGATGCGTCTTTTGATTCGCAATAGTGTTGGCAGTGTGCCAACAGATCATTCAAAGCATGATCGAGTCGCTTGTCCTGCTGTTCGAGTTGGGTTGCTCATTCGAGGGTCCACTGAAAGTGTAGAGTGCAAAAGGGCAGCTCTGAGGTCAAAAGCTGGAGGTCGAACACAGTGACAGAGGCGAGAGAGCAACTCGAGCAGCATTTATGGCCAAAAGTTTGCAATTGAAAAAGTAAAACTGCCGAAATTAGTTGCTGCTTTATTAATGAAGCATCGCGGAGGCGGTGAAGAGGAAAGGGGAGCACTGTTAGGGGGAGTGAGGGAGCTTGTGTGGGAGCTCTCTCTCTCTCTCTCTCTCTCTCTCTCTCTCTCTCTCTTTCTCTACTCCCTTCCTTCACCCTCCATTTTGTCAACACACGAAGTTAAACTAGTACTCGGGTCGTTGTTGCTCTTGCTACGTTTGTCCATGTTGTTTTCATTATTTTTTCGCCTTTATTGTTGTTGTATTGTCTGAGTGAAGTTGTTGTGGTTCTTTTTTTGTTATTGTATACCACAGAAAGCGTTAAAAATCCTTTGCATTCCCTGAAATATTCAAACAAAACACACAAAAGCCTAGAATTTTCAACAAACCGAAAATAAAAAAATAATAAAACTTGTTGTCCAAAATAGAAAACATCCGCATTTTAAATAAAGTTAATAAAAGTATTTGTTTTATTTGTTGTATTTGTTGTTATGTTGATTATATTATGGATCCGTTGTACCGTTTGTTTTTGTACCGGTGTTGTGGTTGTTGTTGTTTTTATTGTTGTCTATGTTGAAGTTTTTGGCGTTTGTTTTTCGTCTGCTCACTGACCAACAAAAGCAACAACAACAACAACGATAACAATAACAACAATTTTTAAATTGTTAACCGTTTTCAGAAACAACAAGTTTTCGGAAATGAATGAATTTATTGTTGTTGTGATTTTGTTGCTGCTGCCATTGTTGTTCCGGTTCTTGTTGTTTCATTGTTGCTGTTGTTGTTGTTGTTGTGTGGACATCACCTTTGTGATGCTTGTTTTGATGACTGCTCGTGTGTTTTGTTTGAATTTAAAATTCATAAACAAGTATTTTTTATTTATTATGTACTTTAAATGTGTGTGTGTGGTGTGTTTTTTTGTTGTTGTTGCTATTGTACGCTAGTAGCTGCTGTTGCCACTCTCCGTTCTTGTTGTTGCCTTTGTTGTTGTATTTCAATATTCACCATTTTGCGGTCGGTTGACAAGTTTACAGTCGACAATGTTTTTGCTCGGTTTTTGCTTCGTGAGCAGGTTTTGTTTTCGTAATTTTATTGTTGTTGTTGTTGTTGCAGTCGGTTTTCTTTTTTCATATTTTTTTTTTATGTATGCATTTTTTTGTGTTCATGTTTTAATTTTATTGCGGTTTTCTCCTTCGTTATTTATTTTCTGGTTGTTTGAATTTTAATAACATTGTTTGAAATGTTGTTGTTGTTGTTGTTGTTGTTCAACTCTTGTAGTTGTGGTTGTGGTTGCAGTTGTATTTTTTAGTAGTTGTTGACATCTCAAAAAGTTTTGTTTTATTGTGTTTTTTTTTTTTGGAAAAATACGATCTGCTTGAAACAAAAACACGAAAAATATTTGCTCTAATTTTGTACGCTGTTGAAAACAAGTTAATAATTAAAAACAAAAATAAAATATGAAAAACTTTACCAAACTTTTTTCGAACTTTGTACTTTCGAAGTTTCTTCAGACTTTTATTTTGCTAGTTTTTTTGGGAAACTTTATACACCATCCCTGATTTGCTATCTTCTTTGGTCATATAATTATAATTATAAATGAAATTAAATTTGAATTCACCGAAATGCTATTAAATCTTTATATGTACACACACACACACACATTCTCATGATAGTGAATGTTTGTACTAAAATAAAAAACGATAATCAATAAACCGAAATTACGCAGTAAAACTTTGAAGGAACTGTGAGAGTCTGTTCACATTTTCGAAAGAGTGAACATTTAAGTTAGAAGAAGCGAAATGTTATACACACACACACACACACACACACACACCGTTATTCTTAATGAGGCGCAGAGATACACAATCCGTCCCTCTCACACACACTCACACGCAACGAGTTTGTAGCTATAAAAACCGTTAAAGGAGAGAGAAAAGCCCAAAAAGCATCGCTGAAAGTTTTCCAATCAATTTGACGAACTCATCTGAAACGATGATGGAAACGACGATGTTATTTCGAAGGAGAGCAGCTGGTGGGGCGACGGGGGAAAACAGTGAACAAGGGAAGGGAAGGGAAGGGAATGCATGCAGGGAGGAAGAAGGAGCGCATCGTGAAACGAATTTAAAGCAACCAATTAAGAGCCTCGCATTGGTTGTTGGCCAACTCGAAGTTTGCATACACCTCTAGTAACCACCTGTCACTCTGCCCCCTCCCCCTCCCCCCCCCGTCTTCTTCGAGCCCTACTCACGCTCCTCTTTGATCTGTTCCGCACTCAAGGATACTTCAAGCAAGGACACATTCAAATTCACTTCGAATGCAAAACAAATTGAAAACAAATGTTAACGAATGTTTCTGAGCACAGTCAGAAAGTGAGCACTGGACAAAATATTATATATTGGATGAAGGATGTTCGGAGGATGGGCGAAGGAGGGATGGCAAAAGAAATGCTCTTTTTTAGTGAACTGAAGGACTGAAATGTTTCCAAAAAAAATCAACTATCGATCAACGAACCACTCTTAAGCAGCATCTTCTTATCCATGGATGCATCTACTTCTCTCTTTTTATGGTCAGTACAAATTTCATACTTTAAGTTATGAAAAGGAGAAAATAAAAGACGAGTTTATCTTCGGATTGTTTGGAGAAGAATGGGAGCATCCTTTGGCATCATAAATTCAAGCTCTTAATACTAATTACTCTTTTATTGCGTCGTTTATCTAATATCTAAGACTTAAATTTGTACATTCAATAAAATGGTACGTTTTCTTGTTCTTGGGGTTTCATGTTCTCTCTTTCGAGTGTCCTTCCTAGTGTCCTGAGGTAATTACTTTGAAGCCAGCTAATTCGTGAATACAATGACTGTCACTGTCTCTCTCCCACGATCTTCTCAATACTTGCTCTCTCTTCCGCGCTGTGTCTCTAGCTGTCGCTTCTGTGCATCACTCAGATGACAACAGCGCGTTTCTAAGCACGTTCAACTCAGCCACTTGTTCATTCTTTCATTGCGTCGCCCAGTCATTCACTCATTTCGTCAGTTCAGCCATTCAGTCATTCGATCTGCCAATTTTGCTTTGTGTCGGATTGAATCGTTTCTTCTCGTCAATTTTATGCTTTGTCTCTGGAGATACAGAACGGAATGCATGGGTGGGGTGAAAACCGGGGGGGGGGAGGGGATGTTTCGATAGCTTTCGGTCATCACCATCACCATCACCATCATCATCACCATCATCATCATCGTCGCCGTCACATCGAACGCCATTTTGCAGTGAGTTCATTTCATTCAATTCATTCAATTCATTTGACAATCGCATTTTATTTTATTGCTCTTTCCGCCCGGACGATGCCAGGCAGCACGACAGTCATCATCATTAGCGTCGGTATTCTGACAGTCGGTATCCTGACCGTCCTGCTGCGTCCTGCTCACATACATATCATATAATGTACATATCATGTATAATGTACATACATACTATTTGTTGTTATTACATTTGCATAAAGGACTCATGTTCTGTATGGAAGTGAAAAGAGCTCGGATTGTTTTGCTCTCTCAGGACGGAAGCGGAAGCGGAACCATTACGGAACTAAGTCAATTTTGGGTTATGGCGTCGGCTGAATTTCCCTTTGTTGTCTCATTTTGTTTGGTGCGTTTAATTCGCTTCTGTTTTCGCTTCTCTTTTCATTTGCATCTATACTTTGTTGACATTTACCAATAATTATGATATTTTGTGGACATTGTTGTTTGCATTTCTATGGGTTTTATGTTGCTTGTGCTTTTATTGGAATTAATTTCCGCGCTTCGTCTTGGACCGACTTGTCTTACACCTGATTACGCCACATCGCAAGTGGCTTTAAGTTGGAAAATGTTGCTCATCAGATGTGAAGCAGAATCGCATGCCCCGGACATCACATGGACTGGACGAATGGATGGAGGGAACTTAAGTGAATCAGGTGCAGTGCTTGCAGACACTCATACAAATTGCAGCCGTACTCGATAAAGCAACCAACGCACAGCAACGCTTCCGAATGGCCCATAAATACGTGTACTCTGTATCGCCAGATACTCTGTGGAATTCGCTGCATTTACGTAGTTACACAAACTATAAAATTCCAGAAGATTTCGCTGTAGTTACGGTTGGTTCTTAAGATAGAAGCACTCAAAAGTCCATGAAGACCCGGGAAACATAAACATTTAAACTATTTGTTGATAGACAACTATTCCTAGGAAGACTCGGCGTCCGTTCGGAATCTGTGGGATTGAGTTGAAACGAATTCTCCACGAGCACGTTTCGAATATCCGGTCAACAGGTGCTCGTGCTCTATTAATCCTTACGTAGCGCGGATCCGATAACTTAAAGCCGGATATTCAGTTATTCAACATCCGCAGAATGAAGAAGGATTCCACGTCCAGGACTTGTTTTAAAGTTTCTCTACTCTATCGGATTATGATAAAAAATGAACACTTTCATTACTCACACTTGTGTGCAGGAGAACTTTCTTGAGTTCAAAATAATTGTTCCGAGTTGATACAGTAAAACTTTGACTTTGTCTTCTTCTTCTTCGTGCTCTTCTTCTTCTTCTTCTTCTTCTTCTTCTTGTTCGTGACGCACGCATCGGTAATTGTTACCATGCCATGTTGTATGAAGAAGAGTTTCTACTCTTATTTGTTGAGGACTCGAAGAGCTCACAGCTGCTGCACAGCTCCTGAAGTCCTCACGCAGGTCCGCTTCGTTTATTATTATTAAAACGAAGCTTTTACGAGCAAAACTCGAGGAAATGAAAAATGTGAAAATATCTGCAACTTCAACGTAAACTAAGATTATTAAGTGCGATGGTGCAGCAGCAACCATCTCATCCTCAAGAACCCTCTCCTCAAGGACTCACCGCCATCCGTGCAGCGCGTCGTTCTTCAAGGCAAGCGTCTAGTTATTCAAACTGCATTTCATTTCGTTCAACTGTTTTATGAATTTCGAAGACAACTTGAAGGACTGCCTTCAAGGAAAGGATGGCGAAAAAGAGACGAAGGTGCAGACGACGACGCACAAGTCGCTTACGTAGCTGTACTTACATCCTGCCGGGCAGCGCTTCCTCCAGGCAGCTCCTTGAGGGAGAACTCTGGCCGATTCTTCTGCTGTTTCCGTGTCCCGCCCTTCCTGCACCATCTCGTGACTTGATTTTCATCGTTAGCTTGTCTGCTTGAGCTACTTCGTTATTCGGGTTACCCATTCAGCTAAACTCAACGCTGCTGCTCCGTCGAAGCGCTGTCGTTGGAATCCTTCAGCAGCAGCCGGAAATGTATTCAGCCAGGATGAGAATGGGACTGAGGACGACGATGATGACGATGACGTTGACCGAGATAGTTTTTAATAAAGCAAACAAATCGGAAACAAGTCAGTTGCGAAAAATGCGCATTGTTTTTGGCTTCAATGTTAGTCGATTGGTTGCTTGGTTGGCTTCTTAGGTTGTGGATTAAGTAACAACAATAACTACAACAACAGCGGCAATTCCACAACAGCAGAAACAGATTAGCCATCTAGGAAGAGTTTCGTGAAAGAAGCTTTTCATTTCCAACATGACACTTGAAATCCAAGCCAACAGGATATCAAACACCGAAAGTCATCGAAAAGTTGCTCCGAGCAGACGGAGCAGAGAAACTTCGTTGTTTCAAGTAACTCGTACCAAGGATGAAGTTTGTGAGCTTCATAAAAAATAACAAAATACTATTGAAGTTATTGCTTCAGTTAGCGTGAGCAAGGAGACGAACGAAGGACGATGACTCGAGGACGTACATTTATTGCGGTGCATTTCAAATGACTTCAAATATTTGAATTAAATTTACAGTTAAGAAAGTCAGCAGTTCGATTCTTTTACTTTTTACACTTTAGACATTTCAACTGTATTAATTGATGTTTAAAAACAGTACTTTAAACACTTTCCAAATAACTAGTATCGCATTTCTAATGAATCAGGCTCGAGATCAGATCTTTTACTCTATACCTCACTCTCTCCCACTCTCTGAGCTCTCTGTAACTCGCTCTCTGTTACTTCCTCACTAACAACCGCTATTTTCGCTAATTAAAATTCCTCTCGAATCATTTTCAAGGGTCCTTTAATCGCTCTCATAAATACAGCTAAAAATGCCTTTCAAACTCGTCTCGTAGAATTGCAGGCTCAATTTTTGTTTGCTTTTCCTATTGAAAACCAACATAAACCTCGATCGAGTAAACTAATTAAATACAGTTATAGTTAAAAACGCGCACACACAAGCCCAAGCTAGTGTGCCTTAAAGCAAGATGACGACGCGACGTCAGCTTCTTCCTCTTTCTCACTCTTGTTGTTGTCGTTGTTGCTATTAATGTATTGTTTGTAGAAACCGTTACATTGCACAGTTACCATTTTTATAGTTGGTGTTGTTGTTTTCACTTCTGTTGTTGGTGTTGTTGTTGTTTTCTCTGCTGTTTCTGTTGCTTTCAGTGTTATTATCGATTTCATTGCTGCTATTATACTATAATACTACTGATTACCCTTTAGTGTTGCTTGTTCCGGTTCCAGGTGCTCGGGTTATTTTACGTTAATTCAGCACTGAGTAAAATGCCTTTCCCTATGCTACTCTATTCCTCCCTTTCCCTCCTTTGCTTCTCTTCCTTTCTCTTTCTTTGCATCTTTATTTCGTGTTTTTATGTACTTCCTTTACAAATCGCTTAATTAGTTTAGATGCAATTTTCCGTTGGCAACACTTTAGATTAGTTTGAAAAATGTTATAATAATTTGTATTTTTAATTTCTCAAAGAGAAGTATTTAAATGAAAAAAATTCATTATTGAAAAATGATAATGAAAAATTGAACAGTTCATAAATGAAACTAATTTGCTTGGTGCTCCACTTAGCGATCATTAATAAGTTTTAAATGGGTAGAAAGAAATCAGATTATATCGATGAAGTTCAATCGATCCTAAAACAAAGTTTTTCTTTTTTTTTGTTTTTCCACTTCCTCGCTTTCTTCGTTCTTCAAAAAATGAGGAAAGAAGAAGTCTTTGAAACGCTAATTAATCAATTAATTTGTACTATTAATGAAGCATAAAAACACTATTATTAAAGCTTTAACACAAGATGAAACTTTCAGCTTTCAAAATCGAAGTTGTTTAATTAGTTTTTTAATCTCATTATTTAAGCAAGTTTGAAATGAAAAACATCTTTACCCAAATAAACCAGCCACTGTTCACCGACTATTAATCCATGTTCGAGTAACATCCGGTCACGTTGCGTCTGTCATCTGAAGTCATCTTCAAAGGAGCTTTAAACATAAATTTAAGGAGATTGACTTCCCTTCGATTAAAGACCATCTTTCTTCCTTTCATATGCCATTCTGACTTCACACACAGAGAGAGAGAGAGAGAGAGGGGGAATATTTTATCCCTATTATTTAGAGAGCTTGAGATACGGGTACCATGATAATGAGAGTAATAATATCAGGCGTACATCAGAAGGTGCCAAACCAAAAGGAACAAAAGCAGCGAATCCTGTTCCGCTGCTTCTTTTCTTGAATGTAGTAATTTTGGTAGCTTTGTAAGCCTTCGCCCACAAATTATCCTGACATTGAAACTTTTTTCATTTATCAAGCCAATTAGCAGATAATTTTTCATTACGAGTCCCTGAATAATCCTGCATGCTTCTCTGATGATGCTCTGCTCGACGCTTAAAGCGCGCCGTGTTAAGCGAAGCAATCGACTCAAAAAGCGAGGAAAATAATGAAGGAAAAAATATGGATTTACACTACAGGGAGCATCACTACAGGGAAACAAGACAAAAATAAGACGAAAGAAAGAGATTATAAGGAAGATGCAAGAACTGAAATCGGTTTCGGTTTAGTGAGAAATCTTCTCTTGGATTAAAGACCACATCACCAAAAATTCTGTGTGTAGTCTTTGTGCTTTCCACTCAAACGGGTAGAGTTGAGTGGGCCCACGAATTTGTCGAAAATTGTATAATACAAAAACTCATTAATATTCAAAAGATTCCGGGCGAAGTTCGTGGTGCATCTTTATTTATTCAGGCGGCTGGGTAATTAGAGGAGTGAGTGAGTGCTTGGCGATGGGTGAGTAGTTTGAAGGCTGGATCACTTGAAGGATGAGTGATTGGATGGATGGATGGATGGATGGTTTAAAGAACTTGGGACTTGCGTCGGAAAGAATGAGTGTATTGCGTGATTATATGTCTGAGAGGTTTACTGACTGAATGATTTAAAAGTGGGTTGTTCTGAGCCTTGGATTTGAAGGTTGCGTGGTTGGATGACTGGGTAATACTTGGACCATAAATTGTGTAGCGTCGGGTTGTGTTATAACACAGTTTTAAGTTTTCTAGAGAGCCTTTCATTCTTTGTTCATTGTAATATTGAATTTTTAAAAAATAGATGACTTTCTAGGCAATTTATCAATTCAACTCTATATAGTTCAGTTCCGATTCCTTTAACAAACAAACATATAGATATGGATAGATAGATATTCTTATATATGTATGTATAGGTATATGTACATATGTAAACATATGTACACATATATACATGTACATTGTACATAGCAATTTCATAATTTCATAAATGCTCCTCCCTTAGATTAGATATCTTAGCATTCTTCAGACTCCTCGTTTCCGTAACTAATGACATGTCAAAGTACATTTATGTTCGTTTAACTAGAAAAGAAAAGCCAGGGGAAAGTAAGGAATGAGTAATGATTTATATACTATAAAATCTCAATCTCGATATTCGTTACCGTTAAAGCTTTCCGAGAGCATAGAATTCAGTGTATTTCAGGGTTTGCACTTGAAAATGTCTCGATTCATTACTGATGGCGGGGAACATTTTATAAGTTTTCAGAATAGCATAATCTATTACGAGAGTTGGTTAAACTGACGACCGGTAAGGTAGGGGGGGGGGGGGGGGAAGGAGTATATGTGTTGTTTGTTTCTAGCAATTTTGTAGAACTGAAATCCACGCATAGCTCTTAATGGTTATCCATTCAATGTACGGTAACATCCGAGAGCCAGTTTTCAGGTCATCTGGATTGAAATTTATCTGGAAAGCTGCCTCAGTTTTATTGGCAGATAGTGCATGGATTACGCGAAAATCGCACTCGTGAGAATTGATTCCATGACCGAAATGAAACCGAAATAACATCAAATCTCTTCACTATGCTCTCATTATTTAATACTCATGTCAAAATTACAAATTCAGTTTTTTCTTTCTCTCCTCTCCTCCCTTCTCTACTCCTGCTATATTCTACATGTGTTCTCTCTGTGATAGAGGATGTTCGACAAAGCAAGAGAAGAAAGGGAGAGAACAATAGATCTAAAGAGAATGAGACAGATACAGTGCCCTCACTCTTCAACCTGCAAACTTCATTCACCTAATCACTGGTTTGAATTCATGAACTCTCTCTGAACTGAAAACTCTCTCTATTTTTCAGTTTCTATGCCATCCGTAATCCATTCTTCGAGCACAATTTGTAGAACATTTCTCGGATGACCTCAGCATTTGTTTCAACTTCTCGGAAAACTACAAACATCCTTCTTCCGGATTCACAACCATGCCAATTGCAACATCCATAACAATCGTATTGTTATGCTTTTCGACAAAACTTTCGACACAAAGGACTCGTGATGCATCCCCGATGATGATGATGATGATGAGCCTGATAATGATGCTGATAAAGTGAGAAATGAATACTTCAATTTGCATTGTTTTTAAAGAAGAGAAAACTATAGTAACAAGAAGAGAAACTAGAGTCTGTTGCTCGGTTGGCCGGATGGCCGGATGGTTGGGGTGTTGACTCCAAGTCGGTCTGTCGTTGGTCGACCCAGTTGTCGGTTGTCTCTGAAGTCGTTTCAGCAATCCGTTGTACATGAACCATGACCTATGCACTCATATTATGTTCAGACATACTACGCGTATGTAGACAAGGATTCGGTTTTAATTTATTTCCAAGGGTATTCTTGTATTTTTATTTTGCAAATTACACTTTCTAAAAGAAGAAGAGGAAGGAGATGAAAAAGATTGTTTTTTTCTTGTTTCAAATTTCAATTTTGTCTTAAAATTCTTGTGTATGTGTCTCCGTATAGAGTCCCCTTATGGAGTCCCCTTATAGAGTCCGCTTAAAGAGTCCCCTTATATACCAGATCAATCCAGAAGAGACTTCATAACAGATCTAACCAACTCCATTATATATTATATAATCTCATAGTGCTTAGGCTCCGCTTATATAGAAGAATAGATGCTATTATTTACGTACGTTGCTGACGTTTATCGAACTTTATTTCTTCGCAGTTCAAGAGGTGGACATGTTGAGAGACTTTGTGGACAGATACTCTCAACATATACAGATAGATATTGTTGCTCCCATTGGAGTTACCATTTGTGGTGGATATATCAGTAAAAAAATGCAATATTGGATCGTGACCACTTTTGGTATTAAGTTGAAAAAGTGAAGCAAAATTGGGTGAACCGTAGATTTTTATTAAAATTCCACCTCTCTCTCTCTCTCTCTCTCTATCTCTCTGTCTCTCTCGATTCCCATGACTTGTGTAAATTAATTCGAGTAATAATAAATTTGGCAACTTGATTAATAAATTGAAGTTGAATTTCAACAATTTAACTTAAAATATTGATGTAAACTAGCAACGAAAACAACACCATCTGAGTCCATTTAAAGCAATACATAATGAAACTGCGTCCTTGTCATGGTAACTCTGAAGGAATGTAAAGTACTAGCAACCGCAGGATATAAATTGAAATTGGATGGATTCAAAATTCCAGCGGGACTGAATACAATCTAAAAATTAAACCAAGCGAGAAATAATAACTGAGAGATTAAATATCAAACAAGATTTGCAATTGTTGTTGTTGGTGCTGCAGTCGAATACCGTTAGAATTCCCGATGGTGAGTGAGGATAGTAAATGAATGAAAGGGGAATGGAGAGGGGTAGAGAGAAGAACACATGCAGATTTGATAAATAATGTATGAAGTATGAAAACTGGAATGGAAGATAATGTATTAGTTAAGAGAAACACAGAGAGAGTGAGAGAGGCAGACAGAGGGATGAAAAAATAAAGGGATGAGAGTAACCGAGGGCACTTTAACAAGAGAATGAGAAATCATCTTCCTTTTGAATTAGATTTAGGATAATTAAATAAAAGAATTCTTAAACTATGAAGATAATTTATATATGTATAACAATAATATAAATATTATTATTAAGAAATTATTAAACTATTAGTATCAAATGATCATGATTTTTTTATATTTAATACTTTACATTATTAAATACCGTGCTCATCTATTTATTAGAATATGATATTTTTTATATCGAAAAGTATTCATTGATTTTTACTTGATTTATTTTTCTTAAAAAATTTATTTTGGTCAAAATTTTACAATATTTTTGTATTCTAAATTCGATCCAAATTAAAAGTATTATATAACGATGTACACCAATAAAATTTAGTGTCGATGAATTTTTCACGCTACATAAAATACAAAATCATGGATGATGATTCACGGTTTCAATATAGACAAGAAAAGAAAAAGAAGACATTTGCAGAAATATAGCCAATGCCAATGAAATCGAAAGAAAAGAAGACGAGATCATGATGTGGATGATAAAGAAGATGGTAAGAATAACGATGATAATAAAGATATGCAAAAATGATAGTTCAGATGACGATAACAAAGATAATTACAGTGGTGATGATAATGATGACTGACATGGCGATGATTGATGATTATGGTGACTGTGATATGGCGATGATTGATGATTATGATGTCTGTGATATGGCGATGATTGATGATTATGGTGACTGTGATATGGCGATGATTGATGATTATGGTGACTGTGATATGGCGATGATTATGGTGACTGTGATATGGCGATGATTGATGATTATGGTGACTGTGATATGGCGATGATTGATGATTATGGTGACTGTGATATGGCGATTATTATGGTGACTGTGATATGGCGATGATTGATGATTATGATGTCTGTGATATGGCGATGATTGATGATTATGATGTCTGTGATATGGCGATGATTATGGTGACTGTGATATGGCGATGATTGATGATTATGATGTCTGTGATATGGCGATGATTATGGTGACTGTGATATGGCGATGATTGATGATTATGGTGACTGATATGGCGATGATTGATGATTATGATGTCTGTGATATGGCGATGATTATGGTGACTGTGATATGGCGATGATTGATGATTATGGTGACTGATATGGCGATGATTGATGATTATGATGTCTGTGATATGGCGATGATTATGGTGACTGTGATATGGCGATGATTGATGATTATGATGTCTGTGATATGGCGATGATTATGGTGACTGTGATATGGCGATGATTGATGATTATGGTGACTGATATGGCGATGATTGATGATTATGATGTCTGTGATATGGCGATGATTATGGTGACTGTGATATGGCGATGATTGATGATTATGGTGACTGTGATATGGCGATGATTGATGATTATGATGTCTGATATGGCGATGATTGATGATTATGATGTCTGTGATATGGCGATGATTATGGTGACTGTGATATGGCGATGATTGATGATTATGGTGACTGATATGGCGATGATTGATGATTATGATGTCTGTGATATGGCGATGATTATGGTGACTGTGATATGGCGATGATTGATGATTATGGTGACTGTGATATGGCGATGATTGATGATTATGATGTCTGTGATATGGCGATGATTATGGTGACTGTGATATGGCGATGATTGATGATTATGGTGACTGATATGGCGATGATTGATGATTATGATGTCTGTGATATTTGGATGATTATGGTGACTGTGATATGGCGATGATTGATGATTATGGTGACTGTGATATGGCGATGATTGATGATTATGATGTCTGATATGGCGATGATTGATGATTATGATGTCTGTGATATGGTGATGATTATGGTGACTGTGATATGGCGATGATTGATGATTATGGTGACTGATATGGCGATGATTGATGATTATGATGTCTGTGATATGGCGATGATTATGGTGACTGTGATATGGCGATGATTGATGATTATGGTGACTGTGATATGGCGATGATTGATGATTATGATGTCTGATATGGCGATGATTGATGATTATGATGTCTGTGATATGGCGATGATTATGGTGACTGTGATATGGCGATGATTGATGATTATGGTGACTGATATGGCGATGATTGATGATTATGATGTCTGTGATATGGCGATGATTATGGTGACTGTGATATGGCGATGATTGATGATTATGGTGACTGATATGGCGATGATTGATGATTATGATGTCTGTGATATGGCGATGATTATGGTGACTGTGATATGGCGATGATTGATGATTATGATGTCTGTGATATGGCGATGATTATGGTGACTGTGATATGGCGATGATTGATGATTATGGTGACTGTGATATGGCGATGATTGATGATTATGATGTCTGATATGGCGATGATTGATGATTATGATGTCTGTGATATGGCGATGATTATGGTGACTGTGATATGGCGATGATTGATGATTATGGTGACTGTGATATGGCGATGATTGATGATTATGATGTCTGTGATATGGCGATGATTATGGTGACTGTGATATGGCGATGATTGATGATTATGGTGACTGTGATATGGCGATGATTGATGATTATGATGTCTGTGATATGGCGATGATTATGGTGACTGTGATATGGCGATGATTGATGATTATGGTGACTGTGATATGGCGATGATTGATGATTATGATGTCTGATATGGCGATGATTGATGATTATGATGTCTGTGATATGGCGATGATTATGGTGACTGTGATATGGCGATGATTGATGATTATGATGTCTGTGATATGGCGATGATTATGGTGACTGTGATATGGCGATGATTGATGATTATGGTGACTGTGATATGGCGATGATTGATGATTATGATGTCTGTGATATGGCGATGATTATGGTGACTGTGATATGGCGATGATTGATGATTATGGTGACTGATATGGCGATGATTGATGATTATGATGTCTGTGATATGGCGATGATTATGGTGACTGTGATATGGCGATGATTGATGATTATGGTGACTGTGATATGGCGATGATTGATGATTATGATGTCTGTGATATGGCGATGATTATGGTGACTGTGATATGGCGATGATTGATGATTATGGTGACTGTGATATGGCGATGATTGATGATTATGATGTCTGTGATATGGCGATGATTATGGTGACTGTGATATGGCGATGATTGATGATTATGGTGACTGTGATATGGCGATGATTGATGATTATGATGTCTGATATGGCGATGATTGATGATTATGATGTCTGTGATATGGCGATGATTATGGTGACTGTGATATGGCGATGATTGATGATTATGGTGACTGATATGGCGATGATTGATGATTATGATGTCTGTGATATGGCGATGATTATGGTGACTGTGATATGGCGATGATTGATGATTATGGTGACTGTGATATGGCGATGATTGATGATTATGATGTCTGTGATATGGCGATGATTATGGTGACTGTGATATGGCGATGATTGATGATTATGGTGACTGTGATATGGCGATGATTGATGATTATGATGTCTGTGATATGGCGATGATTATGGTGACTGTGATATGGCGATGATTGATGATTATGGTGACTGATATGGCGATGATTGATGATTATGATGTCTGTGATATGGCGATGATTATGGTGACTGTGATATGGCGATGATTGATGATTATGGTGACTGTGATATGGCGATGATTGATGATTATGATGTCTGTGATATGGCGATGATTATGGTGACTGTGATATGGCGATGATTGATGATTATGGTGACTGTGATATGGCGATGATTGATGATTATGATGTCTGTGATATGGCGATGATTATGGTGACTGTGATATGGCGATGATTGATGATTATGGTGACTGTGATATGGCGATGATTGATGATTATGATGTCTGATATGGCGATGATTGATGATTATGATGTCTGTGATATGGCGATGATTATGGTGACTGTGATATGGCGATGATTGATGATTATGGTGACTGATATGGCGATGATTGATGATTATGATGTCTGATATGGCGATGATTGATGATTATGGTGACTGATATGGCGATGATTGATGATTATGATGTCTGTGATATGGCGATGATTATGGTGACTGTGATATGGCGATGATTGATGATTATGGTGACTGATATGGCGATGATTGATGATTATGATGTCTGTGATATGGCGATGATTATGGTGACTGTGATATGGCGATGATTGATGATTATGGTGACTGATATGGCGATGATTGATGATTATGATGTCTGTGATATGGCGATGATTATGGTGACTGTGATATGGCGATGATTGATGATTATGATGTCTGTGATATGGCGATGATTATGGTGACTGTGATATGGCGATGATTGATGATTATGGTGACTGTGATATGGCGATGATTGATGATTATGATGTCTGTGATATGGCGATGATTATGGTGACTGTGATATGGCGATGATTGATGATTATGGTGACTGATATGGCGATGATTGATGATTATGATGTCTGTGATATGGCGATGATTATGGTGACTGTGATATGGCGATGATTGATGATTATGGTGACTGATATGGCGATGATTGATGATTATGATGTCTGTGATATGGCGATGATTATGGTGACTGTGATATGGCGATGATTGATGATTATGGTGACTGATATGGCGATGATTGATGATTATGATGTCTGTGATATGGCGATGATTATGGTGACTGTGATATGGCGATGATTGATGATTATGATGTCTGTGATATGGCGATGATTATGGTGACTGTGATATGGCGATGATTGATGATTATGGTGACTGATATGGCGATGATTGATGATTATGATGTCTGTGATATGGCGATGATTATGGTGACTGTGATATGGCGATGATTGATGATTATGGTGACTGATATGGCGATGATTGATGATTATGATGTCTGTGATATGGCGATGATTATGGTGACTGTGATATGGCGATGATTGATGATTATGATGTCTGTGATATGGCGATGATTATGGTGACTGTGATATGGCGATGATTGATGATTATGGTGACTGTGATATGGCGATGATTGATGATTATGATGTCTGATATGGCGATGATTGATAATTATGATGTCTGTGATATGGCGATGATTATGGTGACTGTGATATGGCGATGATTGATGATTATGGTGACTGATATGGCGATGATTGATGATTATGATGTCTGTGATATGGCGATGATTATGGTGACTGTGATATGGCGATGATTGATGATTATGATGTCTGTGATATGGCGATGATTATGGTGACTGTGATATGGCGATGATTGATGATTATGGTGACTGATATGGCGATGATTGATGATTATGATGTCTGTGATATGGCGATGATTATGGTGACTGTGATATGGCGATGATTGATGATTATGGTGACTGTGATATGGCGATGATTGATGATTATGATGTCTGATATGGCGATGATTGATGATTATGATGTCTGTGATATGGCGATGATTATGGTGACTGTGATATGGCGATGATTGATGATTATGGTGACTGATATGGCGATGATTGATGATTATGATGTCTGTGATATGGCGATGATTATGGTGACTGTGATATGGCGATGATTGATGATTATGGTGACTGTGATATGGCGATGATTGATGATTATGATGTCTGTGATATGGCGATGATTATGGTGACTGTGATATGGCGATGATTGATGATTATGATGTCTGTGATATGGCGATGATTATGGTGACTGTGATATGGCGATGATTGATGATTATGGTGACTGTGATATGGCGATGATTGATGATTATGATGTCTGATATGGCGATGATTGATGATTATGATGTCTGTGATATGGCGATGATTATGGTGACTGTGATATGGTGATGATTGATGATTATGGTGACTGATATGGCGATGATTGATGATTATGATGTCTGTGATATGGCGATGATTATGATGTCTGTGATATGGCGATGATTATGGTGACTGTGATATGGCGATGATTGATGATTATGGTGACTGTGATATGGCGATGATTGATGATTATGGTGACTGATATGGCGATGATTGATGATTATGATGTCTGTGATATGGCGATGATTATGGTGACTGTGATATGGCGATGATTGATGATTATGATGTCTGTGATATGGCGATGATTATGGTGACTGTGATATGGCGATGATTGATGATTATGGTGACTGTGATATGGCGATGATTGATGATTATGATGTCTGATATGGCGATGATTGATAATTATGATGTCTGTGATATGGCGATGATTATGGTGACTGTGATATGGCGATGATTGATGATTATGGTGACTGATATGGCGATGATTGATGATTATGATGTCTGTGATATGGCGATGATTATGGTGACTGTGATATGGCGATGATTGATGATTATGGTGACTGATATGGCGATGATTGATGATTATGATGTCTGTGATATGGCGATGATTATGGTGACTGTGATATGGCGATGATTGATGATTATGGTGACTGATATGGCGATGATTGATGATTATGATGTCTGTGATATGGCGATGATTATGGTGACTGTGATATGGCGATGATTGATGATTATGATGTCTGTGATATGGCGATGATTATGGTGACTGTGATATGGCGATGATTGATGATTATGGTGACTGATATGGCGATGATTGATGATTATGATGTCTGTGATATGGCGATGATTATGGTGACTGTGATATGGCGATGATTGATGATTATGGTGACTGATATGGCGATGATTGATGATTATGATGTCTGTGATATGGCGATGATTATGGTGACTGTGATATGGCGATGATTGATGATTATGATGTCTGTGATATGGCGATGATTATGGTGACTGTGATATGGCGATGATTGATGATTATGGTGACTGTGATATGGCGATGATTGATGATTATGATGTCTGATATGGCGATGATTGATAATTATGATGTCTGTGATATGGCGATGATTATGGTGACTGTGATATGGCGATGATTGATGATTATGGTGACTGATATGGCGATGATTGATGATTATGATGTCTGTGATATGGCGATGATTATGGTGACTGTGATATGGCGATGATTGATGATTATGATGTCTGTGATATGGCGATGATTATGGTGACTGTGATATGGCGATGATTGATGATTATGGTGACTGATATGGCGATGATTGATGATTATGATGTCTGTGATATGGCGATGATTATGGTGACTGTGATATGGCGATGATTGATGATTATGGTGACTGTGATATGGCGATGATTGATGATTATGATGTCTGATATGGCGATGATTGATGATTATGATGTCTGTGATATGGCGATGATTATGGTGACTGTGATATGGCGATGATTGATGATTATGGTGACTGATATGGCGATGATTGATGATTATGATGTCTGTGATATGGCGATGATTATGGTGACTGTGATATGGCGATGATTGATGATTATGGTGACTGTGATATGGCGATGATTGATGATTATGATGTCTGTGATATGGCGATGATTATGGTGACTGTGATATGGCGATGATTGATGATTATGATGTCTGTGATATGGCGATGATTATGGTGACTGTGATATGGCGATGATTGATGATTATGGTGACTGTGATATGGCGATGATTGATGATTATGATGTCTGATATGGCGATGATTGATGATTATGATGTCTGTGATATGGCGATGATTATGGTGACTGTGATATGGTGATGATTGATGATTATGATGTCTGTGATATGGCGATGATTATGATGTCTGTGATATGGCGATGATTATGGTGACTGTGATATGGCGATGATTGATGATTATGATGTCTGTGATATGGCGATGATTATGGTGACTGTGATATGGCGATGATTGATGATTATGGTGACTGTGATATGGCGATGATTGATGATTATGATGTCTGTGATATGGCGATGATTATGATGTCTGTGATATGGCGATGATTATGGTGACTGTGATATGGCGATGATTGATGATTATGGTGACTGTGATATGGCGATGATTGATGATTATGATGTCTGTGATATGGCGATGATTATGGTGACTGTGATATGGCGATGATTGATGATTATGGTGACTGATATGGCGATGATTGATGATTATGATGTCTGTGATATGGCGATGATTATGGTGACTGTGATATGGCGATGATTGATGATTATGGTGACTGTGATATGGCGATGATTGATGATTATGGTGACTGTGATATGGCGATGATTGATGATTATGGTGACTGTGATATGGCGATGATTGATGATTATGGTGACTGTGATATGGCGATGATTGATGATTATGATGTCTGTGATATGGCGATGATTATGGTGACTGTGATATGGCGATGAATATGGTGACTGTGATATGGCGATGATTATGATGTCTGTGATATGGCGATGAATATGGTGACTGTGATATGGCGATGAATATGGTGACTGTGATATGGCGATGATTATGATGTCTGTGATATGGCGATGATTATGATGTCTGTAATATGGCGATAATTATGGTGACTGTGATATGTCGATGATTGTGATGTCTGTGATATGGCGATGATTATGGTGACTGTGATATGGCGATGATTGATGATTATGGTGACTGATATGGCGATGATTGATGATTATGATGTCTGTGATATGGCGATGATTATGGTGACTGTGATATGGCGATGATTGATGATTATGATGTCTGTGATATGGCGATGATTATGGTGACTGTGATATGGCGATGATTGATGATTATGGTGACTGTGATATGGCGATGATTGATGATTATGATGTCTGTGATATGGCGATGATTATGGTGACTGTGATATGGCGATGATTATGATGTCTGTGATATGGCGATGATTATGATGTCTGTGATATTTCGATGAATATGGTGACTGTGATATGGCGATGAATATGGTGACTGTGATATGGCGATGATTATGATGTCTGTGATATGGCGATGATTATGATGTCTGTAATATGGCGATAATTATGGTGACTGTGATATGTCGATGATTGTGATGTCTGTGATATGGCAATGATTATGGTGACTGTGATATGGCGATGATTATGGTGACTGTGATATGGCGATGAATATGGTGACTGTGATATGGCGATGAATATGGTGACTGTGATATGGCGATGATTATGATGTCTGTGATATGGCGATGAATATGGTGACTGTGATATGGCGATGATTATGGTGACTGTGATATGGCGATGAATATGGTGACTGTGATATGGCGATGATTATGGTGACTGTGATATGGCGATGAATATGGTGACTGTGATATGGCGATGAATATGGTGACTGTGATATGGCGATGAATATGGTGACTGTGATATGGCGATGATTATGGTGTCTGTGATATGGCGATGATTATGGTGACTGTGATATGGCGATGATTATGATGTCTGTGATATGGCGATGAATATGGTGACTGTGATATGGCGATGATTATGGTGACTGTGATATGGCGATGATTATGGTGTCTGTGAAATGGCGATGAATATGGTGACTGTGATGTGGCGATGATTATGGTGACTGTGATATGGCGATGAATATGGTGACTGTGATATGGCGATGATTATGGTGTCTGTGAAATGGCGATGATTATGGTGACTGTGATATGGCGATGAATATGGTGACTGTGATATGGCGATGATTATGGTGACTGTGATATGGCGATGAATATGGTGACTGTGATGTGGCGATGATTATGGTGACTGTGATATGGCGATGAATATGGTGACTGTGATATGGCGATGATTATGGTGACTGTGATATGGCGATGATTATGGTGACTGTGATATGGCGATGATTATGGTGACTGTGATATGGCGATGAATATGGTGACTGTGATATGGCGATGATTATGGTGACTGTGATATGGCGATGAATATGGTGACTGTGATATGGCGATGATTATGGTGTCTGTGAAATGGCGATGAATATGGTGACTGTGATATGGCGATGATTATGATGTCTGTGATATGGCGATGATTATGATGTCTGTGATATGGCGATGATTATGGTGACTGTGATATGGCGATGAATATGGTGACTGTGATATGGCGATGATTATGATGTCTGTGATATGGCGATGATTATGGTGACTGTGATATGGCGATGATTATGGTGACTGTGATATGGCGATGATTATGGTGACTGTGATATGGCGATGAATATGGTGACTGTGATATGGCGATGATTATGGTGACTGTGATATGGCGATGAATATGGTGACTGTGATGTGGCGATGATTATGGTGACTGTGATATGGTGATGAATATGGTGACTGTGATATGGCGATGATTATGGTGACTGTGATATGGCGATGAATATGGTGACTGTGATATGGCGATGATTATGGTGACTGTGATATGGCGATGAATATGGTGACTGTGATATGGCGATGATTATGGTGACTGTGATATGGCGATGAATATGGTGACTGTGATATGGCGATGATTATGGTGACTGTGATATGGCGATGAATATGGTGACTGTGATATGGCGATGATTATGGTGACTGTGATATGGCGATGAATATGGTGACTGTGATATGGCGATGATTATGGTGACTGTGATATGGCGATGAATATGGTGACTGTGATATGGCGATGATTATGATGTCTGTGATATGGCGATGAATATGGTGACTGTGATATGGCGATGATTATGGTGACTGTGATATGGCGATGAATATGGTGACTGTGATATGGCGATGATTATGATGTCTGTGATATGGCGATGATTATGATGTCTGTGATATGGCGATGATTATGGTGACTGTGATATGGCGATGAATATGGTGACTGTGATATGGCGATGATTATGATGTCTGTGATATGGCGATGATTATGGTGACTGTGATATGGCGATGATTATGGTGACTGTGATATGGCGATGAATATGGTGACTGTGATATGGCGATGAATATGGTGACTGTGATATGGCGATGATTATGGTGACTGTGATATGGCGATGAATATGGTGACTGTGATATGGCGATGATTATGGTGACTGTGATATGGCGATGAATATGGTGACTGTGATATGGCGATGATTATGATGTCTGTGATATGGCGATGATTATGGTGACTGTGATATGGCGATGATTATGGTGACTGTGATGTGGCGATGAATATGGTGACTGTGATATGGCGATGATTATGGTGACTGTGATATGGCGATGAATATGGTGACTGTGATATGGCGATGATTATGGTGACTGTGATATGGCGATGAATATGGTGACTGTGATATGGCGATGATTATGGTGACTGTGATATGGCGATGAATATGGTGACTGTGATATGGCGATGATTATGGTGACTGTGATATGGCGATGAATATGGTGACTGTGATATGGCGATGATTATGGTGACTGTGATATGGCGATGATTATGGTGACTGTGATATGGCGATGATTATGGTGACTGTGATATGGCGATGAATATGGTGACTGTGATATGGCGATGATTATGGTGACTGTGATATGGCGATGAATATGGTGACTGTGATGTGGCGATGAATATGGTGACTGTGATATGGCGATGATTATGGTGACTGTGATATGGCGATGAATATGGTGACTGTGATATGGCGATGATTATGGTGACTGTGATATGGCGATGAATATGGTGACTGTGATATGGCGATGATTATGGTGACTGTGATATGGCGATGAATATGGTGACTGTGATATGGCGATGATTATGGTGACTGTGATATGGCGATGAATATGGTGACTGTGATATGGCGATGATTATGATGTCTGTGATATGGCGATGATTATGATGTCTGTGATATGGCGATGATTATGGTGACTGTGATATGGCGATGAATATGGTGACTGTGATATGGCGATGATTATGATGTCTGTGATATGGCGATGATTATGGTGACTGTGATATGGCGATGATTATGGTGACTGTGATGTGGCGATGAATATGGTGACTGTGATATGGCGATGATTATGGTGACTGTGATATGGCGATGAATATGGTGACTGTGATATGGCGATGATTATGGTGACTGTGATATGGCGATGAATATGGTGACTGTGATATGGCGATGATTATGGTGACTGTGATATGGCGATGAATATGGTGACTGTGATATGGCGATGATTATGGTGACTGTGATATGGCGATGAATATGGTGACTGTGATATGGCGATGAATATGGTGACTGTGATATGGCGATGATTATGGTGACTGTGATATGGCGATGAATATGGTGACTGTGATATGGCGATGAATATGGTGACTGTGATATGGCGATGATTATGGTGACTGTGATATGGCGATGATTATGGTGACTGTGATATGGCGATGAATATGGTGACTGTGATATGGCGATGATTATGGTGACTGTGATATGGCGATGAATATGGTGACTGTGATATGGCGATGATTATGGTGACTGTGATATGGCGATGATTATGGTGACTGTGATATGGCGATGAATATGGTGACTGTGATATGGCGATGATTATGATGTCTGTGATATGGCGATGATTATGGTGACTGTGATATGGCGATGAATATGGTGACTGTGATATGGCGATGATTATGGTGACTGTGATATGGCGATGATTATGGTGACTGTGATATGGCGATGATTATGGTGACTGTGATATGGCGATGATTATGGTGACTGTGATATGGCGATGAATATGGTGACTGTGATATGGCGATGATTATGGTGACTGTGATATGGCGATGAATATGGTGACTGTGATATGGCGATGAATATGGTGACTGTGATATGGCGATGATTATGGTGACTGTGATATGGCGATGATTATGGTGACTGTGATATGGCGATGAATATGGTGACTGTGATATGGCGATGATTATGGTGACTGTGATATGGCGATGAATATGGTGACTGTGATATGGCGATGATTATGGTGACTGTGATATGGCGATGAATATGGTGACTGTGATATGGCGATGATTATGATGTCTGTGATATGGCGATGATTATGGTGACTGTGATATGGCGATGATTATGGTGACTGTGATATGGCGATGATTATGATGTCTGTGATATGGCGATGATTATGGTGACTGTGATATGGCGATGATTATGGTGACTGTGATATGGCGATGATATACAATGTTACAAGTATTATGATGAAGACGGACATAAAGATGGAGATAATGAAGACAGCCGAAGGTTATAACAGTAACGTTATGAAGAGATGTTGACGTCGGTGATGATCATGCTGGTCATGAAGAATAGAAATTTAAAGAGTGTACCAACGAGGAAACTCGCTTCGATAATGAAGCAAATGCACAAAATGAAGAAGATAATAGAGATTAAAATGGCTATGAATGAGATCATAAATAAATCAGGTATAGTATAACGATGAATATGATGATTAATCAGATTCGAATGATAGTAAAACGAAGTATATACAGAAAGTTATGATGAAAATGTTGATGGTAAAGATAATTATGATGCATTGAAGAGAAGCTTGTGAAATTACAATAATGATGAACATAAGGAAGAAGAATAATGATACTGAAAATAATAATAAAGGCGCTGATGAAATATTTTGGCTGATTTTGGAAAAGGTTGGCATTTTATTTCGCTGCCGAATCTGTTTCAAAACAAAGACAAGTAAAAGTCGAAAGGTAACGTTAAACAGGAGGAGTACAAAGCATGAATGAAGGCTTACATGAATGAATGTTCTCCTTACATAGTGAGCTGATACCTGATGGAATGCGAGATGACGACTTCTGCTACTAACAGAGCCGCTAATGCTCAAAACCGCCAGATACCGCTATTAAATGCTGTTCACTCTTTTTATCTCCTTCTCTCTCTCTCTCTCTCTCTCTCTCTTTCTCTTCCTTTGCATATTTCTCTCTTTCAGGTTTAACATTCAGTAGAGTATCAACGAACTAACTGCGAACCGAATTTTAGTGTCGATTTTAATATTGCTGTTGTTGCTGATGTTGTCCAAGTGAACCATTTCCTTGATTGTTGCTGTTGAAACTGGGTCGAAAACTTTGAACACCGCAAAAATTGACTGCACTTCATCGAGCAAAACAATACAACCAACGATTTTAATAGAAAACTTAGGTAGTTAATTAAAAAAGAAAACCACCAAAAAAGAAACAACATTTCCAAAGTAGTGTAAAGCAACTGTAAAATATGCCAACTGTTGTTCGTCAAAGTTGACTCGTTTCTAACCTCACTCTCACTGACTTAAATACAATTTGTATTCGGTTGTTTAAGCTTATATTCGATCGATTTTTGTGGCTCAATTTTTATCCTAAGCGGCTTTTGACAAACATTCTGTCAAAAAAAAACAAGCCAACAAAAAGAGGTTAATAAAAAAAGCCACAAGTAGAAGCCGCTGCAAGTTCAGCAGTTGTTGTTATTGTTGTTACTGTTGTTGGTCCACTTGAGCTAAACACCCTTGAGCCATCTCTACACCCTGGTCATGTTCGTCGTTAGTCTGACGAATATTTTGATCCGGTTGCGTAATGGCAATGCGTAACTGCGGAAAATCCGGAATATTCGGAAATCAGCTGCGAACCTAGCGAAATGCAACGCGCCAAACATGTCCTCGGAATTAACAGATAGATTGATTGTAGACATTTTAGTTTGCATAGACAAAAATGCATACCATAAAATAAGATTCAATTTAAAGGAAGACAGCCTAGATTTCAATGGTATAAATTACTTTTTATTTTGAGGAATTCTTGAGAATTTTTTTAATTATTATAATTATAACAAAAAACAAAGTATAAACTAATTATATTATAATTATTTGAATTTTCAATTTTGGTTAAAATTACATTATTCGATTTATTTATATTGTTAAATTAAAAAATTAATCGACCAACAGGATTTTTAAATTAATCCAACCACGAAATGCTCATAAGAATTTCATAGAATAACATAGAATTGAGACAAAATGGCAAAAATAATAGAAAAATGGTAGAATGGGAGAAACAGAAAACAGAAAAATGCACTATCAGTTAATAGTTAATCTTCAAACCTTTCACTGACTTCACTCTTTAAGAGAGTCAACTGAACTTAATTGAATTTATTCGGATTTATTACCAGAAAATTGAAGGGCAATCAATTCAACTAAGTTTTCAACGATGTCATCATTAGTACATGATTACCAATAATTTTTATATGATTATTATTCATAAATATTAATTCTTTTCCTTAATAGCAACGAAGTCACATCAAGACTACTTTTCTTGCTGAAGAAAATAAAACAATCGGCTCCTGTACAGTTTGTGAGCAACTGTAGTCGAAAACCAAACGAAATTGAAAATCTGGACCTTAATACTTATGACAATTACAAGCCTCTACCAATCGCAATCACGTACAGCGACGTTAACAAAAATGTTACAAAGGTACAATTTTCTCTTCCCTACGGGATTCGTGTATACAACTAGTCTTTTTATAATTCGTTAAGTATTATTAGTAGTATATTATACAGGATGTATCGCATAAGATGCGCCAAAAAGCTAGGACGGGTTGGGTTGAGACAAGAAAAAAATCGTATGGGAGGGGGTGCATTTCCCCCGTTTAGGCGGGGTCCATTTTCTAAAAACCCGACTTAACATCAGAAAAATATATTAAAAAATAACGGTGATATCTGGATCACGATTTTTTTCTTGTCTCGACCCAACCCGTCCTAGCTTTTTGGCGCATCTTATACACACCCTGTATAAGTATATTGTTTGTTAAGTATTGCTAAAAGTTTTAGAGCCGTATTCTGAGAAGCACTGCAAAGACGATGTGTTGTTTGCAACATTAAAGCAAATTTCCAATCGTGGAAGGAATTAGAAGCAGATGGAATGAAATGCAGAAAAAATTCCAGAAAAACACTTCGGATCCAGCCGAAGTGAATGATTTTACTGGCCGGCCAGTTGCTGCCACGAGGCACGATGCCTACCGAGTGCATTCCAGAGAGAGAGAGAGAGAGTCTCTTTGCAAGACTACAAAATTGAAATTGAGTTTACAACAGAGCTCAGTTTCTCATTCACTCACTCAATCTTTGATTCATTAAAGAAAATATTTTGAGGTTGTGCAGTTCGGTTGTCGCCTGGAAATATTTTTTTGGGCGTTGTTTTCTCTAGTTTTTCTACTTTTCCAATTCGGAGTTTTTCGTCGAGTTTTTTCGCGCATTAAAAAATAAATTTGCCTGTTTAAATATATTATTATTAGTAATAATATATAAGGTGTTAAAATATTGGTAAGCGTTAATATAAAACTGGTTAAATTTACAGCAAATGGTGGGTGCTGTTATACTTTTCTTAAACCTGGCTTAAGTGACTGTGTTAGCCGCTGTGTCACACCCAAAGAATTTTTCTGTATTGCTTTGCTTTGATTCTGACTTCAACTTTGGATGTCTTTTATCACTTTTTTCCTTCAGAACATTTTAGAAATCGTTAATTTACTGGTTTTGAATGCAAAAATTATGCTGAAATTGTTTGCTTCAAGTTAAAATTGAAGAAGTGCTCCTAGTTTAACAAAGGAGGCTCTGCGCTCGTTTCCATGCTAAGCAGTTGCTAGCTGACGATTATGTCCACAATTCAGGATCAACGCAACGACTACGAAAAGAATCCATACTTCGCCGGCCACATCTACGGCAACTTCTCACCGTTCTATGTGACCATCGCCATCTGCTCCGTGCTCTTCGTCTCGATTGTTTTGCTGAACGTTGTGCTCGGTTGCTGTTCCAAGCATCGCAAATACTGGCAGGACAGACATACAGGTAGGCAAGGTTGCGTAGATCTAGGAATGTTTGTATGGGCGTTGACAGTCGCTTCTCCGCATTCTCCTTTCTCAGGCAATCGCTGGCTTGTTTCCATTTGGTCTGCCACACCTCATCTGCAACCCCCATTGGACCTGACGGAGCTAAAAGACGTTTCTTATTACAAGAATCTCCATGTGAGTATACATTTTGAATTAAAGTGTACCGACTTCATTATTGCGGATTTAATCCTTTCTAATCTACGTATTCATTTATTATTCAGTACTCATCACAGTCAAATCCGCAAGTTCTACGCGAGGACATTGAAGACATCGAAGCTCAAGCTCCCATCCATCAGCCGCAGCATCAGCGTCCACCACGTCCGCAGAGTCGGGGAGTACATCATCAACGTCAACACGAAGAATACGCTGAATTACATAAACGCGAAAGCGAAATCTAAAAAGGCAGAGAAAGACAAAACAACAAAAAACGTTTCTACTAAAGAAAGGTAGTGACATGGCTTTTATTATTCTATATCCTGTTGTCGCTGCGTTGGCGCTGTTCATCGTTGGTGTCATTATGGTTATGCTGCGTTATGGGCCACAACTTTGCAGGCTGCGCCACCATGCGTTGCCCGACAATCATAATCAGTGGCGTGAGAAGAGTTACGACCACGAGATCAGCTACGCATGAAGGCAGACAGCAAACACGCACACACATACACATACTATATATCAATTAATTATTTTACCTAATGCATTTAACAATGTACACTTTTATACGTCGTAACTTGTATCTTCGGAACTATTTCACATCTTCATCTAACTAAAGATGCGATTAGTTACGAGTTTTTGTGCCTTTAAAATTCATATTTCATATTTTCTTGAAGTAGTAGATTGAAGTCTGAAAGAATTCTTTTAAAATGTCTCCAACTACATTTAAACAACGTAACAGTCCAGTCCAAAAAACAATGCAACAATTCCGTCCTTGTGTCTTATTTAAGATATGAAATGTATTAATTTTAAGTGAATCTCGTATCTTAACGCAGAAATATTTTATAAATTTTATAAAGCAGATCGAAGTGTGTTTTTACATATCACGATTTTTACAAACTTTTGCAGCATTTTTATTAACAATAAAATTTAATAAAAAACACATCTTTGTTTTTCGAATGTATTCATAATATGTTATGGAAACTCTACAAACACTTAAAATATAATTAAAGCTGCCGTACAACCTCTGATTATAGAAATATTGACTTGCCCAAACTCGGCTCACGTACTACGAATTTCCAGTATTCGACAGAATAACTCGGAGGTTAACATGCTCAAGGTGCCTATTGAAGGTTTATATTAAGGTTTTAACCTATTCACATCTTTATTCAATATATTGATAAGTGAATTTTTTTGTATATACGTAGGCATGAACAAATATCGTGGTTTCTCTGGTGGAGTTTGTGGATCATTCTTTACGATGGTGCTTTATACCAGCGGTATACAAACTTTTCTGATGCTCACCCCTGACACGAAAATAATTACACGCTGTACTTATGTGTACGTATAGACATACATATATATATATGTATGTACATATATTCATATCGTAGAATAATAATATATAAGAACGTAAGATGACACTGGAAAAGTTTTGGGCTTAAACTGGAAACATTTTTTTCTGTCCTTTTAAGTCAATGGACTTTCCTCAGCAATATTCCAATGCTTTTAACCCTTCCAGTAGTTGCGCTCTTGCTACACAAAAGAGGCGATACGACTAGACTTATGCGATGTCCTTCTCATTCAATGAACATCTCTATCCTCCAAGCGAATCTTTAAGCTTAGGATATTCGGAATATACTCGTACATATGTATGTAGTCATCTTTATATATACAAATTTCATGTCTGTTTGTCCCGCATAATCTCTGAGGTCATAGTTCAACTGCCAAGGCAGGTTTCTGTATCGTTAGTTTTTGAAAATATTGACCCCTTTAAATTGGTGTGGCAAGATTTTTGAAAAAGAGGTATTAATTAAAAAGAGGGAAGATGGGAAAGGTGTAAGGGAATGTGATAAACATAAGGCGGTCCAGCAAAGTCGGGCAACGGGCTAGCTAGTATCGATATAAATTATTATGAAATTGTACACATATAGATTCTAGTACGTACCTTCTTTGGCTACCTTCTTCGACGTATTCTCAAGTATCAATTACTTGTCACAAACATTTGTGATACCAGGCAAAGTGTTTGGTCAAGATCATAGTAATGTTCCATAGCAAGTTCCACATGAGACTGGAAGAATTGAGAGCACATCCTAGAAACCGAAGACTATAACCTGCAAGCTGCAACCAGCTCAGCATTTGACAATCACTCAATCATTTGACAACATTGGAATCATTTCGGAAGAATCACCCACCATTCAGCAGTTCGCTGGAGAACACACGATAACGTCTCATCTCTTTTTTTGACTTCTCTCCCATCGTTTTAGCAGTTTCCTTGCCGTTCCACAAAGAACATGTAATTGCCTCATCTGACATCGTTCCACTTTTGGGGAGTCGGTGGTGGGACATTAGCTAATAAGATTACTTTTATACCGTACACCGAACGACGTTACCTCCGGAGGCGATTTAGCGCTGTCGGTCTCACCGTCTGTGAATCTCACGATTACAGAACTAATAGAGGTATTGTCATGAAATTCCGTACGAATATCCTCAGCATCCTCTAGGCTATTTAGAATTAAAAATGTGAAAAATCCGATCAGTCTACTGTACTTCGCACCGCCTGTTTTTTGGTGCTCATATCTCAATTGCTCAGCTTGAGCATAAAATATTTTGTTATGAAGGACCCATTGATATCGAAAATAGAGAAAATCTAACCAGTGAAGTGAATATTAATACATTCGATTTGAGAGATGCATTTCTCAGCTAGTAGACCAGATCTAAAGTTAAATTTCCCGGATTTAATGTATCGAAATCGGCCGTACAAAAGAGGGCGCGAATTACCCACTGAATTCAACTTGAAAATTATCCTGCACTCTTCCGGTTATTTTTTTCAAAATACATTTTTTATTCAATTTTATAATTTTTTTTACAATCATTTTTTCAATTTTATTTAATTTTTTTAAGAATTTTTTCCAGCTCAACTGTTGTCATAACAAATTGAGCAATTTTTTTATTATTTTTTTGTTTGTTTTTGTGTTGTATTTATTGATCAATAGTTTTTCGTAATCAATTTCGCTTCGATGAAAACAGACCAAAATAAACTAATACAAAGAAAAAACGAACTAATCGCAATTTCTTTACTAAACTACAAGTTTTTTTACAATTTTTTGTTTGTTTCTCTAAAAAAAACAATCACAATTTTTGTCGTTTCGTGCTCGGTTTTCGATAAGAAGAAAACTTATAAAAACTAGCCCAAGTTTTTCATTATAGAAAAGTGTAGAAAAAAAATACATGACAGAGTGAGAGTTATGATTAAAAATGAATAATTAATTAATTGATTCATCTCTTAAAGAATAAATCTAAAAACTAGTTAAAAAAATACACTTAAAGTTTTGGAATTACAAGCAAAGGAGAAAGCTTTGTTTTTCGCTTTTTCTTTTACAAACTTAAAAACGCTAGATTTTTAGAAAATGTTTTTTTGTAAAATTAGATAAACGTGGTTGTTTTTTAAAAATTTTTTTTGTAGTTGTTTTTCTTTTTAATAAATTAATTCTTGCAACGTAACTTATTTAAATTATTATTGTTGTATTTTTGTTATATACTTAAACTATTCTTTTATTTATTTGTTTAATTATTTGAATTTAATGGTTTTTTATCTAAAACGTTTTGTGTTTTGTTGTTCTTATTTCTTTTTTTTTGTTTTTAAAATTAATGATTATGTTGTTGCTTCAGTAGAGATTTTGTAACACGTTAAAATTGATACTCGTACAAATAACAAATAACCAAATTTGAACAAATTAAAATGTTTTTCTTTTGTTTTTTAATAAAAACCTAAAGATTAAACTCAATAGTTTTGTCAACTCTGCAGCTCAGCTTCTGACTCTACAAACTTATTATGCTTGTAAAAATTGTAAATTAAAGTGTAATTAAAAAAATGCACAATTAAAACAGTGTTAAAATTAAATGTGTAACAAATCCAATAATTTAAAATTACATTTTCAGTTTCAATAATAAATACTATGTTTTTATACAATGTGATTCAAACTGATTTACGATTGAAATAAGTTTTTTTTGGGTAGATTTTGAATCTTTAAAGGACATGAAATTATTTTAGGAACAAACTGAACTCGAACTCTTTCAGAATATCCCATTTAGTTGTTCGATTTAAGTAGTTAAAAAAATGAATTCTTCCCGACCGAGGAGTGTCTCAACAAAGTTTCTCACTTCTCAGTGTAGTAGCTGACTCAAGGAAAAAGGAAAAGAGATAAGGAGAAAGAGATAAAGAGAAAAGGATAAATGAATAGATATCTTTTCAAAGTCAAAATGCGTAGAGAGCAGAATCTCTACATGTAACATGAAACAAACTTGTCGATTTACTTGAGTGGACTTAAGAGTTGGGTGTTTTCTTTCTCTTTTTGTTTTTTGTTGATTTACAAGTTTTAACAAAGTTTCAACAAAATTTTACCTTTAGTCTTTCTTTTTGTAACAAATATGTTTAACTTTTTCGTGTTCATGATTTAATAGTTTTTAATACAGACTCTTCGTGTTTACTTTTTTGTTTCCTTTAATTATTGAATTTCTTTTTTTAATGTTTTACTATAATATAAAATAAAAGAAAAAAGTGAAGTTTAAAAGTAAAACTTCCTTGTTTGTGGTTTGTTTTTTCTTTTTTTTCTCAATAATGGCTGATTAATATAACAACCGGGTTTGTTTTAACAGTTTATGCTGTTGTTGTTGTTTTTGTTTTAAAAGGTGGTGCGTTCATCATCATCATCGTCATTCGAAAGATAACAGTATGTAGTTCATCATCAACTCAAGTCGTCAGTAAACAGTTGTTTGGTTTGGTCAGTCACTTCTTCTGAGAGAGACAGGGACTAAAGCAATACGTCGTCGTTTCGGTTGTTTTTGTTTAGTTTGTTGTTTGTTTGTTCTTTTTTTTAATAATTATTCTTTGCTTTGAAAGTGATGCTTTAAAATTTTGTGATTATATAAAATGACGTTGTTGACGTTCAAAAAATGTTCCCCGTTTAAAATGTGTAAAAATAATTGCAACAATTTTTATTATTTTTTTTCTTCTATAATTTCTGTTTTTGTTTTATTTTTTATATTCTTTCTTTTACCCTCCAGCCAGCTAATCTAATCAACGGCTGAAGGTGCAGCAACTGCTTCACAATTTCAACAACTCAAAAATACAGAATCAATCAGCAAGCAATTCTTGACGTCTCTGCAGCGATTTTTCCTTCTCGGCGACTCTAAAAAAAGATCCTTTTCTTGCCTGGATTTAGTTCGTTAAAGTTTTCTTTTTGTGTTGGGTTTCTTAACTTTTGTATGTGTCTGTGTGTTGTTGTTTGTTTTTGTTTTAAGTCTTTGAAAGGAGTTGATTTGATTTTATTTACATCCCGTTTTCGGTTAGCATAAATATTTATGTTTGTTTTTCTTTCTTTTTATTTTTTTTGTAAAAATATACTTTTGTATCTCTTTCTTTGTATAACAATTTTTCCTTGTTCCAAAAATTTTTGTTGTTTTGCTTTGTTTTCCTTTTTTTCTCTTTTTTTGCTATATTTGTATGTATGTATTTTTTAAATTTTGTGGAGAGATTGCGATTTTTTTTTGTTTTCAATTTTGCCCTTTCATTTTTAGCTGATTTATAAACAACACTGCGTTTGTTTCTATGGATTCTCAAGTTCTTTGTTCGTTTGTGTGTTGTCGGTGTTCATATATGTATTTTTGTCAGTATGTGTGTGTGTGTGGGTATCCGGTCTGTCTTCAAACATACAAAAATCTATTTAGGCTGTATCAATGTGTTTTTGTTTTTGTAGAAGTATAGTTTTAAATGTTTTGAATTTTTTTGTATGTGTGTGTGTGTCTCTCTTTCTTGCTATTAGTGTGTGTGTGTGTGTGTTGTATAAGTGTTTATTTTTCTGTTTTTTTGTGTTTTTTCAATATTTTTACGTTTTTTTATTTTTTGTTGAAGATGTTAATGATTCAAAATCTCAACTCTTTTTATATTAACAATAAATACTTTTTTACTAATCTTCTTTTCATTTTTCATAATGGATGAATTATATGAGCCTTAATTTAAGTGCTGTTGTTATTATCTTTATGTTTCCTTGAAGATTCCGGTTTTCGGCTGTAAAAAAATCCAAATACCATCATCATCATCATCACCTGTGTTTATAGGGTGCGGGGACGCAGATGAGGGATTTGGTTGAGTGATGATGGTGGAGTCGTATTTATTATGAAGCGGCGTTGGCCATTAACTCAGCGAATGCATTTTCCAAACATTGTTTGAGCTCACAATATGTAACAATTAAAACCGATTGCTCGTCACGTGACATTAATTGTACCTGCAAAACGAAAAAAGAGTGTTAAATCAAATAAAACAACACTAAAATATACATATGTATATATAAATATTCCCTTAAAATTTAAGTATTGAAACTCATTACTGAAGTATTAAAACTCATTATTAACTATTATAAAAAAAATAAATGTCGAAACGACTTTAATATAGTACGAAAACATATATATGTACATAAATACATTCATACATAATAAATAAACCATACAAAAATCGATTGTATTTCCCTAAAAAATATACATATAATCAAATATAAAATATTTTGGAAACGATTTTTGATGTTGCAAACAAAAAAATTACTTACACGCTCAAGAGAACCGGCATCCAACTTATTCAAACATTGTACGATGTGGGCGTGGTCCAACCATGGACGCCCATCTTCGGAGACGGAATGGAACAAATAATCACGGAATAATTTCAACATATATCTATCACCGGTTTCGGACCAGGTACAATCCAAATTGAAGCTACAAGAGAGAATGAAAAATGAAACACTCTCGATCGTGGCTGAACGCAGTCGCTGTTTTCTTTTTTTTTTTTGAGATGGCGGCCAAAATTCTATATCTTTCGAACGCGTTAGAATATTTGTCTACTATAAGACTACAAATTGAGTATTAGGAACCAGAGATATGAAAGGTTTAATGAATATACCTCATAATTCTCATTGTATCTCTCGAATACGAATGAGTATTTATTCCGTATATGCTACGGAATGTATACCTGCTACACAGAGTTTTTAAATGTGATAAAAAGTTGTTTATTTTCTTTCTATGTTTCGCGATGTATTCTTGAATGCGTCAAATAAAAGCATATTCATACATTTCAGTCCACTGATAATGTGTGAGATAAGCACAAAAAAAAGAGTCTGAATACAAAATTGTGTTGCTGAGATTTCTGGTGTGCATACGAAGACGATCTTGGTTGATTGAGTGAGAGAAGTGGAGGTGTTGAATTTTATATTTTATATTAAAATTTTCTATAATAAAAAAACATTCATTAAAAATGGGAAATGTTATTGGTGGAAATTTCTAACTTGGATCACGGTATTCCTGGTCCAATATATGGGCGTTTTATCGAAATTTATCAGGTATCTACTTTCATATAAGCCAACTAATTTTTAAATCAGTGATAATAAAAGAAATGACATTTGGCCGCTATTTCAAGAAATCAGCCACTTCATTATCAGATTGGGAACCAAAAATATAATGGGTTCATCAACTCACTCTGGTCTCTCGTTAATGCAGTTCAATTTTACCAAAATTCTATAGAGACGCCCATTTTCCATCTCCTTGGCCAGTTCGTCCTCCTGCATGTCGCATTGACTCTGCAGAGCGTCCAGTTGAGTATAAAAGCGAGCACCGATCATGGGCATTAAATCAGTCACCGAACGTCTTTGTGAGGTGGTGAATAAGTAACTGAAAACAGGACAGCTGAGAGTGTAAGTAAGAAATTAAGTAGAACGAGCGATAAAGTAGAGTATAGAATACATAGTGTAGTATAGTAAAAATCCATCGTCAGTAAAGGAAGGAAGAAAGGAAGGTGTGGAAAGGGGAACTTTCGCTTACACTATAAAATTTCTCAAGTCGGACGAATAATGACGCGATACCATCTCAATGCTGGTTTGGACGTTTTGCACAGATTGCAAACAGCGACAGGACAAAGCCAACACCAGACGCCCTAGGGCGGTCAAATCCTCCTGAGAGAGAACCAATTTTATATTCATTTCTCTTCAAAATCCGATGCAAAAGAAATTCACCTGTTGATGCATGCTGATCACAGCCATCGGATTGGCCACATTAGGGTCGAATTGAGAGATGTCGGTAGTGCCAGAAAAACTGAAACGCACTCGCTTTCCTGTAATAATTATCTTTGTGGGATCTAGAACTCTGCGAAAACGACAGAAAATATGCGAACTTTCAGTTAATGAATAAACAGTTTTTTGTGTATCCATTTTCAACTCACTTGCATGCTAAACCAGCCTGGTGTATTGCGCGCAGACCAGCGGTTAGCTGCATGATAATGGCCCATATATTGGCCTCTGGCAGAAGCGGTCCGTTGCTGTTTCTCTGTAAGTTGCTCTTGTGGCTTCGAAAGACGAGTGGCCAAAATGAGAAAATCAGCGAAATTTTCGAGGAGAGCAAATTAAGAAAAACTCACCTGAAGGGACGCGCATCGCCCTGGAATGGATCGGTGTAGCCGTTGCTCTCGGTCGGTGTTGGCGTGAAGTACTTAGTGAGCAGAGTTTGTGAGCCTGGATGATAATCGTACACCAATACTAAAGCTGTGTGGGTGAAAGTTCTGTGAGTGTGGGCCGAATATGTTGAGGTACTGTGGTCACTTACAATGATCACCAAATGCTTTCGTTGTGAAGACTTCACGCAACTGCACGACATTCGAGTGGGACAGCTTCTTCCACATGTCCACGACTGCCATGCATTTGGTCGACTGCAGACGGAAACCTGAGAGGGGGGAAAAAGAAATTCTGTTAGATCAGAGTGGTCGAGTAGGGGAAAATCACGCCGCTTTACCATGCAATCGACGTAGGCAGTATTTTATCCCGGTAGTGTTGTGGGTCGCTTTGTACGAGGATGATGGCAGCGTCATCTTTGGGTGCAGCGGTTGCACTGGCTCCAGCGGATACAACGAGTGATAGTTCTCCACCTCCAATGGTATGCCAGGGTGCGGTGGACACTCTGTCGAGTCCAGCATTAGATTTGAGATCTCGTTGCGTGCAAGTATTTCGGCGCGCATTCCGTCGGGCATGAAGAAAGCCGTCTCGAGCTGGGTCTTGGGTTGCATGGAGATAACGTTCGAGGCGGGGCCCGGGTACACGTGACCAGTGTAAAGGTGTGGCGGCTGGGCGGGTGTTATATTTGCGATTGCAGACGCCTGAGGGTGGTGCGCGATGGCGATGGTGGGATCGATGACGACGGAACTGATGGAGCCGTTGCTATTCGGGTTTGCTGTATGATTGGCAGTCTGATAAAAGTAGACGGTGCCGCCAACGTTCTCCTGCGAAAGCATGGTGGAAAGTGAGTCGTCTGCCGAGTCACCGAGTGGCGGCATCGCCGTCATCGCTACTCACCTGGTGAACATTGGCCGGGAGTGTAGCTGGTATAGGCGATGTATGCGGAGTGTGGCGCAGTGGAGATTTATCCACAATGCTGCTGCCGGAGGACGGCGAATCGTTGCGCAGTAAGTTGTTGCGCGTTTTGAGCGGAGTGTTTGTCATGCCATACGTTTGTGTGGGAGCGGATGGGGCCGAATGGGTAATCGGCCCGTTGACTGTAGGGTGTTGCTGCTGCTGTTGTTGTTGATGATGATGATGATGTGGGTGATGATGCTGTTGATGTTGTAGTTGTTGTAGTTTCTGTTGTTGTGCCACTGTGGCGGCTTTCTGCTGGCCCAGCAAAGAGGCTGGCACGCCGTTCACAGTTTTGGAAGCGGGCGCTACCGAGTTATTGTTGTTGATGTGATTGTTGCCATTGGTGATCATCGGCTGCTGGTGATATGATGCGTAGAAGTTTGGCGATGAGTTGATGCCCGTTGGAATGAATTCTGGTGAATGCGGTGTCACCTGGAGGTCAAGAAGAAGAGGATTAAGAAGTAGCATTTTCATTTTTATTCATTCAGGAGTTTCATTCATTCATTCATTCATTCATTCAAAAGCTAAAATTGATGATGATTGCTATGTTGAATAGAGTAGATGAAATGCTTGTTGTGTGACAAAAACTACTATACGATACGATATACATATGTACATACATACATAAATATTTTGATAATTTTTCTGTACCATATTAAACTACATAAACAGCATCCAACTCTCTATCTCTCTCTAAATTCAAAAAACTTATTTTTCATTGCTACTTTACCTGAGATTTTTTAATCGATAGAGGTGAATCCGTTGGAAGAAGTGAAAAGCCAGTGTTAAGACCGTAGGTCGGTGTTGCAACATTCTGTCGATTCTAAGGATTAAGCGAGTAGAACAACAAAAGCAGGAAGAAGTTATTGGAATTAGTATGTGTATCTTCTCAGAACTTTTATATGATTTTACAAGTTTATATACGATAACATAAGCAATGTTTATAGAGAAAAAATAAAATAAGTTAAAAAATTGAATTCTTCAGTTCAGAATTGATTTTCTTCAGAATTTGAATTCCTCATATTGTCTTAAGAATATCTGAAATCATGATCTAATAATTGAGAATGCTGTTTTTTATTTTATTAAATGTTCACTCATATAAATTTCAAATCTTTTTTTTACCTTCGATTTCGGCCAAATGTCTGATAATACCAATAATGATAATGATAATAATATAATAACGATAATGATAATAATATAATAGCAATAGTAATAGAATGGACTAATCAACTCTCTAGTAATACAGTGTTTACATAAAAATATAGATCCGAGTGGGCGCTTTCGAACATCGATCAGCTGATTTGGTGCTAGCATAAATATTCCGGATTTATTTGGACAATATATCTGTGTAGCCATCGAAACGGCTCTTGTTATGTGTGTGTGTGTGTGTGTGTGTGTGTGTGAGTATTTATTCTATTCTATTTATTTATTCTATTACACTACTTGTAGAAAGAATCAGGGTTGTGCATTCGTAAATCTCGAATTCATGTTGGATTTATACTGATATTGATATATTTATACTGATAATAAATCCAAATAAACACTTTTTATGTAAACACGCTATACGATTGAGAAAATTCATTGATTTAGTGAATAAATAAAATCTTATTTATTAATAATGATATTAAATACAGGAAAACTACATTCCTCATTTTAATACCTTTTGATTTATTAAAGGCTAAAATGTTTTTCGCCAAATCACAAATGTAATGCAAAATATTAATTCCAACTAAAACTCTAGCCTCCAATTAAAAGTAATAAATTAAAGCAAATAAAGTCGACTCCTTGAACTCGGCGAAATTTTAAGTATAAAGAAACAAGCAAAAATTGAAAACAACCATAAATTAAAAACAAAAAAAGACAAAGATTATATAACAAAGCTAGAAGAAAAATAAAAATAAAGCGAAGCGAAAGGAAATAATTCTTTATTCGAATTTTTTTTTTTTTTTAAAGAATAAATTTTACTGTTCAGAAATTGAAGTATGTATATAGTACGGCATAAGAATATTCCAACATACGATACATATACAGGGTGATTCGCATAAGAGGGCTCAAAAGACTAGGGCGTGTAGGATGGGTCGAGGCAAGAAAAAAATAGCATGGGAGGGGGGGACAATTTCTCCCGTTTAGGCAGAAGGGGCCATTTTATAAAAATCCGACTTAACATCGAAAAAAATAATATTACAAAATAAATGGTTTCACCTCGATAACTTTTGCTTGCTGATTTTCAAAGCCAAATATCAGCTTCTTAATATCCTTTTTAAATTAGGTTCCTTCGACAAACAGTTTTTGAGAAAATTATTGCCAAAGTTAAAATTTGGAAAAATTTTTTTTTAAGTATAAATATTTTTCTGACCATAAAATTCTCTAATCAATTCTAGAGAAATAAACGGGGGGGAAATTGACCCCCATCCCATACGATTTTTTTCTTGTCTCGACCCATCCTACACGCCCTAGTCTTTTGAGCCCTCTTATGCGAAACATCCTGTATATGTCTATGTACATATTTATATAGACAAATCTATGGAAATTTATGCCAATGTGGCATGTTGTTGCATGTTTTGAATGAAAAGAAAAATGTCGATGCGAAAATTACAATACAATATGCGAAAGCAATACAAAAATAAATAAAAATTTTAAAATATTATATATTATTAAAAACTAAAAATTAAACAAGATGAAAAAATCTAAAAAGAAAAATAAAACCAGCCAAGGTAATTTTTGGGTTTAAAGCTGTTTGCAATAAGAACAACTGCTTAAAAAAGTGGGTCATTAGGTAAAAATTACAATAATAAAAGCAATATTAAAAAAAACAAAAAATTGAAAAAAATACACGAAATTCGGAGAAACCAAATAAATATTATAGTGAACTCATATTTAGTTGTTGCAGCGCAAGCAGAGACGCAGGGTCACAGCGACGCAGCGATGCAATGAACGATGAGGCGCCAGAAATCAACAACGAAGAGAAGAAGTGCAAAAAATCACGGCCTCAGAAAATCCAATGCAACAAACAAAAGTTTTGACTTCAAACCAAAGAAAAATGTAATAAACGTAAAAAATATTAAAACCAAAGCAAACAAATATAAAAATAAAAAAATAAATACATAGACAATAAAAAGATATGTATATCATCACAAACATATCTATGTACATATATGAAAAAATAACAGATAGGAGAAATTATCTCCCAAGAATTGGCAAAAATAGAAGTAATAATAATAAATATATACAGTAAAAAAGAAAGATCGAAACAGTCGGAGAGGGGATTACAAGTAAGGGTTTGTTGTTGTAATTGTGCAAAATTATTTAAAAATCTGTTGCTGTTTGTATCTCACTCTCTCATTGCTTAAAGTGTGAATGTAGCAGTGCAGATCAGCAGATGTCTTCCCAAAGACATACGCTCGCTGGAATTGATTAATCCCGAAGATGAGTGTGAAAGAGTGTGTCAGCTAAGTCGGCCAGACTGTCGGTCAATCATTAGTCAAGTCAGTTGGTTAGTGCTGCTGACTGCTGACTAAAATTCATAAAGGAATTTTTTCCAGCGTCACATCTTCCAAATTTATATGTGCATAAGAAGTCCATTCAGGATATTAAAGTTAAAATTACAATAAAACAATGGAACTTAAACAGAGAGAGAGAGAGAGATAGAGATGAAAAAGTAATTGCGAAAGTTTCAATTTTATAAAAATTCATTTCATTTCAATTCGAAGATTGTTCGAATCGAAGCTCCGTTTCCACATGCGATTAAATTCATTTAATCTCCCCTGATTAAGGGTCAAATCAAAGCGTTGACAGTAAAACTCAAATCTAAATCAAACAAAATAAAATAGTACATTTAACCGCAGATCTTAATACAATTTAAATTAATCAATATTCCTCGACATTTCTTTACTTTTTGTGCTTTACCTTTTTAAGTCTCTGGGTTTGTGTTTAAGTCGATTTATACCCAGACGGATTTGCTACTCGATTTGTACTCAAGGACGGACTAATTTTAGAGGACAACAACATTATCACTTATAGAACAGTTACATTTATGCTCATGTACGAGGAACAACATTGGACCAAGAAAAGTTCAGAAGCCTTTCGGTTTAGAGTTTAGCGAAAAATTATCAGAAGGCGTCTTTTCCATACTTTTGAAAATCTAAAATGCATCCTCGCATTTTTCACCCATGAAAGAGTAAAAAGATACACTTCGATCTTTATAAGGTGTGGGTTTTAGTCTACTCGTAGTAGTATGTACTTCCCACAACAGACGGATCAGAGAACCTACTATATCCAGCCAGATCCATAGACACACTTAAGGAGGACGAAAAGAGATAAGCTGGTAAGCGTTTTCAAGTTCTTGAGGAACGGGGTACTAAAGACAGAAATCCTGGTTCTAGGAAGAGCCGATAGTTACAAAGGAAGTAAATCGGAGACTCCATTGCAGTAAATAATGAGTGAAGGAATGAGTTATAGGGACCAACGGATGTCAGTGTCCCACGAACATCATTCTGCGTACGTTCACTCGGCGTACATTCACAAGATACTTGCATTTGCCGATATTGTAAGAAAGCTATTGTAAGATCGCTCTTGATTTAGTGCACCTCTGTGTCGACTTCCATCTGCGATCTACAAATGTTTTATGTTCGCCGAGATGTTTGTAATTGCGGTTGCATATTGTATATATTTATGCTTTCAATAATTTAAAAAGGATATACCGAAGTGCTTACCATATAAGTTGCAAGTTTACTTTCTGAAGGAAGTCCATTCGAGGGGGGATAAAAAATAGGATCCATAGCAGCCGTATCTATAAATAAAGGAATCAAAGAAAGAGAAATGAAAGTTGGATTCAATGTAATAATTTCAAATGTATAATTATGGAAGCATTTTAAAAATGCTCTTAAAATTAAGAATAGAGAATTTAATGAATTAATAGAGTGAAACTTCATTTTAAAAATTGCCACTAAGTTTTTTGGGGAATGCAAATTTTTTCCCTAAAATTAATCTATATACTAAAATTCTTCTTAAATTAATGGTTAACCTTTAATATCCAGGGAAACTGAAGAAACCAATTGAATTTGTTTTAGAAACTAATTAAAACAGGGCCATTTATGAAACTCAATAAAATCGTTTAGTTACTAAAATCATTTGAAAAAAAATATCATTAAAAGTCACACAGAAACTTGGTCCACTCTCAAAGAAGAAAAAACTCAAATGTAACAAAAACCAATGTAAATGAGACAATAATAATAATCAGACAGAGAAACTAAATCACAAGCAAAGTTATTAAAAAACTCACGAGTCATCGATGCTGTACTACTGAGTTTTCGCCAACAACTGGATTTTTACGAAAGTTGACAATGATGACGTTTGTCGCATGAACTGAAACTGGTTTTATTTCTCATTACTTAAACTAATTCTCATAACTCATTCTTAAAGCTCAACCTTAACACGCAATAATATGAGACGCATAAAAACATGAAGCAAATAAAAATATTAAAACAACAACCAAATAAGTAAACCAGTTTTTTATACTAAATAAAAAATCCAATAACAATACACCTGCGAAAGTTTGTTTATTTATTTTTTTAAGAACAACAAATATTTATTTGAGTTAAAATTTTTGGCAATTTTTTATGTCTACGAGTAAAATATTTATAAACAGATAACACTTGTGAACTTGCGTACACTATGACAGAAATGGTTAAAATCTCATAAAACACGTACTAAATGCAGTAAGAGCTTTTAACAGCGTTTTTAGATGATTGGAGGCTCTCGAAAAAACATAAATTTAGAGATAAAGTCTGTGACGCCGTTTGTGGAAGTCATTGGAAAGTTTTATAGTTTTAATGAAATAAAGTATTATCTTAATGGATGGAACTCATTCATTAGAAAAATTGAAAATCGATTTGAGATAACGAGGTCTATGTAAATAAATATGATTTGTCTAATCTAATGTGATCCTTGTCTCTAGTATCTAAGAGGTAAAGGTTTTGTAAAATGAACAGTAATCCGATGAAACGATATCTCACACAACCGTATGAATAGCTTATGAAAGCCTAAGAGTTTATTTAACGAATTAGGTTATTTTTATATTAAAATTTTTAAACTAAAAGGATCACACAGTTGACCTGGAGTAGTCAATATTGTATAGATCTAGATGCTTACATGTTGTCGTAATGTATTACTTCCATACCTTGTCAAATGGTTTCAAAGGAAAAGTTTTGGTATAACTGAAGGCCTTCATTATCGGCCTGTCGACAGATTTTGCCCATTTGCAATCCCAAATATCTTTATTCTTCTCTCAATTGTCGCCTGCCACGCCTCTTTCTGTGCGTCACAAACGGAAGGACAAACTTAATGTACCCTTACGTCTTTGGCTCTATGGCATAAAAATGTTTCTAACGATCTCTCTAAAAAACTAAAAAGACTCAATAAATTGTATACATTTGTTAATGTGAAAGTGAAACTGGTGAACTGCAAAGTCGACAGAGATCTCTTAATTTGCAGTGCATATAAAAGTGCAAACAAATAAATTAATTTAAATTATATACCTATATAAAAAAAATTCAATTTAATCTACAGACGTAGGAACACTTTAATTGATAAGCTAAAAAACAAGTTGAAAGTATCAAACGACGACGAACATTTTAATTGCAACCAAATTAAATTCAATAAACAAAGCAGCCCAACGTAAACAAAATATAATCAAGAATAAATTCAAAATACATTAAAGACATTTTGATTAAGAAAAGCAAGCTGACAAAGAAAAGACGCCGAAATGGCCGCAGCTCATATACCCTACAACCGTAGTCTAAATCCTAATCTAGTTGAATTCATTAGGTGGATCACGCCCATTTTTGTATGTGATTTCCATAGACAGACCAAAGAACAAACGGATTGAATAGGCAACATCAGGTGGTAACGCGGATCTAGAATATATTGGTGTTATATACCTGCCACGCCTGCTTTGATGCGATACAATCGAAAAAACTAAGTGAATATAGTGTGTACCTTACCCCTTTGGAAGTAGGATATAAAAACGGTTCGGAAGATAAACAAACACCAATGGTTTGTTAGCAAGCATTTGACAACAGTAAAGGTAACGAAGAGATAGGGTACAAAAACTCAAACCAAACAAATAAATCAGCTGCAGAAGAATCACAGAATCAGAATAACAAACAAACAATGCAAATTAAAGATATACATAAACAAAAATTCAACAAACAGAAAAGAGAAAGAATGAAAGAAAGTAACAATATTTTAGGAATACGCTAAAAAAAATATAAAACACAAAATTTATTTTTACACGCAAAAAATAAGGACAGACTAAAAAAGATATAAACTGATCGATGAAAGATATAAACATCGCATTAATTTGCATATACAGGGTGTTTCGCATAAGGGTGTTCAAAAGACTAGGGCGTGTAGGATGGGTCGAGACAAGAAAAAAATCGTATGGGATGGGGGGTCAATTTCCCCCCGTTTGGGCGGGAGGGGACGTTTTATAAAAATCCGACTTAACACCGAAAAAAATAATATTAAAAAATAATGGTTAGACCTAGATAACTTTTGCTTGCTGATTTTCAAAGCGAAATATCTGCTTCTTAATATCCTTTTAGGTTCCTGAATTAGGTTCCTATGTCAAACAGTTTTTGAGAAATTTAATGACAAAGTTAAAATTTGGAAAAAAATTACGAAAAAAAATTCTTGCTCGCAATTTTTTTTAAAAATCACGGTATTAAGTATAAATATTTTTCCGACCATAAAATTCTCCAATCAATTCTCGAGAGAATGCTTCAAGCCGAAAGGATTTATGTTTTGTAGTTTCCGAGAAAAGTGGAAATTTAAATTAATTAAAAGGATATTAATTTAAAAAGGATATTAAGAAGCGAATATTTCGCTTTGAAAATCAGCAAGCAAAAGTTATCTAGGTCTAACCATTATTTTTTAATATTATTTTTTTCGGTGTTAAGTCGGATTTTTATAAAATGTCCCCTCCCGCCCAAACGGGGGGAAATTGACCCCCCTCCCATACGATTTTTTTCTTGTCTCGACCCATCCTACACGCCCTGGGATGGGATTTTCAACACCCTTATACGAAACACCCTGTATAGTTCGATGGAGAGAAACAGGCAGACGAAGAGAATACTATAGAGATAAAACCAAAGGAGAAATAGAAAAGAGCAACAAAATTGGTTGTTTATTAAAATTTTAAATAAATGAGCAATGACATGATATTACGATATATGAAACAAGCACAAGGCAATGGCTTTTAACAGTGATATTGGCCTTGGAACATTTTTAAAAAATTTAAGTATGTACTCGTGATTAAGAAGAACAAACAAGGTTTTTATCGTGTTATAATTAAACAGGTAAGTAAACAGGTGAGTATCGTGAAGAGGGTCTAACAAATGTTCATTTAATCAGTTCGAAAGAGAAGACAAAAATAATAACTATCAGTCAAATTTTTGGGGAAAATTGTGGTAAGCAAGTCTCAGTATACCAATTGACTATTATTTTATTCAATTGACTATTATATTACAATATTCAGTCCCAAGTTCGAGCCAATAATAAAATTATTTACAAAATAAAAGTGCACTTTGTTAAAAAATAAACAACTGGACGAACCTTGGACGCGACTGAGTTACCCCTCGGCAGGATGTTTGTTACAAGGGGATACATAAAATCAGGAGTACACTGAGTATAAAAATACATCTTGATTGCCAACTCATGGATGATTGTAAAGGTTGTACATGGGGTGCAAAAGTAATCACCCGTGCCAACATTTTCAAGTCTTTTCCAATATACACCGTAGAGACCGTCTACTGATATTTAATTGCGCGGTCCTCGTCTGACTGCAGTTATTCCATCAGTTTGGAGACTTTCATCGACAGTAGCGAGTTTTTCGGCAGAACGACTGCTTCGTGGTCCGCCGGATCTAGGAGAGTCCCGTCTTGAATCAACCTCCAAGAGACCAGCGGCTCAACGCCCCAGTGTTTGTCCAGTTGGCGCTGTACGCAGGGCCAGAAAAACGACCGAGGGCCTACACGATGACCGAGGACGCCATTTGCAAAAATGAAAGCAAATTCTTCCAATTAGGGTGAATACTTTTGCGCCACTCTGCACATCTGTTAATCCAGACCTTCTAATAAAATGTCATACAAAAATACATTCAATTTTCTTTCTTTCAGTAATAAAAAGGATGTTTATTATAAAAAAGGAATTAAAAATTCTATAAGCATTTATCAAATAAAACTTACATTTATATCGTGTAATTGCATTCCTTCTATTTGATTTATCTATTTTGCTAGATGCTTCTTTTACAATTATTAAAAAGGATAAAGACAATCGAATTCTTGCGATTCTTTAAAACTTATCGATCGATGTAAACGATTTTTTATATCGTGACAGATTTTTAAATTAATACAGTTTTTAGGCAAATCACTCGAGATCAATTTTTAGTTGCAAAAAACATAAAACTATTGATTATAATAATTTCAAGTAGATTTTTGTGGCAAATGTGGCTATAGGAAAAAAGAAAAACATTGTTTTGTTATCACTTGAAAATAAAATATAAAATTAAAACAAAAACCACTAAAACAAGGAAACAAGCGGTTATAAAGATTAAACAAACAGGGGAGAAAACAAGGGAAAAAACCAGAGGTTAACTTAATAAGAATTTAATTTATGAATTTTGTACTTTGTGAAAAATTTCCATAATTCTTGTTCTTTTTCTAAAATGTTCCTTTTAACTTAATTATATATACGAGTATTTTTATGTGTATATAACTAGTATATCACGTATTTCTCGCATATGAGCGAGTCATTTATATCACGCGCTTAAGAAAAGAGATAACAAATACAGCAATTTTTAAAAACACAAAACAATTAATTTTTAACTACCTTTTTTTGTGGAATAAATACGAAAGATAAACATTAAAACACCAAACAAGGAAAAACAAATTAAATGCAATAAAATAAATAATTAAATGAGGCCTCAAAGACCTCAACTTAATGTAATGTGTTTTTAAAATTTGTTATTATTAATGATTGTATTATTCACAATTACTTTATGATTAGATTTATGTTATTATAATTAAATGCATTTTAAGAGGAAACATGTTGTTCTTTTAAGTGTATCTTATTATCTATTACGAGGGTAACTTTTATATTGGGGGAATCGGCGATCCTAATGCTGCCATCTGAAAACCAACACCTCTGTCGTAAAGTTCGACATTTTTGTCGGTATTCGTACTCCCTGCGTTTTGACGTACAGACGCTATTTGTATTGTTTGCAGGCACTCGAAAAATTTATCTCGGCCGGAAAATGGAGTTAACTCATGATTGATTCCGTGCGATCATTTTTTATACTTTTCGACGTGGATTATCTCAACAACAGTCAATCGATAAACTTAATTCGACTTTTGGCGATGAAGCACCATCAAAAAGCACTTTAATTCGGTGGTACACTCAATTCAATCGTGGCCTTCGTTCGCTCGCTGACGAATTTCGTGAAGGTCGTCCAAAATCTGCGTTGTTCCAGAAAACATTGATGGTGTACGTGAACTCATATTGCAAGATCGTCATGTGACTTATGGTGAGATAGGCATCCTGGGGCATTAGTGGGACCAGCATACATTCAATATTGCATCAACAATACGGATAGAACGCCCGCCGAAGGCGTATTGTTCCCAACAGGACAATGCGAGCTCTCACACATCGGCTCAAACGAGAGACTTTTCGAGAACTGAGAACATCGAATTGATGAGTGTTCCGCCATTCAGCCCTGATTTAGTACCCAATGACTTCTTTTTGTTTCCGCACATCAAAAATAAAAATAAATAACGCCCGAAGAAGGGGTTAATGCGTTCAAAATTCATGTCTTCAAGATACCTCAATCAAGTGGAAAAAGTGATTCGAAAAATGGTTCAAATGCGTGCAAAAATGTATCGATCTTCATGGAGAATATTTTGAAAAGCAATAAAGCCATTTACGATGATAAATTTTTGTTTCTTTTTCTCTATTCCCGAAATATATAAGGTTACCCCCGTATTTATATATGTAATTGTATATTCTATTATATTATTTCTCTTCATATACATATTTAATTATAAGATTTTAATTTAAAGATTAAGTTAATGTTTAATTTAGACCACTTAATTTTCTCTTGTTAATTTTATTTAATTTCATTCTTTTACTTTAATTTATGTTTTAATATTATTTAAAATTTTTACTTGAAGATAATAATAATAGAATATTTATATTATATATACATAATATATATATACATTATATATATTTATATTATTTCAGAATATACTCGAAAAAAATTAACTTAGAACTGAATTTAAGTGAGTTGAATTAGATTTGTCATTAATTTGTTGTTTTTTTTTTTTATTTAATCTTAAATTTGTTTTGTTATTTAATTTTAATTTGATTTTTGTTGAATTACTATTGTATTCATTCTATATTTTATTAATTTACAATAGTTTATTTTTATTATTAATATTCATAACTGCATTGATTTAATTCAGTATGATTAAATTATAATGCTTCTAGAATAATTCGATACAATTTCGTCTTTTATACCTTACTTTACACTTTTTATGCTTTTATATTACAAATAAACACAATTATTTCGATTTATTTTATTTGGTTCGATTTCAAATTATTTCATTTCAATTGCACATTATTATTTTGTGTATTTAAATAATCTTTATTTGGTTTGTTTCTTTTTTTTAATTACATTTACTTAACTATAATTTAATTTATGGTTTTACGTTAGAAATAAGTTAAAATTAAATGCCAACAAATTGAGGACGTGAAAAATAGACTTTTGTTGTCCTTTTTTTGGTTTTGTTTTCTTGATTCTTTTTGTGTTTTTTTCTTCTTCTTTTGGTTTATTATTTTTCTTGGATCATGATCATGTTCATGAAATTTATTTTTAACACTTCGCGCAACGTTAACGATTACGTCAGGTTATGATGTGGCATTTTTGTTTTTATTATTGACAAACAAACCATTAAACAAAAAATTTAATCAAAGCAAAACTAAACAACAAACAGAAAACTGCAATGAAAAATAATTATAGACAACTCACAAATTAATAGAAAATAAATAAGATTCATGCAAGCAAACAAGAAATTCGTAAACAATTTTTCTTTAACGTAATCGCCGCAAATGTGTTAACTATACTTCTTTCGCCGTTATACAAGAGAATTGCTCACGTTCACTGCTTATTTATTACTAAATAATCAAATTATATTGTTGCAGTCAGTTGGTCTGGGGCCAAGTGTTTATCTGAAGTCAAGAAATCCAAAGAGAATGATTAACACGTAAAGCGTTTTGAAGAGTAGAGCGAGGTGTATGAGAAAAATAGAAAGAGAAGAAGAATGAGAGAATCAAAGCAAAGCAAGAAGACCCCAGTAAATACAAAAAGATCACAAACAAGAAGTGGGCTCGTTTTTTTAATGACTCCATTTGAGATTAAATTTATTAATCAACAGAAAAAACATAATTAATCAATTTTTATATAAAGAATACCTTTTCCAGATACATATTGATACGAAAGACGAATGAGATGATCATATAGAGAGAATGTAGTATTTTAGTATAGTATAATTATATTATAGTATATAATATATATTAGACTCTCAGTCGAAGGCCTTTATTTGCCAGTTCTGTCTAGTTCTGCCAGTTCAAATATTTATGTGGTAATTTATTAATGTATAAATTTTTATAAAAAAATATAGTCTAAAGGATGTATTAGGCAGGATTGGCTATTAAAGTATAATCCATTAGAAACAATCTAGTATATTACACAATCTAGTAGAGGACATAGCATTCTCGGCAAGATAATCCAGTATAGGATAGTCTGCTACACTATAGTTCACTAGAAGATACAGAGACATTCTAGAGCAGAATAGTCGGTACAATTCCTGGAACTACAGGTTATATGAATCTAGTGCCAGTCTATGGTCATTAGTATTTCATCAAATAATTGATTTGTTAGTCTAGTTCCGTTTATAATATAGTATAGGAGAAATTCGGTTGTGGAAAGCGTGTGCAAATTAGAAAAGCGGTCATATTCTCTCAGAGGCCCGACTGACCGATTGATTGCCTTCAAAGTAGTGTCTATGGACTAAAAAAGCAAATAGCAGAGATTCAGGACTAATATAAGACTCAAGTATACAGTATATTATAGTTTAGTACAGATATTTACAATGATTATTTAGTGTGTATTTAAACATTTATATTACGTATTGCTATTAGTTTGTTTAAGCGGTGTAATTCACAATGTGTTCCCCTAGAAGCATGTGGTAATTCGAACTGCGGCTTCCTTGCACTTAAAGAGATGAGGCGTGCGTATCCGATTCTGTCCTATAAAAATTCCATATACTATCATGTTTATTTGTATTTATTTTTGTTTTGTTTTGTTGTTTTTGTCTCGATTCATTTGTAGCTGTTGTTTGTTTATTTTTCCTTTATTTTCTTTTTCCATTTTTTAGGTCTATAAATGCACCACGCGATGCAATTAAATGCAAAAGCAGACGACGATTGCACTCAAGTACGATAACATGTAGTGAATGCTAAAGTATGCACAGGGAGGGTCGGAAAAGGGGAGGGACGAGGATAGAAACAAGAAGAGGAAGTAAGGGAGGAGGTTGTTGTTGTTGTTATTTATTCTTTCTTCTTACTTTTTTGTAAAGAGTACTCAACACTTTGTAGACATTCGTTGACCCCAAAGATTGTAAAGAAGAGAGTAAAAAGCGTGGTGGGGAAGGAGTGCTGAATAGTATACGATTAGCGGGTTGTGTGGGAGAATATAAAGGTTTGAGGTCAACAAGAATCAAAAACAATATGTAACAAAAATATTAATCAAAATAATCGATTAAAACCTAAGAATTTACTAAAATATTGGTATTAATTAATAATATTTAGTTTAATTATATAGTAATAAGATATAGTTACGTATATAGCAGAAAGAGAGCAAAAGAGAGACAACAAATTCTTAGTTAAAACAAGTCTTAGTCAAAACGATTGTTTTATTTGATTGTAATATTATTTTTATATCCATAAGAAATCCTGATATAGTTATAATCAATCATCACTAAAAACAATATCGAGTTTGTTTACCAAGACTAAAAATTTAAAGTAAGTAATAGGTTTCTTTACCTAAATGGGTGTAGAAAACTGAAGTGGAGAGAGAGAAGGTGGTAAAAATCACAATAATAGCAAGTTGACAAGTTCACAAACCCAAATCACTATCTATCTGTCGATACTGGTATATCGTTTGTTCATATAATTAAAATTGTTATCTTTTGATACTCGTAGACCTGTATTGTATATTCAGTACATGAATAATCATCTATGATAATAAGATTTTCATATTCTATATGGGTTGGTTATAACTATCAAAATTGTATCAACCTTCAACAATTCAACGAAAATCAACCAACACGAAACTCAGTCGAGTATTTAAAGAAAAAGAAAAACGAAACCAACATCAAAAACCACGGTAGCTTTTAATAGCAGTGCAGATGTAGTTCACCGTATACATATGTATATACACACGAGTGCATTACTTTAAAAGTACTGGTTTCGGTGTTTCATTTAAACAATATTGAACCATATTTCTCCATGGTTGGGTGTTAAACAACACATCAGTTATGATGATGAATGTCACCGAACCGAGCTAAACGTGCAGCAATTACTACAACAACAATAACAAACAAAACGCTCCACACCCAAACGAACTTTGAAGCACAAATCAAAATTCAATAATTGCTTTTTTTTAAGTATCGTAGTTTATAAGGGATTGTGGAAAACACAAGCAATGTAGGCGTACATTTTTAAATTATTTATATATAGATATACTTTGAATTATAATGATCTTATATTTAAAATTGTTTAGAAATACAATTTTTTTGTATTATCTATTCTTCCATTAGTCTTCATTTTCATTTCTCAGTCAAATATTATGATATCTTTCGTCTTTAAGACAAGTCTCATGTTAATATTTGGATAAATGCAATTTTTTTTGTTTTATGGATATACGTACAAAAGTAATGTAACCATAACAATTAGCAGCAATTGAAGAGTAACAAGTAAGTAAGTAAACCACAACCATTATTTCAGTTGTGCTGTTTGCTGTTAGCTGATATATTAAATTATATTAGGTTAGGATAAGTTGAGTTGAATTAAAGAAGCAGCACCAATTTAACCGTTCACCGTAGGACCCGTCATGAATACATACTTGAAATATAATAGAGATAGGAACATTGTTCTTTTGTTTTCAAAACTCTCCTTCGAAGAAACTGAAAAATCAAAGAGAGTTTTTATCTAATTGTACAATTGTTATTTGCTGAATTTACTTTATAGAACTACTAAAGAGCTGAACCCATTTTGGTAGATCCGAGATTATATGTAAGTAAGTAAATAAATAAATAAATTCAACTGAATCAGGCTTTATTAAGAGTTGTTTTTAAAAGTGTAATAGTATAAAAGTGTAAAAGTGTAAAGTATAAATGATTGTGTTATTATACAGGCAACACGGAAACCTTCTACCACAGTAACCATCTATAACCATCTATCTAGTAGATAGGTTTCTAGAAAATGCCAAGTAGTGTGGACCCGGACCCAGTACAATCAAGCAAGAACGTTTCCTGGGTTAAACGATATCATCTTTACTTTCTGAATCTTCTTGACTTCGATTTTTTGCACCTTCACTTCAAAAAAACTGGAATTTTGCCCCAAATTTTTTTATCATATTCGAGCGAAACTGTGTTATATTAATCCGTGTTATAGAAAGGATACCTGTGTATTATGACAAACATTTATTAACATTATATAACATTAGAATACACTATAACGAAATCTTCAACTAATTTAACGACGTTTGAGATCTTTTTTCCTAATCGACTTTCTTCCTCTTTTCTTGCACCTACTGAATTCACATGTCCTAGCTTTCTGTCGCATTTTATGCGAATCACGAATAATAAAGAATGTAATGAATAAATTAATAAGTACATTAAGTAATGTAATGTTTCATCTTTCAATCGTATAGTGCATAGATATCTTTTTCTACTATACGAGTAGATGATGAGGTTTAGTTTTATTGGAGTTTTTTGTTCCAAGTTGGAGTTGTTGTTGTATTGGAGCGGTTATTGCAACAAAGTTAAACTGTTTTACCGTTGTGTAAAAAGTTTACGCCTCGCTTATTGTTATTGTTATTGTTATTATTATCGCCGTGAGTATTACTATTATCATTATTATTATTATTATCGTGATTATATTTACTGTTATTACGATAATAAAATAAAGTTTAATAGAATTTTAAAATTTCAAACCAGGGTTTATATGTATTATTAATTCGTATGCAACAGTGTGTTGTATCGATAAAAATGGAAAACAAATTAATAACAACAAATTAATCAATATTGTACAATAACAAATTATAAATACAGATATCAGAAAATAACTGCAAATATCAAATAATAACTACCATATGTACAATGAATCAACAATAAATTAAAAGATAGATAGTAAATGAAGATAAAAAACCAAATCCTTACATCTATTAAACTGCCTTGTATCCAAGGTTTAATTTGAAGTTGTTTTTTTTTTAAAAAAGAGAAAACAATAACCTTCTAAGTCTAAGACGGTCCGGATTATTTCGACCTCGTTATGACCAACTTTCCGTAAGCTTCAAGTTGAGGTCTCGGATTAACTTGTTCAATAATAAATCATTTTTGGTTTGTTAAAGAATTGATAAAACTTCCTTTCATCTGATACTCAAACTTACGAGTATCTTTTGAGAAGATTTTTCTTTATTTACTACTGGCGTTCAAAATATTCTACAATAATTAAATTGTACAACGACAACGATAATTTGTAATAAAAGGTTCAAAGTTTTATTTTAAGGCTCATGTTCACTGGTTCAAAGGTCAGTGTATTTAAGAGCTTAGGCATGTGTTTGATTTAAGAGATGGAATCATTTGACTTAACATCTCTTTGGATGTTAAATCTCTCACATCTCTCATTTAAGATGGAAATCCAATTTTAATGAACAATAATTCAAATTAATGAAATTTTGTGTCAGGCTGGCCAAAACTTCCCCCCACCCCCCTCCCCGCACAACAAAACATTCGCTATGCCAATGACTTTAACGGTACACGGTGTATACGTATTTTCTTATGTTACTAAGAGTTGTTAGTTACTTTTTTTTACGATTTTCAAACGAAGAGAAAAAAGAAAAAACGTATAAAAGTGAGACAAAGAAAAATATGATTCGCGAATGAAAACGTGACTAAAACCAGTTTTTTCCAAAAAGGCTTTCAACACAAAAAAAAAATAAAAGACTAAAATTTGACCCAATTTTAATAAAAAAACAGAAACCAAATTAAAGCATTGCAAAAAACAAAAACAACAAGAATAGAAACTGAAATCGTAACAATACCAATTACAATAACAAAAGAACATTTTACAACAATCTGTCGGTGGTTCGAGAAGTTCAACTTGCTTATTAAAAAATAAGAAACAAACACCTACTCAATATCTGTTGTTGTTGCTGTTCGTATGATTTTTAAAAAGTACAAGAACAACGAATAGAGTTTAAATGGTATACTATACGCGTGTCGAGTCACCCACAAAGTCACGAAAATCTCTTCAACTCCATGAGCAGTGATGACAACTTTCTAAAAAACGAATTTATTTTGAATAAAAACTTATAAAAAAGTCGCTTGGCGAAGAAGCAACAACAGCAAAAACAACAACGACAACCAAGTGTTGTAGTTACCTACAAAAATAAACGTGATGGTGTATGTTTTAAAGTTACTTAGTTTTTATACCTAAACCTCTTTAAAGTCTCCTCTTTAGAACTTCCCAACCCATTTTCAAGGTGTTTTTAAAAGTGATCACTTTTAAACGCATCCTTTTCGGAAACCTTAAACTATCCATTCATTCATTTCTGAAACTGATATTTTATATAATGAATCATGAATCATAAATCATGTTTTTATCCAGCTTTGTTCTGTAAATCCATTTTTGAGACATTAATTTCTAAATTAATACTAATTTTTACGAAGTGTTTTCTTGTGAATTTTAAATGTAATTTTAAAATAGTTTTGTACAGTAAAGTTGAATTATTTTTTCTTTCTACAAATTAGTTATTTATTTTTCGTGAACTTTTCTTACTTTTAGTGGTGGTTGTATATCTGTGTCTTGTTGTTGTTGTTGCGTACTGTAAACGCGTACACAAAATTGTTTGTGTGTGTTTCAACAAATACAAATACAAAAACAAATAATAATAGTAGCCAAGTAGAAACAGCGGCAAAATAATGTTTGTGCGTTTCTTCTTTGTTTTTGTTTTTCTTTTTTTTTAACTGCTCAGGCGCGAATAAATTTCGCAAATAAAATCAAAAGCCACAACAAAAATATATTAAATAAGTTTCTTTGATATCAACAGCAGCAGATGTAAAATTTCACTTATTCATTGAGGTGTTGTTGCGTGGAAAATTGAAGAAAGAAAATCACTCATCTGTTGCAAAAGTTATTTCAAATTTTTGATTTGTGTTTTTAAAAATTTATTGATTGATTTCATTGGATTTGAATATTTATTGTTGCATTTAAAATGTGTTCATTTAGTCTAATACAATCTCGTACATTAAAGCTTTTGTAAGCAGGAAATATTATTTCCAAGTTATTAATTATTTCATGAATAGTTAATAACAAAAAGTAATAAGAAAATAAATATCGATTCTCTTTCAAGTGCAGTACTTATTTATATGCATTTCCACGAATTCATTTCTATTTGTTTTTAGCTTTTCTAATTTTTAATGAACTCTGAAATTGAACTCAAACAATTAAGAGAACAAATCATATCTTCAGAGATTCAATGACTATTATAAACCCCCCCCCCCCCCCCTTAGTTCTTGATCCAATCTTTCATCACTAATTTTTGTCACACTTTCTCAAGAGATGTGATCACTACACATCTTAATGTGCCAACGACGACGACGATGATGAAAATACGAAAGCTACAGTTTTTTTTTAAAAACTCTTCTTTTAGGAAGAAGACTAAATCGAATTGTAGACCAAACGAAAATAGTTAATGAGTCACTGTGTCTACATGATAGCAAAAGAAAGAAACACAAAAAGGAAACGTCAAAAGTCACAGAAAACCAGTGTAAAAAACCGGCAGAAAGGGAAGCACTCGTTGATGTATGATGACCATAAAGATAGAGCTAAAAATTAGAGACCAATTTAAAATTTCCACTTCTAGGTAAGTACGCTAGGTATATAAAGTAATAACAAAAACAAAAAGACAAGAACGAGTTCACTAAAAGATCAAATAAGCAACCAACCAATAATTTGATGAAACGACCGATCGATCGACCGAAAACCGCATACGATTTAACGAACCGCAAACAACTTTTGAGCTGCTGTTGTTGTTGTTTTCGCGTTGTTGTCACTACTGCCACTCACTGATGCTCTGTCAGTGATGGTTACCTGAATCAAAAGCAGTGGAAAGCGAGTCTCATAACCAATGAACGAAGAGAAAAGAGACTTCGGCTCTCGAAATACAATTTCATGGACTTACAACGACTCTACGGCTCACTCTACTTCACTTCGTTTAACACTATCGAGTCGTTTTGCTCTGAACTATCTATTTATATAGTGCATATATCTATTTATTGCTCTCTTTTTTTCTTTTGCTGTTGTTGTATGTTGTTTTTTATTGTCAGATTTTTATATTATTCCACTTTACCATGAACTGGTTCGTGTACCACTCTCTATATACCACATGTAGTACCTAGATACTTATATACACAAAACATAAGAGTTCGTAGTAACTAGTTAAGGTGAGTTAACACAATCACAAACAATAGTAGCAACAACAATAGCAATTGAACCAACTTTTCTAGCGGTGATCTTTTTTTTCTATAGTTTGTGAGTTCCAAATCCCGTCATTACGAAAATAGATGTAAATTAAAAAAAGATAGAGAAAGAAGATAAGAGAGGAAACAAGAGAAAGAAGAAGAAATGGAAACAAATAGCAATCATAATTATTTAACGAGCCACTTTGAATCAAAAACCTTCAAATAAAAGAGTGTAACACCGAAAAGGAAAAAATGATAAGGAAAAATAAAAACTTTTATTATAAAAACAGAATTTAACTTTCATAAACTAATAAACGTTACCGTAACAAAATAACGGTAATTATATGAAGAACAAAAAGAAGTCTAGAAAACGGTCTAAGAACACATCTAAATAAAGAACCATAAAATTAAACTATAAACTTTCGAAAGGATGAATTGAAATTGAACTTAATAAGAAAAAACATAGTACATATTGTATAAATTTCAAATAAGTGCGTATTTAAGCTATTTTTTGATAGTTGCGAGTGGAGAAGTGTAGAATAGAACTTCTCTATCTTATGTTTTTAAAGATCTTTAGAATAACCAGTTACTTTCCAAAAGATCTTCTGAATAGAAGAAAATAATGATAAATGATAACTTCATTCATTATATGAAGGAACAGGATGATATTGCGAACGATCACTTGACCAATAAAAATCGTGTAAAAATCATCGATCCATGGAAATCCGCAGCAAGATAAAAAATATACATAAAATATAACAAACACACGGAAACAACAGCAATAAGATATCAATTTAATGCACACAAAATTATACTAAAACTTTTTGTATGGGTATGTAAATTAATTCTATTAAAGATTTGCATATAATAAAAAAAATCAATTCTTTCCTTGCGAATATTAAAACCCTGTTACAGTGTTAAAAAAAGTTTCAAAATAAAAAATGGGGGCGGAAGCAGTTGCAAAATACTCCTCATAGCACCAACACACGCAAACAAACAAACATAAAAGAGACAGATTAAGATAACGTACAAGAAATGGAGAAGATGCAACCAAGGAATTCGAACGGGAGCGACGAGAGTAACAAAAACTGTAACGAAGAGTACAAAGTGAGTACGAGCCGAGAGCTTCTAAACTGAAGATGATGCCAAAGGAATGAAAAGCGAAAAAAGCTGATGAAAAAAGAAGAATGAGCGGTAAATGAAAGAAATGTGAGACGAAGTGATAAGTTTCTCATTTGATAGGAAGAGAGCGGGAAGGGTGAGGAGGGAAATGCTCCTTTAGAATACAAAACTGGGAATATAAATAGAAGAAAAAAGAAGCTTTAAGGTCGAGGAAAGTTCAAGTAACTGGGTTTTACATAATGTAAGAGCTTTGAAAGAAAAAGAAATTGTAAATAGTAGTAATGATTATTATAGATGACGATTATGATGTGTCTGAAAGATTGTAAAATGGTTCAAGTATGGTAAAACAAATAAAAACACTCGTAGCAACATATTCATCATAACCATCAATCATCATCATCATCATATTTTCATATGATATACATATATTTTATATTATGTATGTATATATTTTCATCACTATAATAAGCAGTAACAGTTCAAGAACTGTTATAAAATCCGTTCTCAATTAAGTGTAGAAACTAAAAAAAATATCTTATCGAAACCTAGATACATATCTATATAACATTTATCGCTTTCTATTGATGGAAAGATGATTGACCTATGAACAGAACAAGAATAAAAAATAAAATAGAAAGGCGATAACAACAATAGCAGCAAAAACCGCAGATGCTGATTAGATGCAGCTCCAAGAATACAAACCAAACAAAAACAACACCATCAACAACAACACCATAAAAAGTGCACCCACAGACACCGCTTAACCGTTTAGTCACCCGGGTGCTGATCATGATATTTTTGTTGTTTTTGTGTGTGCTACTGTTGTTATTATTGCTGTTGTTATTAGTTAGGCAGATTGAGCTTATTTTTATTGTACTATATGTGTCGAAAAAAAACAAAAGAACACGATAAAAAAGCGAAAGAAACGAGAACATAAATCAGCTGATTTATTATCTGGCTTCGCCTGCGCGCTTTTATCAAAGAAGTGGGTCAAAAACAGTCACCGCTTTCATTATTTCGCTGTTGTTGCATTTTCTTTTGTGTTTTTATGCATATATTTGAACAGTTAAAGTAATTAAAACAAGAAATAAACCCAGAAAATACTCACAAACTCGCTCGAACGAGTATATACAAAAAAAGTTTACAAAAGATATGCTTGGAACCAGCTGCTTAGCCAAGACAGCAACCATTTGGAAATATTTTCAAGTTGGTGCTCATGTATTTTGTATATATGAACTATTTGTATTCGTATTTATGTTCTTCACTCTTTTGTGGTACAACAAAGAAAAATCAATGAAGACCCAGTAAGAAAGTTATATTCGGCCTGGCCGAATCTTAGATACCCTACACCTAAAAGGTTTGAAAAAAGTGCCGAAGCTAGGGTGTGGCGGTCCACTCTGGCCGGCACAATGTCGGGGGCGGCAGTTGTGGATATCAAGTAGTGACTTATTGAATTCTAGGAATTTTTGGGACTTCAAGCTGATTAGCCGTCCCGGGTTCCATGAGTCCTAGCTACGCCTCTGTATAAATAGTAGGCGTGGTCATTACCTTTTTCAAAACAAAATAACTAGCTTAGTTGTTTTATAATTGTGTTCATTTAAACTTTATTTCCGTGGTAATAAACTTGTTTTCATACTACTATACTGTAGATGTAGTGTAAAAGAGGGCCGACCGCACTCAGTTTTGATGTAATAATGTTTTTACAACAACAACATTAACAAGTTGTTATCTAAAGTTTTATTCAGGAAGTTTACTCTATACTCAGGAATGAAATTTTGTTGTAATAGCTCAAAAACGAACGCTGATATCACATTTTTAATAAAAAATCGGCGTGGTTGTGGACCGATTTTGCCCATTTTCAATACCAACCTGCTCACCGCAAGAAACAATGTTTATGCAAAATTTCATCACGATATCTTCACCGGTTCTCCTGTGATCGTGATTTCCACAGACAGACGGACGGACGGACATGGCTAAATCGACTCAGGAGGTCACGCTGATCAAGAATATATATACTTTTCTATACCTATCGTCTCTATTTCTATGCGTTACACATTTCGTTACAAAGTGAATATACCCTTACCTTAAGGTGTAGGGTATAAAAACTAAGATGATCTATAAATGAATCATCAAAGTGTAGAAGTCCATCCTGATAGTACCGATGGAAATGCCTACAAATTGTAGATCGTGACGGGGAAGGAGGTACTAAGATAGCGTGTTCTTTCTGAGAGCTTTGACAGAAATACCTGTTTACTTTTTTCGAAGAAGATATCTATTTTGATTTTTATTATAATTGATTCATAGAGTAATATTTAAATTAGTTCTATATAAGAAAAGGATTTAGTAACCTTATTTTTGAGTTTTCCAAATCAAGACTTGCCATATAAATCACCTTTGAATGCATAAAACTCTCAACAAACTGAGTGATTTTAAAATTCAGCTTAGTTGCTCGCTGGGAGAAATGTTACGACAGTCACAAGAGTCAGACACATAAATAAACAAACATGAAACGAGAACATTACATACATACATACACTCATAGATACATTTGCTCACACTCGCATATACGATACGTGGTACTCGAAATTCAACTCGAAAACAAACATCATCCAAAAGCGAGACTGACTGGGTTAGATGGCTCTTACTGCCTCTTCTAAATAAATATGAATAGATTTGCACAGTATCTTGCATTCAGTTTACGCATGAGGACATGCGTTCGTGTGTGCATTGAAGCGATAGGTTTCCGTTTGTGTATGTATATATAAGTGCACCATGTATAAATGAAATGGTATATTTTTATTTATATTAAGTATTTATACTTTATAACGTTGTTTTTTTGTTTTTTAAGTGGTGTTCGGCACTTTGTTTAGAAAATTTGTTGCATATTTTTAGGCGTTTTAACAACTAATTTATGCAGGGTCCGCTTTTTTGCACACATGATTTTTATTTGTCTGGGAAATACATTTCACACGTCAGATACACAACAATGAATTGAAACTCACTACGAACCCAGTAAAAAAAAAAATAAGTCGGAGACAAAAGATTAAATATTTAATGTAAAAAACAATATTAATAAAATAATTAATAGATATTTGTTAGAAGACTACTCTCTATAAACACAATCAGGTTAAATCTACAACAGACATTGCGACGTCGATGATACAACTTTGAAACTTTTTTGGCGCTCCTTCAATATACTAAAATTTCGTATTAAAGCAGTAAAGCGTAAAATGTGAAGTATGTATAAACGAATTTCTTTTTTTTTGTTTTAATGGTCCGGAATGGACGGACGAAGATTTTTGTTCCGTATGTCATCATCATATCATCCACAGCCAACAATCCGCAGTCAAGACTTTAAGCAAATGAGTTGTATCACACACTATCTGTGAATCTCTGCACTGAAGTCTACTCTGACTGACTTGTTGTCTGTCCGAAAAGACATTATCTTTGAAAAACTGTTGCTGTTGACAGTGGTTTGTACTTGTTAAATGTTACCTTTGCTTTGCGTGCATTCGGTCGTGCGTGTCAAACGTACAAATGCGTTATTACTTTCTTCCCCTTTCAATTCACTGTAAAACCACAGGCGTCTCTAGAATAGCACGGCTAACTGGTTCCGTGTTATTAGTTTTTAGCAGTATTAACAGTGCAATTCGAGGGACGCCTGTACAATGAAATACAATATTTTAGATGTAATTAGCAATTGTTAAGCGGTTGGTTGGCTAATTGTTGACTTCAAGAGCTACCAATTAGCTAAAAGACATTGTGTAGAGTATGAAAGACATATAAGACATTCTCATATTATTACAGAATTGTGCCATAAAATATGAACATTTCAACAAAGTAATTAGGAGATGCTATGAAATCGCCATTATCGTTCATGTTCTGTCTCTGAATGATCTGAGAGAGCGGAGAGAACAGGGATTATGTCTGTCATCATGTAAATGAATTTCTGAAAGCATTACAGAAGAGAAGAGAAGAGAGAGAGAGAGACAATACTGGAAGGCAATAAAATACCTATAGCAAAGAATAAGAAGTAATAAGGACAAATATTTGAAGTTTTTAAGAATATCTTTAACTCAGATCAGATAAATTTAACTTATTGTACAATTAGCTATGAGTATACAATATCTATTATATTAACTATGAATATTATCTGTACATATCGTATTGTGTTACTATATATATATACATATATCTAGCATTGACGGGGCAGACATTTTTGGAAAACTTAAATCCTGACGAAATTAGTTACCTTAGTTTTTAAGCGATACTCTCAGATGTTTTTTATCGCTTATCGTGAACATTAGGTCAATTAAAATTATGATTAAAACAAATGAAAATAAAAAGTAAACAAAACTCACAACCTATAGTATGTATTTCATACGTACGCATATGTATACTATATAAATATATACAAAGATAAAAAAGTAGCCAACGAAAGGAACAAGTTGCATGAAAAAAAATCAACTGAAACTTTTGCCTAAAGTATAGACATCAACCAACAGCTGGTTGCTTATAGGCAGAAGCAGAAGAAGCAACTAAAAGCCAGACAGAAAACAACACAGAAATCCAGAAGGCGAAAACTAGTTAGTCAATCTGTTGCAAGGATCTTGATTTTCGTCTGCGTCTGATTTTGGTAAAGTAATGGAATCCAACAAAATTATAGAATTAAATATAAAAGAAGAAATAAGAATAAAAAAGAATAACAGATGAAGATCAGCAGGTAAAAATTATCTACAAACCAGAAAGAGTTCATATACCCTACACACTTGTACTTAGAAATTAGGGGTGGCAAGGGTCTAATTTTTTTCCTTTTCAATCCCAAATATCCTGTGATGAAAGACAATATTCGTGCCAAACTTAATTAAGATATCTCTATTCGTGCTCCTGTAATCGAGTTTTATTTATTTAGTGGGCGGACCACGCCCATCTTCGGTGATCTGTTTTGGTCAGAGACAGTGGACTTCTGGACAAAATTTCAACCGCAAATTGAGCTATAAGCATGGATGAATTTATATACCATTTTCAATACCGATGAGTTTCTAATGATAGACAATATTCGTTCCAAGTTTGAGGAAGATATCTCTATTCGTTCTCTTGTAATCGTGATTTCCACAGACAGACAACCAGACGGACGGACATGGCTAAATCGACTCAGGAGGTCACGCTGATCAAGAATATATACTTTTCTATACCTGTCACGCCTCCTTTAATGCGTTACAAACGGATGCAGTAAGTGAATATACCCTCATCACTTCGTGTGTAGGGTTAAAATCACAGTTCAAAAAAGACATCAAAATAAAAATTGCAAGTGTATAAAAAAGAAGATACACAAAATATATGCTGCAACACATTGAAAACGATGAGTCTCCGGTTTCGTTTACTACCCAAGTTGTTGTTGCTGCGTTGCTGTGTTGTGTTGTTATTTTGTGTGTGAAACGAATGACGGATGAAGGAGATGGAGTTGGACTTTGTTACTTGACGGTGGCGCTACCCCAGCTCAGACAAGTTGCAAAGAAAACCAGTTCGTAGAGCTGCCAGCAAGCAACATGAAGTTAAAGTTAATGATGTTGTTGTAGGTACTAAGAGAGAAACATGTCAGCGGACAAGAAAACAAAACAAAAAGGAAACCGGTTTCATCTGAGCAATCAACATTTCAGGAAGAAGTTCATGTTGATAAGGTGCCAGGAAATGTTGTTAAAGGAAATGTCTTTTGTTATAACTCTAAACACGAAATGTTTTATCGACGACAATGTACGAGATTTGGCTTGGAGTTTTTTTTCTTCAGAGATCCGAAATGGATGGTATGGAAAAAGTTATAGAAAATTACTGAGTACCACAATTGATTATGTAATAACTACTACAGGTAATGAGTCGTGTCCTACAGAGTTGTGCTATTTGATCCATATAGAGATCTATTTGGATTATCTAGGGAACTTCTTGGTATATCCAGAAATATATCTAGAGATTCGGAGATCAGGAAAACTTAGTATCACAAATTTAAATGAAAAATGAAACTCTTCCATAATTAGCTCCACATATAGTTAAAGTTAATAGAGTAAAGTTAACAATCAAATGCAACAATATAAATCACATGTCCATCATATATGCCGAAAATACTTTTATATACATACATATCACTTATCTACTAGGATAAAGGTCCTTATCTAAAAGGATAAAAAGATTGATTCAGAAATATGAATTTAGTCTTTCGTTTAAAGGTTTGATATTAACGTAAAGAGAACTCATTTAAGAGTATGTATCTATAACATTGTATGGTATCTGTTCAAAGTAGTATATGAAAGTAGAAAGCAAAAATAAGAAATCATTATTTGGTGATTCTCGAAAAGAAAATTAAGATCTTTATATATTCTGTTACACAATATTTGGACGTGATTGATTCAGTTTCAATGTAAGAAACCCAACAAAGGCAGAGGAAAAAATAAAAGGCCTACAAAAAAAGAAGATACATAAAATTGTACATACCTAAAATAGTTACTCGTGTTATAATACTATAATACGCTATACATATTATTGTGCAACTAAAGAACTCTATCGTCCAAATTATTACATTAAACTTTCATGAAGATGAAGAATTACCGATATAAGAAGAAAGAAAGGACGAAAGGAGAAAAGCAAGAGTAGAGAGTAAACAGCCAAGAGTAAAAGGTAAAATGTAAAGAAAGAGTGTTACCGAAAAAAAGAGGAAAAAACTGAGAACAGAGCAGGTGATCGGTGAAGGTTAACAACCTATGAAGCCCAATGAAAGAGCTGAGAGAAAGAATGAGCTAAAGAGTTTCAATTTCAATACTCAAATTTCGAAATATGAGTTGTATATGAGAAATATAAGCGATGAAAAACAAAAAGTAAAAAATAATATCAAGCTGATCATATTGTGTGATGTGCTTACAGTATTTTTGTTTTTGTACTCGTCAGAATGGTAGCCAGGTGTATGACATCCAACTTAAGTCAACAACTGTTTCTTTTAAGGAACTTATACCTGAACTATTCGGTGATAAAATTGTTTCAAAGGAACATTTTGTATATATACATACATATGTATACAAACAGGATGCAAAAAACCGAGTTTATAAAGAATGCAATGAGTTCATTCATGAAAGGAGTATATTTGTACATATAATTAAATAACTCTATATGAGAAATTGAATATAAGATATTTTAATCCACTTCGACTGAAATAGACGATTTTAAAAGAGTCGAAAGCTTTTTTGGTAATAATTTAAAAAAAAAAAATTATTAAACTAGTTCCTATTTATAGTCGTATCAAGCTTCATGCCTATCAAATAGTTATTGAACCAAAAGGAAAAAAACATAAAATCTGTGCATACTTTTAGGTGTGTGAGTCATAAAAAATCGTAATAAAAATATCATTAAATTCACTAAAATCCTTACAATCATCTAAAAATGCAATTTCGATTCGAACCAATGAACCACAGAATAATTAAAAGAATACAATTATTTTCATGAATCTATGTTGGAACACATAACATAGAAATCGGAATGTAAAGCTTTTGCCAATTCCAATTCTAGTAATTTTTCCAGTTGCTAGAATGTTTGATGATGCGAATGTAGTTCTCATTCAAAAAGAAAGAGAAACAGAAACAGAGAAAGAGAGGCAGAAATAGAGAGGGTGGCACAGAAATAGGGAAAGAAGGTACTGACACTGGCTTAAATGTTCCGCTTGAAAAGAAACGAGATGAAGCACAGTTCGAAAGTAAAAGAAAATAAGTCCGCAGTTTGAGACAGTTGAACAGTTGAACAGCAATTAAGTCAAGTGAAATGGCATGGAAGAGCAGAGAGAGCTGCGCTAATAACTTGTTTCCATCAGCACAAAAGTTAGCAAACAGCAAGCATTAACGTGGGAATTACAAGTTGCAGGATGTGCGAGTGAGTCTTTTAGTAGATAGGTATTTACACTAGAAATATTTGTTGCTGTTTTAATTCTTTTCTTTGCTTTGCAATATTTTCATCAATTGATTGGCTTCTGCGAAAAGAGTTGGTAAACATTGAATTTTATCTGTAAATATTGAAGTCATTCAAGCGAGTCAAATATCGCGGTTAATTGAGCGCGTGTTTTTCGAAATCGCGTTGTATACTTTGCCGGTGCTATTCGAGACTTGATGCGAGACAATGCGAGTGCTATTCGACGAACGGCATTAGTTTAGTTTCAATCAAAATAAATAGTGAATAAAAAGCGAAATAGACAAACAAATATTTTCATTGAAGAGAAAACTCACCTGCTGGAAAGAAATTATTCAAGAACGTTGACATTTTCTTGCTGCTAGAACGTTGCTCTTCGTTTTGTTATTGTGATTTTATTACAATTGTTGTTGGTTTGGCTGTTGTCACTGTTGTTGGTATTCCTGCGTTTCCATGCGTAGGCTGGGGTGCTATGTGTAAACTACATGCATACACTGTTTGATAAACTGCTGAAAAAACAAAACAAACTGTTCTCAATTTCGGCATTCTCGAAAAATTCTCGTGCGTTTGCTTACACTGATTGTCTCGCCGCGACAACGTTACACTCACAATAATAATAATACATAAAACCACAAAACAACAATTGTTTGTTGGTTTACCTTTAAAAGTTTATCAATTTCTTCTCCTCCCTTTAGGACGGTTCTCACACAATGTGTGTTTCTCTTACTGATCCTCTCGGTTTCTCTTTCTCGCTCTGAGAACAACGTACTGGGTACTAAGTACCCCCTTTAGTACAACGTCTCTGAGAAGTAAAAGAGGAAACTGTTTTGCTGATGTCTTTGTTGTTATTTCTATAAACTAGTGTTGCTTTCGTTTTGATATTTTTTTCGCTGTCTTTTTTTTAATTGATTTAGTTTTTTGTTTTAAATAAAATTAAATGTTGGATCGTTAGTTTTTTTGTAGAATTGTTCAATGTTTTTTATGTGTTGTTTTATTGTTTATTGTTTATTGTTTATTTTTAATGTTTTCAGTATGTTTTCTATTTTTTTCATTGTTTTATTTTATTTTGCGTTTTTTATATATTTGTGTTTGTTGTGGTTTTTTCATTGTTCTTTTTATGGGAAAAAAGGGAAAAAGTTGTCTGATGAAGCTGTATAAAAGAAGAGAAGAAACGAATATTATTAGAGTGGGTTATATTATTTTATAATTTAATAATAATAATAATGCTTAATGGAATTTTTATAAATTTATGTCTTTTTTTGGTTGGATAGAATGATTTTGAACATTTTGTGAACAGTTTATAGTGAAGAGGAACAGCTGGTTAGGAACACTTCATGTGACTTTATTTTTGTTTTGTCTTTTTGCCGTTCTATTCCTCACTCTGTGCACATGAACAAAGAACTTTGAATGACCTTTAAAGACGTTCGTTTTGTTTGTGGAACGGTAGGGGGAGGGGCGACGGTAGGCAAAGGAGTAGAGTTTCTCTAACTATAGATTTATGTTCTCTTCTCGAGAGCGAATGTTCTACGTTTGTGGCTGCTAGTTTTCTGTTTATCATTTTCTTGGTTTGCTTCACTTCTATTTGTAGCGCATCATTTTGACATTTGGCGAGGTGAATTATACGCATTTATGCTGTTGACAGTTGAGCTTCCGTTTTGTTTTAGTCTATTCCAGAAATCGGTGCATATTGCATACTGTTTGAATCTTTATTGAATATATTCCTCCATCGGGTGAGGAAACAATTCCTTTTCACTTCTCACAATTCTGCTTTTGAAATTTTTCCCCTAACTATAATAAATGCAAACAAAACAACCAACCACGATACAAACATAGCGTCAGAAGAGAAGCCAAGCCAAGGCAGTTCGAATCAGCAGGAGCAACAACAACGGGGAAGAACTAAAGAGTGTATCCTTCTATTCTTCCTTGTTGTTTTCACACTCGCTTCCTAACCAACTTCTTTCGTGTTATTCCTTGGTTTTTCTTTTGTGGCATGTTTCTTCTGATGTACATGTTTTTGCTTTAGTTACACAGCACAGAGCAGTTGTTGTTGTAGGACGTTTTTTCCAATTTCGTTGCTCACAATTTGTAGAATTTGTTGTTATATGCTTGTTCTGTTATAAGCCTGTTCTGTTTTATTGTTGTTTCTCTAGTTTTTGTGTCCAGCTCAACATATTTTGAAGTGGGTTCCCTTTTCTTATGTTTTCGCATACAAACGGACGCTTTTTATCCATTCCTGCACACATACATACATTATATTCTGTGCACCTTTATTTTTCTTTAATTCTTCCTCTTTTACACTGGATTTGATTAGTTTTTCGTTTGCACTAAGAAAAAACTACAGGTACAGATCAGAACTTTTCTTTTACGATGAATAACAATTGCATTTTACAAAATGTTAAGAGTTCAATTAATAGAAGTTGAAACAACTTAATTTTTTAACATTTCTTCAACGCTTGATTTTGAAAACTACATACATTGAATTGTTATCCGAAATACTTGTAAAAGTCTATGTACACATTATGAAATGTTCTTCAATTGAATTTATTTGTTCGTTAATAACACTTAAAACACTAAAGGAGAACCCAAAATGGAGTACTTCAACAAGAAAAACTGTTTTAAATCAGCAGAGCGCAATAATTGCGCGCCGCATCATCTGCAACTACAAAAATGAAAATAAGGAGGAAACAAAAGAAAACGCGCTCACAGTTTCGATTCACTTTTCCTTCTTTCGGTCACCACATCCGTCCGTCATATTAAAGGAACAAAAATACACTGAGAGGCATCTGGAAGAGCAACTCAAATTGTAGCAAACCAACCGCAGCGACGAATCCCCCACAAAAGTAGCGGCAGAAGCAACGAACGAACAACAACCACGACGATTTGCAACGAATGCAAGTCAGGCATCCAGACAGGCAGATGCTGTTGCTGCTCTGTCTGCGTCAGGTTTCGGTCCACAAAGAAGTGTTGCTGTGCGAAAGGAGTGAGGAAAGCAGGAGCATTTTCAGTTTACCTTTGAATTATAACAAAAAGTAAAAGAAAATCAAACACTGCAAATGTTGAGAGTTGAAAATGAAATGGAAATTATATAAACTGTATGTACATTTATATAATTGAAATCTTCAATTAACTTGAATACTTATTTATTACGCTTTGTTATATATTATTTCGGTTGTATTGATTTTAATGTTTCTTTTCTATTTTAATATTTCTTCAACACTTCTTTTCGCCGTCTGTATTTCCAGCAGCCAAATTAGCAATCCAAGCTGAGGACATCTTTATTAATAAAATCCACACAAACGGGTTCCACATAACAACAATAAAACGTTGTTGTTGCTCGCTCTTCTTATCGTTGTTTTGTGCTCTGCCGGAGATTTATCCCTTTTTGTATTTTCTCGTTCTTGTAGTTGATGTTTACTTTTTTTATTTAAAAAATCTTTCCAACGAGTTGCTTCCTTTTCCAATATTGTGCAGAACAGCTGTCGTGAGTTCTTGTTTTGGTTTTCGCTGTTGATGCTTACTATCTGTCTCTCTTTTTCTCTCACTCTCTCTGCTCTGTTCACCGATTGCATTAAAATATTTCCAGCAGCAGTTCAGCTGCAGAAAGGTAGACAAACTAATTTTTTTCGTTTCGCATTTTTCCACTTTTGTTTATTACTAGTGTTGCCGCTTACATAAAATAAATCCGAACATTTCGAACTAAGTGTATCCATCTATCTATTTAGAAATAAGTGTTGTTCTTAAAAAGGATTATTCTGCTCTTTCGAAACCGTTACAGCCGCAATTATTTCAACTGAAAATCTGTTTGCTTTTTTTGTCTTAAGGTGTGCAGCTTATAACTATGGGAGTGGCCTAAATCTTATGGCCCTGGTTCGAAATATTTAAAGATTTGAGTTTGAACAGCCTAAATAATATAATTTTATTACCCGTATATATTTTAGGGAAAATTTACTCTTTTAGAACAAGAATTTCTTATGATTGTAAAATATTTTGAGTATCTTATAAAGAAATATAATTATGAAACCAAGAAATTACTTAGGCCACTTAAATAACTATGGGATCATATGTCGAAGAGAATTAGATTAAATAGAAGGTGGTTTTTTAGTGTTCAGTTTTCTTGGTGTTGAGAAATGTTCTATGCAATATATGCGTAGAATAATGTGTCCACATGAAAGATGTGTCCAAACGACAACACTGATTATAAGAAAGCACTTTGTTTCCTTTTTATACCCTACACTCGAAAGGTATATTTACATTGTTATTCCGTTTGTAACGCATTAAAAAAGGTGTGGTATGTATAGACAAGTTTATACCTTTTTGATCAACATCACACCCTGAGTTCTGAGGACTAAATAGCCCTGTCATACGTCTGTCTGTCCGTCGGAGAAAATCCCGCTTACAGGAGAATGAGTAGAAGCATTGTCATGAAATTCGGCATGAATATTCGAATCTCGTTAGAATCGTTGATAGCGATAGAAGAAAATCGGAAAACCGCCTAGTTTTGATGTGTGCGAATATTAATTCATTTGCTTTAAGAGCTGAATTTCTTATCTAGTAGTATGTATAGTATTAGTATTCTATTTAATGTATAGTATTCTATTTAATGTATAGTATTCTATTTAATGTATCAGAGCAAATCGGCCCACACAAAAGGGTCCCCATCCGCCGACTGAATTCAACTATAAACTTATCCCGAGGGTGTAGGGTGTGAATGAGTTTCGGCCAGGCCAAAATTAACACTATCACTTGTTTTTACTTGAGTTTGAATCGCGTTTGCTCTTTATGTTTGTTTGTATTTTTATGGCTATTTCTGGAGTTTTCGGATTGTTGGGGCCGACAGACAAGAGACAGGAGACAGGATCAGTCAGTCAGTCGCATAAGGAACATTTTTGAACTGAAATGAACTGATCTGAAGTTGCAGTTGTTGTGCTCAACATCACATTACGTTACATAGAAATGGAAATAAAGTCGATTTTTGGAATTTTTTTTTAAAATTTATTACATACTTTCTATTTTAAAACATCAGATGGAAATTTTTGTGTCCATGTGGAAACGACAAATGATATGATGTGATACGTTGTTAATATAACAATAATTTGAAGAGAGTTAAGGATAGTTTATATATAGCATTTTCATATTTTTGCGAAATTCGAAACGAAATGAGTTTTGAAACAAATAAATAGTGACCACTAGAAGTAGAATATTCTGAACCCCGAATGCGATAAAACGACGATTAACGTAGATAAAGCTAAGCCAACTCGCTCTCCAGCGAAGAAAAGCTGACAATTTTCATTATTTTTAAAATATCGCCTTATTATTTCGTAGAGCGCTCCATTTTTAATAACCCAAAATTCTCATCCTTCTCTATGGGGCATTGTATAAAAGCATCTCACTTCCCTTAAGAGGTAATATGGTATATTAAATGGAATTAGGGCAAGTAATTCAGGAGAACTAATCCTGCCATCAATTATATATATAATAAATAAGACATTGGATATGAAGATATGAAAAACGCCTTCGTGTTAAACTTAAAACACCATCAAAGGGTTTTCAGATCATCCGCGTGCAGGAGACTACAACAGAAACTGAAGCTTTGTAAAGGTCGTTAATGAATAAAACAAGCAGCTGAGGTCCTAAACGGCTGCCTTGAGGCACACCAGTTTGTGACTGCTATAGTTTTTGAGTAATTATTTTCCAGCTTAATGATTAAAGGCCGTTCAGTAAGATAAGACTGCATCGAAATAGAAAGCTGAGAACTAAATCCCAACCTTAAAATGTGGGATATCAATAAGCGATGCGAAACGCTTCAATGGAGTTAAGACAATAATTTGAGGATATACTAAGATTACTAGCTGTTGAACTACCGGCAGAAATGCCACGCTCTTGCGGTGCAACATACTCGTACATAGTTTCGTACTTTAGTAAACACAATAAGCCACTTTTGCAATTACTGATATTTTTATGGTTATGAGTGTATTCATTTGGTTCATGAGACACTTGAAGTGAACCTCGCAAGCTACTTATTATGGTTATTGTGTGTTTTACTCTTTACACCGATGCAGGTGCATAGTTACTGATATTGACTATTACACTTTCAAGTTATTATTAATGTTTTCGACATAGTCTCAAGGTTGAAATATTTTGCCGTTATCTAGAAATTAAGAGCACTATAAGATACTCATTGCATGTATTTCGAATGTACTATATTCTTGTTGTAACCAACTTCAATATTTCAATGGGAATTTAATCTTCTCTCTCATTCATTGCATTCACTTGTGTGAGAAGAGTTCGCATTGTATTCAGACAAATTAAAATATTTCAAAGAACACGTTTATAAATAGGAGAAAAGGTGAAAATACTTAAGAAGCATGCGGAAGGAGTCTCTGAAATCACTTTGACTGAAATATGAAACACCAAAGTCCTCCATTTGTACAATAACCTCAAAACCTCTCGATCGCGTTTTTCTATTTTAAACTTTATGAAAGATTTTTATGAAAGACGGCCTGTGTTCATGCCACCAAATGTTAGTAGCCTCAACCGATGGATCGAAACCCAATTAGAGTCCAGATGTACCGCAAAACAAGCTTGCTGTCAAAAGTTCTTACCGTTTCACCAGAATGCGGGAATCCAGAAAAAGTTTTTGCAATCCTACTGCGGATTCGATGAAGACGACCGCTGTTAAATCGCTGTTTTCCAGAGGTGACAACTTTAAATAAATCCCTGCCTTTAACTGAATAAAATTTGTTCTTTTAAGCTCACTATAAAAAGAACTGATGTCTTGAAAATGGCCGACACTGAATTAAATAACAGAAATGTTGAAATTTATCAAAAGTCAAACGATTCAAGCACCTATTTCTATCTAGAATATATTTACGCCGACTTTTTGTGCACAATTCGATTTAACGAAACATCCGAAACAACGAGAAGCTCTGATAAAATGTATATTCCGTTCTTTTCCCATTAAACTTAATAGAAAACCATTTTACAGAGTAACTGTAAATCATAACTGTAAAATAAAGAAAGAGGCAAATGTTTTTATAGAGGTGAGAAAGTTGAGATAGCTGCAAAAATGAAAACAAAGCAAGCCATGGAAAAAGCAAGTTAGGGATGGATTGCGAATGTGTGTGTGCTAAGCACAAAAACACAGAATAACTGCAAAAACAGGATTCGAAAGAAATCGCGATGAAATGAAACAACGGATAGAAGCGGAAATCAAACAAAGTAAGGAAGTAGAAACAGAAGCAGGCAGATAAAGATGAGTATAAAGTGAAAAATATAGAAAATACTTTCAAAAAAGGTTACAAAATTAAAGCAAAGCAAGCCAAATAAAAAAATTGAAAAAGGTGTTTTTTTTTCTATATTAACATTTTTTTAACCGCCTACTAAAACGAGGCAAAGTTATAAAATTTAAAAAGAAGTGAGAACAGCCAAGAGCTCAATTTCTTTTCTATGGTATAGAAACTAATTACAAAAACCAATTAATATCATCTACGAGAAAATTAATGAAGAGAAGACGAGACCTAAACCGGGATTGAATCTAGACATTTTAGCCACATTTCTGGCCTGAGAACGAAATACTTATCGTACGTTATGCTTAGAGATGTTTTTCCTGTTAGAGAGCGAAATTACAATATGAAGCAAATGTTTTTGAAATGGATAATTAGGAACTAAGCTTTTAAATCTATATATGGTATTTTCTTTGTGTTTTAAGTAGCGTTTAAGTTAGTTAAAGTAAGATTCAGATAATTATATTCACTTTGTACGCATCTCGGTTGCTTAGTTTTTCCGAGATGTTAACGACGACGCCACGAAGAGATTTCATGAGAAAAAAAACCTTTTTATTATCATAATAGCGGGAGCGCGTCGTCGCCAACGAGTCCCAAACAAAAGCAAGCACCAGATGAAGAAAAACAAAAACAAATGCAATGGAGCTGCACGTAAAATTCTTGCCGTGACAAATTTGCATTTCATTTTGAAAAAGTTCATTGTTCTTTGTATTTATTATTTTCAATACCTACTAAACATTGCCAATTTTCATTTGATTTGTGCAATCACGATTTTTAAAAAAAAAAATCACAATTCATCGCTTATTTCCTCCCGAGCGACACAAAAAAAAATGTCGAATTTTTTTCACATCACATTTTTACCACTTTCCCCACCAAAATCGCTGCATATTTCATGCAATATCGTTAGTTTAATACTTAATAATAAATTTGCAATAATATTTAATTTAATAATTTACTTGCTTTTGAGGTAATCTTGCAAAAATTCTCGTCACTATTTACTGCAGAACAGCTGTAGCCGCCATCTTAAAAATTATACCTAGCTTGCTAGTGTTTCGCCTGTTTACATTTTCGTGGAGATGATTCGAACAATTTGCTTTTGTTGTTCATATAGAAAATGTGTAGAGAATGCTAAGTAAACGAATCAAAGAACGAACAGCGACATCTGTGGACGAGTAGCGTGTTGAGAGTTATCGGTTTTACAAATGATACCAAATTTGTAAAAACACTTGTGTTTAGAAATATTTTTAGAGATATATTTTACAAAACATTAATAGTTTTCCGAACAAAGCACCAGGACAATCGACCACGTTTGAAACATTCCAAGAAGGCTTGAAGGGGCTTACAATTCCAAAGCGTGTTTAAGAATGTCATGGCAAATTGAGGAAATACCTAGAATCTATGGAAAATCCCTATACTCAATGACTACTCATGCAGTATTCGCATGGGGGATAAAGAAACAACACAAGATGTGCAGCACTCGTGCATACGAGTACAAAGGGCGGAAATCTTTGAAACAGTCCTGAATGTCACCGGGCTTTAAGATCCGTAGAACAGAGAAAATTATCGAATTCCCAGAAAGGATAGAGCTCACGTAACAATTGCCAGCTCGAGAAGGAGGCAAAATATACCATTAGGTCGCAGTGCACTACTCCAGTACAACAACGGTATCAATAGTATGTAGGTATTTCGTAGACGTAAGGAGATAAAACCCAGACATATAAACTACAAAGGGCTGTAACTCGGAAACCAGACGAGTGCGCTTCTTTTTATATTATTCGATTTTCCCACAATGCCTGGTGAAAAAGGCAACAAAATCGGTCGAATGTAATAAAGAAAATTTATTCCGAATCTATCTACAACTTATAACGTTTTTACAGCTCCGCCAAACTAAAATTTTCTATGTGGCAACCTTTGAAATATTCTTCAGTGCTGCCAAATCAATTATGTAAACTTTACATTTTTTAAGAAAATTCCAGTGTAAACAAACTACAAGAATTTCTTGAAAGCAGAGAAAACTGCGTTTTCGCTAGAAAGAGTGCAGGGTAACGAATGAGCGTCTTACTCCATAACAAAACGTCGGGGGTTCAAGTCTTATTGAGTGTTGATTTTCCAAATTCTTTTTTTTTCATTTTTTCAATTATAAATAACTTTTTATATATCACTTTATTATTAAGAACTTCCTTATTTCTCATTTAAATTAAAACAAATGCTGCGATTTTTATGATTTGACGTTCTTAATGAGGCGATTAAAAAAATCAACTTTATTTTCTTTATAGTATAATTAAACTTTCACTTTGATTTCATATATGTTCTAATTTTATCAACTACATTTGTCTGTATTTACACATTTCTGTATTTAATTTCTGTATTCATAACAACTTTGTTTTTCTTTATAATTCTAAGTAAATTTTGAGTTTTATTAAATCAATAAAATATACAATTTCAAAAGTTATTGTTACAGTATAATTAATTTAAACTTAAAGTTGAAAGTATCTTAAATAATACAGTAGATTAAATTTAACTTAATGACATTTCAATTTTCTTACAATTTAATGTATTTAATAATAAGTAATTATATAGTAATAATAATCAAATAATGACTGAATGAATGATGAAAGAATGAGTGATTGATTATTGTTAACGAATGAATTTTAATACAAACATAATCCTGCGTCTAAAGGACACTTAATTCATCCTACTAAGGAAAAAGGATCAATTATTTACAGAGTATTTTTTGTGGATTTAATAGTCGTCGTTGTTGTTGTTGTACGTGTTTTATAAAAATCAACATACTACAGTTTTTAGGCGCAAACATTTTGTTTATATTGGAATGTTTTTAATGAATTCGATTTTTAATAGCAGGCAATGAATGAAAAAGAATGTACAAAAATTGTTCTCTCTGAGTTTCTCAGACTAAAGGTTCACTGGAATGATTAAATGAATCATTAAAAGTAAGTAATAAAAAAATTAACTGAAATGAACTGAAAGGAATGAAAGCTTAATTTAAAGGATTAACTGAATCATTAAATAGACTTAATAATGCATCAACATGAATCATGAAAATGAATAGTCAACTATTCATAACAGGTTTTAATTGAAATCATTTGAACGAATCAAGACTTCATTGAAAGCAGTGGATATCCTGCGACAACTCGAAGAAGAAGCAATACTACGCTGAACCCGGTCAATCCGTACCATCGACCTCAACAACATTTGATGGTACCACCAAAGTACCACAGAGGATCCTGCTCTGCATCTGATGGGACCAAAAGGGTGTATGGTGTACTATAGTATGAGCTGCAGGACCGAACTAACTTCTATTCCCAATAATAAATTTTGGTTTTCTTTGTAGTTTTCTAATTCTTTGTGTATTAACTCCAATTTCATACTACTAAATGTAATCATAATTATTAATTAAAATATATATCCGAGTATAGATAGTGTATATATATTTATACATGTCTAGTATTGTATCTAGTTAGTCTATACATATGAATGTATGTAAAAATTTGCATGCTTGTAAATAGATAGTCTGTCGTCTAGTTTAGTCTAATCAATTAACTAATTAATTAATGCAATTTAAGCTTTTCTCAGCAGTAATTTTGAAATTGATTTCGTTTTTCTTTAATGTTTAAATTGTAAAATTTTCTATTCACAACAAAACTTCTACTTATTTATGTATAGTATTTATGTATGTATATACATTTGCATGTATATATGTATTGTTATAAGTTTATATATATTTTTGTATTTGATTTAATATTTATTGCTAATTTATTTTATTTACATTATAGTTTTATTTTTACTATGTACTATATTTGTTTTTCATTATTTGTGGTTTTACTTTTTATTTCTTCTTTCAATTTTAATATTTAATTTAATTTTAATTGCTTTTGTATTATTTCACTAGTTTTGTTCTTAATTTTTTTATATATTTACACACGTTGTTTTATCAATTATATATTTATATTTTTTCGTTTTTTTTTTACATTTCTTCCTCTTTCTGGCTTTTTCTGTACTTTTTCCGAATTTCGAAAAATTTATTCTTTGCGACTTTTTGCAAAAGTTAAACAATTAATACTTAGGTTACTTTTCTTAAATCACTTCTAACAGTTTTGGCATTTTTCCTTATTGTTTTTGTTGTTGTTGATGTGTTTATTAAATTCATATTATTAATAAATACCATTAAAATGAAATCCAAGTTTTTACTGTTTCTAAGTGCTGAATCAATTATAATTTATTTCTATTATTTTGAGTTTATTTTAGTATTTATTTATTATGTTTTTAAACTTATTACTGTTATTATTATTACCACTATTATTAATATTGTTGTTATATTATTACTATAATTCATGAAAGTAACTTTAAAACTTTTAATCATTAATAATATTTTGGCTGTTATTTGTTATTTTTGTCTTCTCTTCTTATTTCTTTCCGTTTTTCATTCTGAAAATAATATTATTTGAATGATTTGCTATTTAAATTGTAGGTTTTTTAATTATTTTATTTATTTAGACTATATATTTTTATTGTAATCTTTTTACTAACTAAATTCTACGATTTCGACATTTTATCAGGTTTCTAAATTTACTTCATTATTGAATTCTTTAAGTAATTTTTATTTACTGATGTATTCGTATATAAGCTCTTTTAATTTACTTAATTTACAGCAAAAAAGATCTACAAAACGTTAAGATTCTACGCTAGAACGCTAAATGCAAATGAATGAATGAATGAATGAATGATGGAGAGGCTGATTGGTTTATTGATTGATTGATTGACTAATTGAACGAATGAAATTGAGATTATGGGGCGATCGCATTAACAAATCGTATCTTCCTTGTTGTGGCTGTTGTTGTTCTTGTTAATATTAGTAGTCGTTATCCTTCATAGCAAACAAGTTGGCCAACCGATCGTTCAACAAACCTTGCTTCAATAAACTCTTCAAATCATACCACGCAACTGTTTCGAAACGTAAACAACGCACTCTCGCATTCGCATTCGACTTGCTTGCGCTCTCTGTCGCCTCTTCGTCGCTGTTATCCGTCGCTCCGCTTGGCCCGCCATGAAAATCTAACGACTCTAGTCATCTGGGTCCAACCCGATTAGTTCTGCTTGCAAACGGCCCTTAGTCTTGCAGCAAATGGTTAAGCAAAATACTCTGAGCGCGATCCGGAACTGCGGCGACATGCTCGTCATTATGACGATTTTCCAGAAGGAATTCAAGATGCCGACCCACACCACGGCGAAGTTCACGAGAGTACTTTGGATAACGTCGCCGGTGAGCGCCTCGTAGAGACGCACCGACATCCATGGCAGCCATGAAATCCAGAATGCAAACACCAATGCGAATGACATCACATGACTAGGATTCGATAAATTTTCGGCCAGTGCGGTGGCGTACTCCTTGTCGTGGATCGGTTCGCCCGAGCGCAGACGCTTCATCATAACGAAGATGTAGCCGTAGTTGTGAACGATCGAGATGACGCTGGGGCCCAGCACGAGGATCGCCAGGGTGGCGCTGTAGGCGGCCATGTTGCCCCAGTCCAACATACAGATGTGTGTGACGTTGTTCTCGATGGGCAGCGAGTAGCCAAGGATGGGCGGGCAGCAGAGTAGCGCCGCCGATATCCATGTGAAAGCCATCCAACACTGACATCTACAGAAAGAGCAAAGAAAATCAGATAAAAGATCAGTATTGAGGCGGCCGGTGGGAGGCACGGGTGAGAGAAGTACTCGACGAGCATGTATCTCTCTCTCTCTATCTCTCTTGGTTTCCTTCTTTGTCTCCCTTACCGCGTCTTCGTCTGCACCGTCTCGTAACGCAGCGGTTTCCTCACGGCCAAATAGCGATCCACCGAGATCCACATGAACGTATACACTGAGACCGCCCACAGAGTTACCTCGAGGTAGCCGGTGAAGCGGCACAGTATATCGCCGTACATCCATTCCCCGGTGAGGGCCGGATACACCGAGAACGGGACCACCAGCAGGCCAACCAGCAGATCTGCTACGGCCAGCGAGAGTAGATAGTAGTTGATGACCTCTGTGGGACCTTGTGGGTGGATCCAAGATATGTATGTGTGCGTGTGTAAGTGTGTATAAGAGTGTATATATGGATGTATGTGTCAAAAAACGAAAAAAAGAGCTATGAAAATTCTATATTTCGATATCCGTAAATAAAACAGGATTCAATCTAAATTCAATTCTAATCTACAATAAAATACCACGCCTTGTTTTTTTAGTGAGTAGGAAAAATAAGTAGGAAAAGTTAGTAGTAGTTGTTAGTTGTGGTACTTTTATTTTTTGATTGCTTGCTTAGAAATATACAAGAACTGATGTGTCCGAAGATAGAACGAAAAACAACTCACCTTTGAAGTTCGCATACGTGGCGATGATCAACAGGTTGGAGATAACGATGGCAACACCGAGAATGGAAATCAGAACTGCTTTTGTGAGAGCCTCCAGTTTAGACTCGTCCTGCAGATAACTCATGGCCTGCATTTTTGCGAGAGCTAAAAACGAGCAACAGATCGAAATAAAGAAAGAGAGAGGAAAAAGATAGAAAAAGAAAGAGAAATAAATTAAATTTGTGCATACTATGTACATATATTTCGGATACTGCAAGGGTATAAAAAGCCGAATTCCTTTCGCTTTTAATTATCAATGACATCTGAAGATCATATTTTTAAAACTTGCATTTAATATTCTCTAGAAACTAAGCATAATACAGAAGAATTGTCTTCATATTCGTAGTCAGTGACTTCAAGTGATCGACTTAGATAATCGGGAATATAAAAAAATATACTTTTTTGGGATCACGAACAAATTTATTTATGATTTCGAATATTATTTATAAAAGCTTTAATAGTTCAGATGCACTATTGAACGTGTAGCCCATGTAAAAGTTTTATAAGTGTATTTCCGATATTTTTTTCGGAAAATTTTCGGAAAAAATGTCCGTTGGAACTATAATAATTTCTAGCTATCAACATTTTTACAACGATGTAAATTGTTAAAAAAACAACAATTATAAAAAAACAACAACAACAACGAAAAAACTGTGTAGGTATTTCCACCTGCACTCATACCAGAAATACAACAGCAACATCAACAACTAATTCAAAGAAAAGAATGACAGAATGACAGTAGAATTTCCGTTATTTTCGTGTTGTTGTTCTTCGTGGTCTGGTGTGTTGCTGTTTTTTTCTATGAGAACAAGACCACGCAGTACAACAACAGCAACAACAACGATAGGAACAACAAAAACTTGGCCACATTCACCTGACATCCGCTCATGACGCTTTTCTAATTTATAGTTAAATTTTGCTGCATCGCCTGAGAGCGAGCCACACCTCCTTTCTTTGTTGTTGTTCCCGGTTGAGTTGCGAGCTGTTTCTTCTGCTTCTTTTGCTTCTGTAAGTAAGGAATTTTTTGTTGTTGCTCTTGTCGTCGTTTGTAAGCTAACAATTGCTTTAAGTGTAAAACAGTTACTCGTGCTATTTCGCCTTCCTATTGTTTGTCGTTGTTGTTGTTAATGTTGTTGTTGTGCTTAAAACGTTGAATATGCGAAGGTCACGTTAAAAGCTGCCGAGAAGCAGACGGGCAGACAAACAGACAGGAGATGATCCTAAGCTGTGTGCTGTCTGTTGATCCTGGTTGTGGTTTCAGCTATTTTCTAACTTGTTGTTATTTGTTAGTCTTCTTCTTCTTCTTCGTCTTTATTTTTCTGCTCCTCCTCTTCTTCTTCTTTTTCTTCTTCCTGTTTGGTGCTTATCTAGGTATTTACTGTTGTTGTTGTTGTTATTGTTGTTGTCTCATTTGCTATTTCAAGTTGAAGGTTGTATTGAAGTTGAAGTTGAAAGTGTTGTTGCTTTTATTCAGCGTGGTTGGTTGTTGTTGTTGTAGTTTTTGTTTTTTTTTTGTGTGGGGATTTTCCTAAAAAACGTATTCTAATTTTTCCCTTTGTTTTTCGTTTCGAAGAAAGTTTTTCTTTGTGTTATTGTAGTTTTTCCTTTTAATGTTGTTGTTGTTGCTGTGACCGATGTTGTTGTTGCTATTGTTGTTGTTATGCTGTGCGTATTCGAGTTTAGTTTTTTCAATAGTTTTCGCGCTTTTTGTGGTTTTTATTCACTGCAGAATACTTTTAAGCTCGATAAAGTTTGGAAAAAAACGTATTTTTTTAACTATATATTATATATGATAATTAGTTAATTTAAATTTACTAATTTTATTAAATTGAACTTGATTTAATTATCTATTCAATTATTCAATTAATTTCATTGAATTTCCTTACTAATTGATAATAATTTCTTTTTATTTACTTAGTATTTGTTTAAAGTTCACAACACGTTTTTCTTTTAAAACTATTTTTCAAAACTATTTTAAAATTTAACTGTTTACTTTGCATTTGTTTTCCACATAAAAGTTTAGCTATTCTTTTGTCTTTCTAAAGTATTCTTAATTGAATGTGAATGGCGAAAGTTGATTATATTTTCTAATAATAATTATTATTGTAAATTGAATTTTAAGTAATTTACTTTTAATTTTAGTTTTACTATTTCTTAAACTTTTGTTTTACATAATTTTTAGATATATTGTTCTGGAAGAATTAAATTTTTCGATTCTTGAAAACTGTTTAAAAGTTTCAAAGTGCAAATTTATTTTTCAATTTAATTTCTAATTAGTTTTGAGTGAAATAATTTTGAATCAAGCAATTAAATTGTAGCACAGCGTATTTTTGTATTTGTTTTTGTTGTCTTAACAGTTCTTGTATTTGTTTTTGTTTTTTTCCAATTGTTTTTGTATCTGTTTTTGTTTCTGTTCCGTCTCTTGTAACATATTTTTTTTCCGAATTCAATTTAATTCAATTCACAGTTCTAAAAATTAATTTTAGAGTTTTTTTTCTTGAATCTTTTTAGAAATCATTTTTTGGGTTTTTTGTTTTGCTTTCTTTAATTATATTTATAATGTTTTTTAATATATAAACTTTAGTTTTTTTTTCCGTTTTGCTTTCTGTTGAATTTTTAGTGGTTTCTTAATTTTCTGGTTTTCTTTGTTTCATTATTTCTTCATTTTATTTTAGGAGCAAAAAAGCAGCTCATCTAAGGCCTCATTTATTCTGCGTTTAGTTGTTGTTGTTGTTGTTGTTGTTGTTGTTGTTGCTGTTGCTGTTGTGGCTGTTCTTTATGTTGATTTTGTAATTCCTTTGTTTGAGGCGCCAGTTTTCGTGGGTGTTTCACTGTTTATCCATTCGTCGTCATACTTGAGACCTCTGAGAGCTGATGCGGCAAACAGAAAGGATCTGAAAAGGACAACAAATAAAAAGCCTTTATAAGAATATCAAAAAAATCAATATTTCAACAGTTCAACGATACTTTTAAAGCACTGCAAAAATGTGTCAAATAACGGGGACACGAGAGCGAAGAAGAAGAAGGGAAGAACAATAGAAGAGAAGAGAAGAGAACAGAAGAAGGGGAACAAAATGAAGGAGAAGAACAAGACAATATACACCCAGTCATGAAACACTTTAAAGAAGTGTGTAAAAAAAACAATTGATTAAAATTACATTTCGTGCTTCAATTGAATCAAATCCGATGAGTAACTGGGACACTAACGTCTATTCACACACACACACACACACACACACACACACATACACACACACAGATACACAGACACAGACACACACACACACAACTGTCGCCAGCTGTTGAGTTGTTTTTAACAGCTGATTGATCAAAATTTAATTAATGGTGATTGTTTTGACGCGTGACACGTGACATGTGACATGTGAGTGAGTGTATGTGTGCCAGTATCTCATGACTCACGCTAATTCCGTTAGATGCCAATTCAAATTAGACAGCAGCAGAAGAAGCATTCCTCTATTTCATTCCTTGCCTTGTGCTATGCTATTATTTGTGCACTGGTCATTATAATTGTTGTTGCTTTGAAGTAGTAGGAGTTGCTGTTGTTGTTGTTGTTGTTGTTGTTGTTGAACAATTAAATTAACGAACTCAAGTGTTATACACATGAGCGTGACATCTAATTAACGACTTTAAACGATTAAACATGATAAACATGATTTGAACGGTATCCCTCTTTAGATCTTTCTTTCTCTATCTATCTCTCTCTCTCTCTCTCCCATACACGCACACATTGTATTTGTATACAAGTGAAAATTAATAATTGTCTCATGCTATTATATTTTAAAACCATGCAATCTAAATTAAATGCCACTCATACGACGTGGTGACCATCGAGGTATTTCCAAAGCGGTTTATTTAATTGACAAGTAAAGTAAATTATCGGAAATGCACGATGATTATATACACAATTTTGTGAATGCTTGTATATTTGTAGAAAAAGTTCTTATAATAGCAGTAAGAATGACAATAATAATTATAAAATAATTATAATAAGAGTAGGAATAAGAATATAAATTAAAATTAAAATTAGAATTAATATAAGAATTAGAATAAGAATTAGATTAAGGATTGGAATAATAAGAAGAATAATAATGTTACTTAATTGTTACTCATACTCATTGTTGTCATGTTGTCTGTTATTATTTTTTTCCTCAGAATCTCATTGGTTAAGGTGCCTGAACAACAACAACTACAACAACAAGAACACGCATACTCAAGAGTATAAAAATAAATCTCGATAAAATCGATACGTATATTTATAAACATTATGGGTGGAATATCATGGAAAACATATTCACCCATAACTTGTGCGAAAAGTATTATATGTATAATAAATGTTGCTTGCAAATCACGTTAGTCTAAAGCAAAACCAAGTCACGTTTTTGCTGATTACACAGAAATCGTGGTAAAGCGATGAAAGAATACATTCACAAAGAACTTCTACAAATTGTGGAAAGTAGTGGTTATATGTATGTTCTGGCGCAAGGTAGCGACTGCGCTGCGTGTGGAGCGTGTGGAGCGCGACTGCGCTGCGTGTGGAGCGTGTGGAGCGCGACTGCGCTGCCCGTGAGGTGCTATGGATATGTGAGAGTGAGCGAGAGGGCGATAGTTTGAAGGAAGGGAGGGAGGGAAGAAGGAAGGGGAGGGAGGAAGGGAAGGGGAGGGAGGGATGGGGAGGGAGGAAGGGAAGGGGAGGGAGGAAGGAAGGGGAGGGAGGAAGGGGAGGGAGGAAGGAAGGGGAGGGAGGAAGGGGAGGGAGGGTGGAAGGGGAGGGAGGGAGGAAGGAAGGGGAGGGAGGGGGAAGGGGAGGGAGGAAGGGGAGGGAGGAAGGAAGGGGAGGGAGGAAGGGGAGGGAGGTAGGAAGGGGAGGGAGGTAGGAAGGGGAGGGAGGGAGGGAGGAAATGTGGGTATCAAAACTGACAGACAGACGGACAGACAGACATACACAGACGGACAGACAAACATACATAGAGACGGACAAACAGACGGACATATATACAGACAGACAAACAGACGGACATACATACAGACGGACAGACCGACATATATAGCTCAGCGTGCTGACTGTCGCGATTGTGGTGTGTTCCTCTGCCTTGATCTCTGCCCGCTTGTGTATCGTTTGTGGTACTTGAGTGTCGTTGTTTTTGTTTGCGTTTTGGGGTGTACTCTTTGTTGTTGGAAATTTTATTTCTTTTTTATTGCTCTGATTTAATTGCTGTGTGGTTGTTGTTGTTGTAGATTTAGTAAATCAATTCTCGCGACCACACACAGTGTATATGCAATTATTTCAATCTCGGAATTGGAGTTGACAATTTCGGTACTTTCCGTTTACAAATATTTCTCAGAATAAAAAGTCGTAAATTAGAATCATAAATGTAAACAAATGCAATTGGTCATTTAGTACATGTATAAACATAAACGAATTTTGTTTATTAATAAGGATGGAGAATGTGACTATGACGAGTTTTTAAGAACCCAAAAAAGAAATTTTGCTTGATGAGCATTTAGATGAAATGCTAAATTAAACCATTATAAACATCAAGATTATTTAGAATCTATTCATGGAAATCAATCGTTGGATAATAAAAATTTTACGATTTTTGTTTTGTCCGCGCTTAATAATTTGCTGATCTAAGCTTTCGTTTTGCCGGATTCCAGTATAAATACGCTCGTCGTGGTCAGAATTTTATTCAGTCAGTCTAAAATTTAAATCGAATAATGTCGAGGTACACAATTGAGAACTATATTTTCCCTGTTGGCATGATTGTAGACGAAGTGTTGGCCGAGATCCAGGCCAACGCTTGGGATTTGCAACCACTGGCTCCCATGCTGGTGGAGATGCGTAGGATATTTGACGTCAACCCAAGCTTGGAGTGGCTGAGATTCATCGTTGGAGTATTGAAGACGATCCAACATCTCCGGCCTGGGTTTCCAGCGGTTTACCCATGTCTACAGGAAGTTTTGGAAAATTAGTGTTTTCCATATTATTATATTATATTTAAATTAAATAAATATATTATAACATAATACATAATAAAATAAAATTTTAAAAAAAAAAAAAATTCTGCAGTTCCGACTTTTTTTCTTCATCTCAAGGGAGTTTTAGTAAATTGTTTTCTCTTTGAAATTCCACTTTGAATGGATGCTATTATATTCTAAATTGAAAAAATAAAAAAGAAATCTATTTTTTAAATTATAAATTAAGTTTTTATTTTATTTATTCATCCAACATTTTAGAATACAAAGTTTTCACATTTGATAATACATTGCTTGTGTTAAAGGAAAGTCAACCAGAACCTCCAAGCGAAAGTCGTCAGTATCTTCCTTCATTATTTTACACAAATAGTAAGCTCCGTTTGAGAATTCTTCTATTGTCTCATCGCTGATGTTGTTAAATCTTTGTGGCAGAAAAATTACATTCTCTTCCAACTCCATCAAAACTCGAGCTCCATACTTAGTTTTCGTTTTCCTGACATTTTTAATTGAATACGATTTGTTTGGCTCCATATCCTTAACTGCTAATGTGGTTTTTTGCACACTGTTGTTTCGATTGAAATCGTCCATAGCTGCGACGGAAAAAGTTGATGATCCTTGACGTTGGTTCAGATTCATTTTCAAATTTTTTATTTCGTAATTTCTTGATAGGTAGCACTATAAAACTAATTGAAGAGCTATTAACTGCACCGATCGAAAGATGAACTAAAACTGAATATATGCAATCAAAGAAAATAGTATTTATGACAAGATATTTAAATTTTTAGTTTAGTTTGTAGTTAGAATTTAGAGAGCACAGAGAGAGAGAGAGAGAGAGAGAGAGAGAGTTTCACAATGAAATAATCTTGGACAAAGAAGATGCAGAGGTGAAAAATCCATTTAAATCAGACAAAGAGTGGACTACCTCTTCATCATCAAATATACCTTATAATAAATACAAATAAAATATAAATAAAATAAAACACAATTTGATTTCATTTTAATAAACTTTATTCGTTATTTCTCCTAAAAAAAGTTGAATTGTAAAGAAATTTTAGACATAAATGACCGCAGTTAAATGAATTATAATCTTGATGTTGAGTGTAGTTGTAACGTATTCCATCACCCAAGTATTGGATTACTTCATACGGTGGTTGCAAGTTTCCAAAACTATCAAAATATTCCTTCTGATTCTTATTTTTATAATATGCTACCCAATGAGTACCAGGTCCCTCCGATCTATCAAGATTAACGATCCCACATTCTTGATGATGTGGATGCCTTGGTAAGGTATCTAACATAAAAATACCTCTAAAGTGTGGTAGATTCGTTGTATATTTCATTAGGTCGATATTTGTGAGGGCTCTGTTGGGTAGCTTCTTCAAAAGTTTTTTGGTTGAGGGCTATAATATAATCCCAATCCTTTTTTGTAGGGTTTAAGATACAAGCCTTTACCAATAGCAATTGCTTCCATAGTTTGATTATGTCGATTTGCTTCTTTCAATTGTTTTCTTGCAGAGTTGGCTTCATTAATTGCTTTCGCGATTGCAGCACCACCAGATGCCAAACCACCAACGGCTCCAAGAGCTGTTAAAATGGGTACTAGTGGTAGAAAACCTCCTACTTTTGGAATAGGTATAACACGTGGAATATCTATCAGGGATTTTTTACGTCCAAAAGACTTTTTGATTACACCTTGTGCCATTTTAATAGCATTGGTGATATCTTCTGGTTTTCGTTGTTTGATAATTTTCAATGCATTTTTAACAGTTTTTGTAAAAATTTTCTTTACACAACATCTTTTCACCTTTTTCTTTATTTTCTTAAGGTTCTTATTTAGCTTGTTTCCCATACCGAATTTGACTTTAGCTTTCATTGTTTTGGCTACTAACCATGCGTTTATTCGCTCACTGTATTTACTATCGTTTGATTTTGCTCTTTGCAACGCCTTTTCTGCTAATATTTTATCTGCTTCGTGACGCTCATCCAAGTTCTGTGTATTACTATAAGCAATGTCGTGCTCTCTACATGCAGCGTCCAGAGGATTGATTCCTTTATCACCTCTTTCTAAGCGTTTTTTTAGTTTAGTTCCTGGACCACAAAATTGATAGCCCGGTAAATGAAGTTCAACTGGTAGAGAATTTATAGCTTTATTTAAAAGACCTCTTCCAATTACTGGTTGATTAAGACTGAAATTATTTTGGTAAACGATAGCCATTTATACATCTTTCCAATTGAACTGTTTCGATATAAATGAATATAAAGGTGTGATAATTACTAATTTATATCATAAGCTAAAATGCGGTTCGTCAAGCAAGACAAAAATATTACTGTGAAAAATATGGATCTTGTTACTAATAATGCGACGAAACTCAGACACAGTTCCCTCCTGCCGAATTCAATTAGATGTCTTATTGTGGGACCTTCAAACTGTGGAAAGACGAATGTCATGTTGAGTTTAATAGAAAGTCCAAATGGACTAAAGTTTGCAAACATATATTTGTACTCAAAATCATTATATCAACCTAAATATGAATATCTAAAACGGTTAATAAAACCAATTCAAAATATGGGATTTTTTACTTTTTCCGAGAACGAAGAAGTGCTCAAGCCGAATGAAGCAAAAACCAACTCAATAATGATATTCGATGATGTAGCTTGTGAGAAGCAAAACAACATTCGAGAATACTTTTGTATGGGCAGACACAAATCTATTGATTGCTTTTACTTATGCCAAACATATACACGAATCCCTAAACATTTGGTGCGCGATAATGCCAACATGATTATTATGTTTAAGCAAGATGAGATGAACATGAAGCACATATACAATGATCATGTCGGAACAGATATGGCTTATAAAAAATTTATTAATATATGCGGAGAATGTTGGAAAGATAAATATGGATTTCTTGTAATAAGCAAAGACGATCCAATTGATGGTGGACGTTACAGAAAGGGATTTGATACATACATTCACCTATAATATGGTTGGTTACCATTATATTCATATTAGTATGATACTTAGCTTTCAACTGACAACATTAATATAACTAAACTGTTCAAAAGGTGTTCAGAGCTGTTCAAAAGGTGTTCAGAGCTGTTCAAAAGGTGTTCAAGAGGTGTTCAGAGCTCTTCAAAAGGTGTTCAAGAGGTGTTCAGAGCTGTTCAAAAGGTGTTCAGAGCTGTTCAAGAGCTGTTCAAAAGCTGATCTGATATATTGTATGTTGTTGCTAAAATGGATGACAAAATATTAAAAGACTTGATCAAAACTAGACGCATATTAAAACAGAAATTTAAGAATATAAAATTGGGAAAAGCAGATTTAGAGAATGAATTAGAAAAGACATTTAGCCACATCACAAAACCTCTAAAAGAAATAGTCAACCACTCCAATACAAATTATAATAAGGACAAGCATAACATTAAAAACAATAAGGTACCACTAAAAATAAAAACAAGTACTCCAGCTAAAGCACGAAAAGTCGATTTCTCAAACGAAACTCTTATCAATAGTAATGACGATGAAGACGACGACTTTTTCTCTCAAATAGAAGATGCAGAAGATATAATGAATAAATCACCTAAAACAAAATTATTTTCTGAACTCGATACTACAAGCGACGACCCAAAATCTACTGAATCAATTCTCTATTCCGAATTAGAACAACAGAATCAGTTGGATACCACATATGGTCCATACAAGGGATCTGATGGTAATTGGCGAATCGGTAATAGCCCTTTCTCATTACGCGATGATAAAATAATAATATCCGATAATAGTTGGAACTTTACACCTGGATTGCAACAATTATTATTCAACAAAGAACCATCAAATTATGACGATAAAGATCTACAAGCTTACAAAAGTATTTTACTAAATACTAGTGCACACAAACTTAATTTTAACAGCACTGGACGAGCAAAGGGAAGTAGAGCTCTCAAATACACCGACATCATAAAGCCATTATTCAGTGAGATAACTCCATCGACTACCTCACAAAATCAAACTAAGGGGAGCGGTTTAATGAGTGTTAACAAGCAAAAGCCAAACTATATATATTGGGATGATCCAAATGAGTTGGTAGATAGGTTAAGGCTATTAGTATCATCACAATCTGCAGGACACACCAATCACAACAACGAAATAGTTTCAATACTCGAAGAACTTAGGGAAGCTAATATAATTGCGTAATTATCATATAAATAACCACAATTTCCATAAATACATATAATTGTAAAATGAGCGTCGACAAGTTCGGTCATTATTCCATAGAGAAGTCATTAAACAATAAATTAAAAAGAAATTTTACAAGAGCCTTAGGATTCAATTTGGACAATGATAAAAACTTGGATCTCCATTGGAAACGCTTAAGGAATATTAATACTCCTGTCGAAGACAATGATGCAGTAACAAAATCATTTGTTGAAGATAGTATAAATCGAATCAAAGTGGAATTTCAAAGAGAAAACAATTTACTAAAGCAAAATATTTACAAAGAAATCAAACAGACTCACATGCAAATTCAAGCAGAGAACTCATTGGTAAAGGAAAAAATAGATAAAGACATTGAAAAAGTTAACAAAAATCATCAATTACTTGTTGCAGATAGTATTAAACAGATAAAGGTTGAATTTAAAGAAGAAAACGATATACTAAGGGAAAAAATACACAACGACATTAAGCAAGTCATACAAAATCTTCGGTCATTTGTTGAAAATAGTACTACTCCGATAAGGGATTATTTTAAAAACGAAATCCATATACTAAGTGATAGAATACTTAGAGTCGTTACAATAATATATGTAAAACTTCGAAACAAGAACCAACACGTTGACAGTAATAACAAGAATTATGTAGATGATATAAGCGAAGGGCTTGAGCGGTTTACAAGTATCGCAAATGAAGAACTAAATAAAGGAACTTCAATAGCTGAAATAGAAAAGAAAGTTGGCGATTTAATCTTAAATTTAGCAGAAAATGAAGAGAGGTTTAGTAGAGGAGCTACACAGGCAAGCTCGTAAGAACTTTAAGCGAAGGCGAGTAATAACCAAGGGAATAGATGACCTCTGGCAAGCAGATTTAGTGGAAATGGGTAGTTATTCTACATATAATGATGGATACCGCTTTCTTCTAACTGTAATAGACACATTCTCGAAATATGGTTGGATTGTACCCTTAAAATCCAAAAACGCTATTGATGTTACTAAAGCCATGAAATCCATACTCGATTTAAGACGAAAACCAAGCAATTTACAAACCGATGACGGCAAAGAATTCTTCAATGGAAAATTTCAAAATTTAATGAAAGAATATAACATCAACCATTATTCTTCGTACAGTGTTTTGAAGGCGTCAATTGTTGAACGTTTTAATAGAACGTTAAAGCAAATGATGTGGAAGGAATTTAGCTATCATGGATCATATCGATGGATTGACAAGTACAAAAGTTTGATTAACGAATACAATCATAAAAAGCATCGAACCATTAATATGACTCCATCTGAAGTGAATCGAGCCAATGAAAAGTTATTATTAAATACTGCCTACAACAACTTGAAAATATTTAGAAAGCCAAAGTTTCGGGAAGGAGATTATGTGCGTATAAGTAAATATAAACACATTTTTGAGAAAGGCTATACACCGAACTGGACAACAGAAATATTCAAAATTAAAAATATAAGAATTACAAACCCAACAACGTATATTCTTGAAGACTACCAGGGGAATCCAATTAGAGGAGGATTCTACGAAAGTGAACTACTGAAAACAAAGTATCCCAGCATATATCTGGTGGAAAAAGTTCTTAAAACTAAAGGAAGGCAAATTTTTGTCAAGTGGCTAGGATTTAGCAATGATCATAATTCTTGGATCGATAAAAATGAAATTTTATAAAATTGTAATAAATATATTTTTTAAATATGTATATTGTTCATATAGTAATAACATTATTATTATTATTAAAAAAATTCTAAATAAAAAAGATTGCATCTGACTTTTCATTTCATTACTCAACCAACTTTCAAGATGTCAATAACTCTTACTTTAAGTGGAAATAAATCCATTTTATCGGCTAATTATTTTCCACCCATAGATTTAGAGGGAAAGTATGTGTGTGGTCTCGTAGACTTTCATACTTATCACACTATACCGAATGTTGATTACGAAAATAATTTATTTCACATTGGCGATAGTAGCATTGAGATTCCTGTCGGTTCATACGAACTTGACGACATTGCTGAATTTATTCAAAATAAATATTTGACTATAGATCCACATGAGAACCTGGAAATATCCGCCAACCCCAATACACTGCAAGCAGTCGTAGGATCCAGTAAAAATAACATTTTCTTTAATAAGGAACGCACCATTGGTTCACTATTGGGTTTTAGTAAAAAAGTATTGGAAGCAGGAAAACTACATACATCCGACTTACCCGTGTATATAACGAAAATAAACGCAATACACATTGAGTGCGACATAATTAGCGGCGCCTACATTAACAACATACCAGCTCATACAATCCATATGTTTGCATTAAATGTTAGTCCTGGCTATAAAATAGACGAGATCCCTAAAAATGTAATCTATTTGCCAGTAAACACCAGACAGATAAGTTCAATTACTGTGAAAATTGTTGACCAAAACGGTAATCTAATTAATTTTTGTGGAGAAACCATAACACTCAGACTTCACCTAAAACCGCAGGAGCAATGATTGTGTATAATAAAAGCGCATACCCAGGTGCAACTACATTCACTTCTTCTTTACCATTTGAACTGACAAGGTCGTCGCAAACAACTCAAAACGCTCTACAACGTAAAAAGCTGTCATTTGAAAATAAAGAGTTTCTAAAATCTTTGGGCTTAAAACTTAAGACAAACTGAAATTAAAATGAGTCAAATACTTGATGTTCTACAAACGCCGCTCTACGATGACAGTATTATTAAAAAGGAATACCATAGCTATTCACCATATTTACAATCATATAACAGCAATGACGAGATACGGATAGCCGTTCAAAATCAAGATCTTTACCTTCTACCCAGTGAGAGTTTAATTTACATTGAAGGTACAGTTACTCTAGAAAATGGAAGCGCAACAACCAATGTAAAATTAAAAAACAATTGTGTTGCATTCATGTTTGATGAAATTCGCTATGAAGTTAATGGATTAGAGATCGATCGTACGCGTCACTTGGGTGTAACTACAACAGTAAAAAATTATGTCTCATTAAATTCGATTCAAAGTAACATGCTCAAAAATGCTGGATGGTTTTCAAAGAATGAACTTGAAATAAAGAACGGATATTTTAATTTCTGTATACCATTGAAAATGCTATTGGGATTTGCTGAAGACTTTAACAAAATTATTTTAAATTCTAAACATGAACTTATACTACTGAGATCGAAATCCGATGAAAATGCTGTTTATTCAACTGTTGCCACCGAAAATATAAAATTAACTATAACTAATATCACATGGAAAATTCCCCATGTACAGTTGGCTGATTTTGCAAAACTACAACTCTTTCAAACGATCCAAAGTGCAAAACCTTTATTAATAGCATTCCGTAGTTGGGATTGTCATTTTAATCCGGTACTCACTCAAGGAAACAATCATCTGTGGAATGTAAAATTATCACCACAGAATGAAAGACCACGCTTCATACTTATTGCCTTTCGACGAGATCAAAAATTTCAACATTGTCATCTAACCGATGTAAAAGTGCACTTAAATTCTGATACATATCCCTATGATGATCTCAATCTGAATTTTGACCGTGATCGTTATGCTCTGCTTTATGATATGTATTTGAAATTTCAACAAAATTACTTTGCACGCGATTCCCAACCTCTGTTGCTGCCTGAAGACTTTAAAGATACAGCTCCGATAATAGTGGTGGATGTAACTCATCAAAACGAAGCGATAAAAACTGGACCAATTGATATTCGAATTGAATTTAAAACATCAAAGAATATTCCAGCCAATACATCAGCTTATTGTATACTTATACACGATAAGTTGATTGAATACACTCCAGTGACTGGCGAAATTAAAAAAGTTGTCTAAGTGCAATGGAGCAACAAAAATTTGTAACCTTGGATGTGCAAGGCTTCAAAGGAAATTTTAATGAGTTTATAGTTAAAGAGTTGGCAGTAACCTTCAGCTCTAGTGAATATCAAAACTTTATCATCAAACCACCATTTGAATTTAGAGACTTATCTTTAAAATATAAAAAGCAGGCGAATTGGCTGTATCACAATCACCATGGATTTCGTTGGAACGATGGATCTATCTCTTTTAATAGCGTTGAGAATTTCTTGAAATTAAATATTAAACATAAACTTGTATATGTGAAAGGAGCTGAAAAATCTAAATGGATTGAAGAAATCTTGGGGAAACCTGTATTGAATGTAGAAGAATTTGGCTGCGAGAATCTGGAAACTCTAAGAGATACATACTTACTACAAAGAATATGCCATTCCCATAATGGACACTGCGCGCTGGAAAATGCAATCCTACTCCGAAATTTCATTGATAATAAATAAAAGATTATAATGCAATGCAAAAGATTTAAATGTTAATATATAATTTTATTGATTTAAAATAAATGTTTTTCTTAAATCTATTTACAAATTTTTTCTTATTTATTTTTATAATAGTTATAATTAATATTCTATATATCTATATCCATAAATATATCTTCATCTATATCTAACTCTGATTCTAAATCGATTTTATAATGCCCCCACGCATATGTGTTTATACTATCATTTCTAATAAAACGCTTATCATCTAAAGGGCTTAAAGCTATCTTATGTACTAGTTGTGTATATATTTCATGTATCTTAGATCTAAATATATACATGTCTCCATATATAATTTTCTTATGAACTAAACAATTTTTATAATCACTTAAACTTAAATTACTTACTACTGATTGTTTGACACCTTTTGCTTTCTTAATCTCTACGTTATTTTCTACACTTATTGAATACATTTTTGACCTGAGCCCAATAAACTCTTGCATAATTTCCCCCTTATTTTCATCCTTCATCATGCCAAGGACTTTGGCATTTCTAAGGGGGAAACCATACACATTATCCACGGGATACTCTGATGTATCGAACTTTGAATCGATATCATCTCGAATATCCCTATAGAAATCTTCACACTGAACAGAATATATAAAAGAATCAGTGTCCATATAATTTAATTTGAGATTTGTTGCGAATTTAGGTTTCATGTAACTATAATGGAAGTCATACATTTTCCATTTCGACAATTCCAAAACAACAAATCCCAAATATATGGGTTTATTGTAGACAGAGCGAGCTCTAGACATTTGTATAGCAACCATATCTTCTGTAAACTGTGTACAGCTGTGGAAGTTTGGTTTGGCAATTAGTGCTCGGGCTCCTAACCGCCTTCCCCTACTTTCCCAATCGGTTACTATTTTGACATCTTTACGCTTGTCTACATTTTCCATAGTCTTTCCATACACCGCGTTGTTTAGCAGTTTGAAAAAATTCTTTTCAAAAGTATTCTTTGCTAAACTGCGATGATGGGTATTTAGATTGATATATTCACTTAACCAACAAGACTGCTTAAATTTCAATATTTTATATACTTTCTTCAACAACATACCATTTTCTATACATTGCTGAAGATTTCTATAATGAATAACATAGCGAGTTTTGTTGGTTAAGTCAGTAATCAACTTTTTACACTTTGAATTACCCACAGTTTTATTCTCAGCACAAAATGGTAAATCATTATGCGCATCATGTAAATTCTGTGGGTAATCCAAATCTACTTCAAGGATGTATCCGATGGGAGAATCGAATGGAATTTTAAAAACGTTGAATTGGTCAATATTTTCCATCCATTCGAATCCCCCATAAGGTAAATATTGCGACATTGCCCATCCATACAGATTGTTGGCATCCAAATAAGTTAAATATGTTGATGGTTTACTTTTATCGTACCCCGTCATATACTTATTATTTGCCTTGGAATGCCTTGTACTACATTGAACAATGCCGCCTCGAATACTTTTTTGCACGAAAAGGTGCATGTCAATATCAGTGAAGAGTTCCAGGTTTATCTTTGTTGTTTTCAACATTGCATCCCACGATAAACCTGGAGCTGTGTAATATTGACACGGATCTAGCTCATAGATATTTTTGCAAACCTTTCTAAAGTTTTCAAAAACATCAGCTAAAATCAATACATCAGTCTTCAAATACAGCAGCATGTAATCTTTTAGTGTTTGGCAGTTGAAGACATTCCAAACCTTTAAGGCGTGTTGATAGTCTTCAACCGAACAATTTTTGTTAGTTAAACAACTAAAAAATTTATCATGGCTGGGAAGACTGGTTTCTCCTAAACGATTAATTGATTTGAGGTATTCATATGGGAATACCCCCTTTCGTCTTAGTAGCTGAAACTCATCATCGTTTGGATACATTTGGCGCACTATTTTGAAATCACTTGATGACAAATTTTGCGCTAATGCATCCAAACTCGATGCCATGAAACGAAAAGAATCCAAGAATCTGATTTCGATTGTTTTCTTTTCGCTTACTTGTATACGTTTAGAAAGGGATACATACAATTCCTTATTTAAGGGGATAACATTAATATCACCCTCAAATAAATTCAATTCTTTAATGAAGAGGTGACAGTCATAACCAGAAAAATTATGAAAAAATACAGGCACAAACTTTGCAATTTGAAATTTTAAATTGCATTCGTTATGTGCCGGCCCCCTGTACTTTCCAGTAAGATGGCAATGGTCTGCCACTCTATCAGCCCCCAATTCTTGTTCGCAAATATGACAAGAATTGGAGTCTTTTTGGAGTTTTACCTCTTCATTAGACAAAAAATTTATTGGTTTAATTACACTTAAATAATTATTATAAATATATCTTATATCCCTAACTAAATATTCTACAAATTTTTTCGGGGCATCTTCCCCTGAATAAATTTTAAATTTATTTAAGCTACTATTATAATTACAACTAATATAATAACTAAAACCTATGGGTATATGCTTACTTATATTTCTAGTATTATTCGCTAAGTCTAAATCTACGCTACTTAGTACACATTCGAAGTCTGCATAGACAACGAATGGTACGTATAATTTATGATTATAATTTTTAAAACTAATTACCGCCTTCTCCATCGACGGCATCTCTGTCACCGTCCGTCCGCACACCAGTTTATGTTGTTGTAGAGTACTCTCATTGTGAGAGTACTGCAGGCAGCTGTTGCATAAATAAAGTTGTCTGCAATGGCTCGTGCTTTGATGTTTTAGCAATCTGGAAAACAAAAAGAGAACAATAAATTAGCTGGAATATTTATACTTAATATAGTACTTAATATAAGTAAGTTAATATAAAAACAAAAATTTAAATTGTGATATAATTACCTTGAAATATTTTTAATCCATACATAATGGAACCGCTCTCCTTCCTGCAGCAGCAACAGGTTAATATGCTGCACCTTCTCCTGCTTTGTGCAATGATACGGTCCCTCGATGTTTTTGGAAGCTTCATCAAATCCAAACACGTTGATGCTTATGTTAGGATTCTGCTTCTCAAAATGTTCGATGCTGCTTATGGGGAGGGGGAACGTCAATCCCTTAAAATGCACTTTAGCTCCATTGTGTAGCACAATTTCCTCTGCTTCGATGCTGTTGATCCCATAATTTTGCGGTCTTTGGGGATCTTTTTGCACGTCAGAAAGCGCTGATATTATTGCCCATTTGAAGCAGTATGGATCGTCATTTTGTATATTGACGCAGGCATGCTTCTTCTGCAGGGATTCTGGGAGCGGGATGTATGAGGATCCCTTCAACGGTCTATATTTGTTGATGTTCACCTCCAGGTGACATATTCTAAGTAGGGCCCATCCACTGTCCCTTTCCTGGAACTCACCCATTTTAGAGCTGATCTGTTGGCACATGTCATTGTATATGTCGCTTATCTCTTCATATTTTTGAATTAAGCTCATTTTGGTTTGAAATGATTTTATTTCAACTACCATTTCATCATCATCCAACACTTTGAAATATTCCGCATACAATTCCATGTTGAATTTATATGATGTATGCTTCTCTAGCATTTTCAATAGCTCTTTGGCTACTATATTTTGAGCCTTCTCAAAAAACTTTTCCGGAATGACAAGACCCTCATCCTCATTTTGGAATATCAGGGTTTGAATTCTATTCCGGAAAGATGATGTTATGCATTTGAGAGCACCGTCAATTGTCATCCAACAATTCCTCTTATGCTTCAATGTTTTGATGTGATGGTTCCAGTCTCTTCGAGAAACATCTTCATTGCAATTTGGACAACGAACGTTCTCGTTAGGTTTAACTGGTAGCCATTGTACTGCTCTTGATGTTGATGATGATGGTGCTGCTAGTGATGATGATGATGCTGCGGCTAGTGATGATGATGATGATGGTGCTGCTACAGATGTTGATGATGGTGGTGCTGCAACAGATGTTGATGACGTTGTTGATGATGATGGTGTTGGTTTTGTTACTGATGATGTTGATGCTGCGGCTAGTGATGATGTTGATGGCGTTGTTGATGATGATGATGATTCCGAGTGGATCAATTTTATGTGCCTGCGCATAGCATCCAGTCGTGCAAAATTTTGGCCACAATGTTCGCACTGGTATGGCACACTTTCATGCTTCCCTTGCACATGCCTTTTGAGGTTGCGCATTGCAGTGAACTCCTGTTCACAAACATTACACATGAAGCTCTTCATTTTTCTTTTCTTGTAAATATTTCACTTGTTTTAGATGAGAATGATCAGATCAGATTGTATGTTGTATTAGAACACTTTTCTTTTAATTGTTGTTAAATTTGTTTATATTTTAGTAATATTTTAAATACTATATTTAACTTTTTTCTTGTTCTTGAATAGTTCACTTGTTTGTCCAGTTTCTTTTAATTGTTGTTAAATTTGTTTATAGAATTTGTTAATATTTGATTAACTTTTTAAATAGTTTAAATTTAACTTTTCACTTTATTTCTCCGAATTGTCACTTAATTTCACAACTTTTTTCGGTGTAGAACGTTTTGAGACTTTGGTGTTTGAGACTTTGACGACACATTTACAATTGACCCTTTATTCTCGATGTAGCTAATTATATGCTCATGGATGTTTGTTTACATTTATGATTCCGTGCACAAATTGCTAAAGGTCCGTTGAGATGAAGAAAAAAGAACAACAACAACAACCACATAGCAAAACTACTACCCAGTCATTCGCATCCATTCAAAGTTCAATATGCAAACAAATTCGTACATGTTCTAAATGACTAATTGCGTTTGTTTACATTATGAATCTGTGCAAAAAAAAAAAACAAAAATTTCTAAAAGTACGTCGCCAGCTGAAGAAAAAGAACAACAACAACAACCACATAGCAATTAAATGAGAGCAATTAAAAAGAAATAAAAGTTCCAACAACAAAGAGTACACCCCAAAACGCAAACAAAAACAACGACACTCAAGTACCACAAACGATACACAAGCGGGCAGAGATCAAGGCAGAGGAACACACCACAATCGCGACAGTCAGCACGCTGAGCTATATATGTCGGTCTGTCCGTCTGTCTGTCAGTTTTGATACCCACATTTCCTCCCTCCCTCCCCTTCCTCCCTCCCTCCCCTTCCTCCCTCCCCTTCCTTCCTCCCTCCCCTTCCCCCTCCCCACCCCTTCCTCCCTCCCCTTCCTTCCTCCCTCCCTCCCCTTCCACCCTCCCTCCCCTTCCCGCCCTCCCCTTCCCTTCCTCCCTCCCCATCCCTCCACCATCCCTCCCTCCCCTTCCCTTCCTCCCTCCCCTTCCTTCTTCCCTCCCTCCCTTCCTTCAAACTATCGCCCTCTCGCTCACTCTCACATATCCATAGCACCTCACGGGCAGCGCAGTCGCGCTCCACACGCTCCACACGCAGCGCAGTCGCGCTCCACACGCTCCACACGCAGCGCAGTCGCTACCTTGCGCCAGAACATACATATAACCACTACTGTGGAAAAAAGGAAGCAGAGGGAAATAAATAAATAGAAGAGAGGGAAAGAGAAAGAAAACGAAACCAATGGAAACGAAAAAGACTGAAGTGAAAAGCGATTGAAAAGCAGATCAACGTAGTGGAAAAAAGATTAGATGATAATCAATACTTTTTATACCCCGATTTATGATTCTACAGTTTCAATTTCTGCTTCTCTTTGACTTTCTCGTTAATTTTTTGACCAAAGAGTGAGTCTTGTATTTCTTGCTGTTTCTTCTTTTTATTTCTAAAAGTTCGCATTTAAAAAATTCTTATCTGAACAGATTAAATGCTGATCTCGAAGGATTAAATGCTTAGCTTCATAGGATGAGTAAGCAAAAAAAATGTGTACAGAATGATGATGATGATAAATAGTAAAGATACTAAAAAGGTGAAGAGGTGGTTGGCGTGTGTGAGGTAGTAAAGAAGAAATTGAAAATAAATCCTATTCGTCTTTATTGTTGACTGAATCAACATCATAAATTTTAAAGTTTCTCCTCTTAAATTGAAGTTCAAAGGATATGAAATATCATCATGTTGAAGATGAGAAACAGGGGAAGACAGAGTAAGAGATACAGAGGCAGAGAGAGAGAGAGAGAGAGAGAGAGACAGATTTAAAGTTAAGTTTTTAAAAGCGAATTATGTTGAAAAGGGACATCCGTAGTGAATTTTAATGTTATTTTTATACAAAAACCTTCTTTTTTATTTTATGAGTAAAATTTATCAGCTTAGCGAACTCTTTTTTAAAAACTCGTATGTATGTATGTACGTCATCGAAGTCATCGACACAATTTTATGACGTCACAAGTTGGCTAGGATTCCGAAAATATGTGCCAAAATGTGACGTCAAAGTAGGTCATGCCACACAAAAAATAAATGCTGGAGTTATTATTGTTGCTATTGAGAGCAGTGACAGAGAGAGAGAGAGAGAGAGAGAGAGAGAGAGAGAGAGAGAGAGAACTAGAAATGATGAAGAAGAAAGGACAGAGGATGGTTATATAAGAGGAAGATAGAGAAAAGGATAGTGAGGAGGTATTCAGGGAGTAGAGAGACAGGGAAGAGGTTTGCAAAGCAAGAAATTAAAGGGATGTAAAGGGATAGTGGGAGTAATGAAGGGAGGGGAGAGAAGAGGAGGTGATGCTGAACTGAGAACATCAACGAAGTTTTAAACAAAAACTAGTGAAGAATTAAAAACGTCCTTGAAAGTGAAATCTATTGATCAAAGTGAGGAAGGAAGAAAGTAAGGAATACGCAACAAATTATTTCAGTCTTCTAACCCCAGAGTTTCTATAAAATTTATAGAAGATTTATAAAAAATTCCGACTCAGAACCAGTGTGCACTCTCTCTCCTTCCCCTCCACTCTCCCGCTCTGTCCTCTCATTCCACAGCTCGCCATAATAATACTCGTATTACTCGAGATTAATTCTGAATTCTCCACTTAAACTCTTGATTCGTGTTGAGTTCTCAAAAACCCCACTTATTTTTCTTAAGTTGCACAAATAAAAAAACAAATCCTATGAATAATCAAGGTTAATCCGTTGGGACGGACAGGGGGGCTGATATACACAAAGACAGATAGGCGAATAGACAGAAACATAGACGAGTACAGATAGCTTTTTGTGGATACTCGCAGATGCCACCCACGCAGACGGCGCTCAACGGCGGAAGGAAGTGTTGAGTCGTTCAACGTGACCGGAGAAAGAGAGAAACCAAAGAGCCTAAAAATCGATTCACAATTTCAGTTGTTGTTTCTCACGATTTCTCATGCTTCCCCTTCGATTGAGAATGAAAATCACGTTTTCGTGTCTTGTGTGGAATTCTTTTCTTCCCCCTTTTCTGCTCCGCTCCTTCCTTATTGCTTTCGTGGCATTGTTGGTGTTTCCACAGAGAGAGGCAGGGAGAGTGATATGGAGTTTGAGTTGAAAGAGTAACAATACATACAATGTGGGAAACCTTGAAACCCGAAAAGCAATCTTAGCCTTAGTACTAGGATAGCGATTCACTTTCATTACCACGTGCATGGTACTTCAATAATTCAATATTGCTTTGAAATCCAGGGACTCATTTTTTCACATAAAATTTTATTCCCAGGAAAAATAATCTCCATAATGCATAATGCAATTATTAAAACATAAAACATAAAACAATAAAACATATTATATAAAAGCAGAGCGAAAGAGAGCGGAAGAGAGAGAAAGGGAAAGACAGAAGGAGATGTAGAAATAGTGATTGAGTTATTTAACCAAAATGGATCGCATTTTGAGCATGGTCCATCCTAGAGCCGATTTAGTGCCTTTCTCATAGTACAGTTAATACAAAGACGACCAAATGATTTACATATCTTTTTGCTCCATTCATTGGCATTATTCTAGTGTCTCTGTGTGTTAAGCTCCATCTTTATGTTTTATATAAATATCACGTTATGTTGTTTTTACTATTTGTCCAAACAATATCATAATCGAAAACTATGTCATAATAAATTGTATCGTATAAAAACAAGAGTACTCTTTATTAGATATTAAACAATTTTTAACATGCATTTCTAAGATCCGCCCGATCTTTAGATCAAAATTTCTATGCAATATCTTCTACACTTTTTCAACTGTCTTCATTTAAATGAAATTTTGTCTACAAAATTCTTTTCTAAACTTATTCAAAACTCGTTAAAAAAGATGGGAATTAAGTGCCCTTTGTATGTGTTAAAAGTTTTTAATTCTACACACACACACATGTAAGAACACTCAACTTAAGAGTGCTTTTAAACTTTTTTCAAGATACGAGTACAAGAATAGTTCAAGATTCCAAGTCGTTGCTGTTGTTGTTGTAAATATTTTGATGTTTTCTGTCTCCTTCTCCTGCTCTTCTTTCCCGTCCTCGTCCTCTTTCCCCTTCTTCATTCTAAATCCACTTTCCACTTCGTCAAACAAATTTTTAATTTAAGTAGCTTTAATTGAAGTGCGACGTTATTTCAGGGGGGGGGGGCGGCACAAATAAAAGTTGTGCACTTTTATCGACATTTTTTACAAGCCTATCGACACACGGAAGGCCTCAAAAAGTTGCTTCTGACATTTTTCGGCCTTCAAAGGGTTCGAGGTTAGTTTTTGTTGTTGTATGTTCCTCCTTTTCCGTTTGTTCTGTGCACCTTTTAAATTATTAAGTGCCGCAGTAAAAACGGTGCAGAGGGACAAACACGACAAACATGACAACTGCTGGTTGGGTAATTCTTTTGTGATCACACGAACCTTTGAAGCTATCCGAGAAGGTAACCAGAAGACTATGTAATGTGATTGTAAAAGGGGCGAGGTGAAAACTACGAAAGCATAGTAAAGTACGTACACCCAATAAGTATATATATGAAAGCCTATGGCAAGACAAGGTGAAAAGTGGCCACCCGGCAACTTAATTCGAAGCATTCAACGAGACAGAAGAGCCACATCGAAAATTTGGAGACCTCGATCAATGTTACTCATGTTCATGTTTGTACAGAGAGTGAACTCTAAGTGTGTGTGTATGTACGTGTGCATAAGTGAGCGTGTTTGTTTGTGTGTGACTGAAATTTAAGGGTCGCTATTAGCCGCTTCTACTTAAATTATCGATAAATACTATTCAATCAAGTTTTTTCATAGACTTTACTTAACTTGAGTCTCTTGATAGTCAAATATGAGGCCAGAGAAGGAAGGAAAGGGACAGTGACAGTGAGGGAGAGTGAGGGAGAGTGAGGGAGAGGGGAGACAAGAACCACAAACTGGAAGGCTTCGCTTCTCACGTAATTCATTGTTTAAAGGCTGAATCAATAGCCTGACCTTTTCCATGGCCATGTTGTACACGAGGTAAGAATAACCTTGCTTAACCGTTGACCTGGCGCCCTCTCTTCTTTAACCTCATCACTTAAAAGAAATGTTGTGTCAAAACAAAATCTGCGTTGTTGCAGTGGATTTAAATTTAAGCTTCATTGATTTTTTGGCCCGTCTTTCTTTGAGTAACATTTGGGTAAAAAGAAGCAACAGAAAAAAAGAATTGCCTGGTTGTCGCTTTTCGGTTTTCGAAGGAAGCTTTCACTTAATCGCTTTCGTTGTCAATCCTCACCGCATTTCAGCGTCACCGGCACTTTGAACGGCGTCGCCGATGCTTTCATCGTTTCTTTTGTGTAAAAGAAAAACCCACGATAAGCGATGACTGTCATGTGAGGGTTTCTTGTCATAATAACAAAAACCACAACAACAAGAATTGTTTTTAAAAAATATTAAAAAAACGGGGCCGCAATTATTTTTATTAAAACCTCATCAAATCAGGAAAAATCAATATCGGAATTGGGAATAAATATTCTTTAAATCTTTTTACAAACCACTTTTTATATACACGACTTGTTCTCTTCTTAAATGCATATAATTCAACATAAACTTATTGTGAAACCTTGATAACAACTGCTAGCTTTCGCAGGCGACAGCAATCAATATATTATGCATAAAAAATAGCAATAAAAACAACTACAGTGACAAAAACTCGATACTCTGTTCGTTGTTATCGAATCGAATAACCTTGCAAACAAATGCTAACAGTTCAGAATGTGGAAAAAAGCAATAAAAACAAAAAAATAATCCATGCAAAGCCGTAATAAATACAACAACACCATCACATAAACTCGATATAACTGATTAAGAGCGAAATCGTGAAATCATTTTAGAATTTGAAATGATGAGATGATTCCGATGGTGTTCATAATGTTGATAATGTAGATAACGTTGATGATGTCGATGGTGTTGATGATGTTGCTATTATCAAATATATTCATTTTGTTCCTATTCTTTTGTTTTGTTGTCCCTCAAAAAATAATAATGATGACAGAAGGAAGGCCCAAAAGGAAGAACAAAAGGAGGCCAGCAGCAAAGAAATTGGATTGCTAGAAAATGAAGATTAACAAAAATGAAGAGGAAGAAGAGGAAAAGATTTACGGAGACGCAGACAAAAAATCGGATATAAAATAGATATTGAAGAAGCAAGAGAACTGTTAATGATTGATGATCTGATGAAATTAAGATGAATTGACGATATACATACATATACAATATATAAGATTATAGAGTGCATGGGTGTATTAGGGTATAGACGGTCAGACAGCGCGACAGACGACAATCAGTGTCAATCAATATTGTCCATCATTTGAACGAGAGGATATTCAATTATCCTCGATGCTGGCAATGACAACCATGAACAACCGTGGCAGGCGCGTGGAAACTCAACTTTGTGCTTGTTCAAGGCAGCCAATACAACAGGCGGCTTTAGTTAATTAATTAAATTCGATCAACAAATAAAGGAAAACCTTCAATGGAGAATAGATAAACTGAATTTTGATATATTGTACAGCATGTACATATGTATTGGCTTCTGCTGGAAGGTTTTCATGTATCCTTTTAAAATCCTTTTTCTTAAAGTAAAGTAAGTCTTCAAAGATATTGTTAATAACATTTCCCATTCTAATAACTTATATATATATAATAGTGTATTACATTGTATTTTATCATGGATTAATTTAATTACAGCTAAATCATTAATTGTTTAAATAAAATTTAGTTGTATTAAATTCAATAGTAAGACTAAAATACATAATAATAAAAAAAATTAATAATAATTACTTGTGTGTGTTCTTTTATTCCGTTTTACTGTTATTTTCTCTTCATTGTTTCATTGTTTCATTATGTAATATTTTAATTTTTCCTATTTTTTGTGTGCAGTGTTTTTTTCCTATGAAAGCTCTCACAAAATTGTTGACCTAATTTTTGGGCGTCAAGTTGTCTGTTTCCTTTCCGTACTACTGTTCTTGTGCTTCTTCTTAGTCCTCCTCTTCTCCTTCCCTTCCCTCTCTTCTCTTCTTCTCGTTCGTATTATACTCATACAAATTTTGTTGATCTTCTTAGACATGCAACAAAATTAAAGAATCATAAAAATCTCTGAAGTGAAGTAATGAAATACGTTGTGTGGTTGTGATGTGGTGTGGTCCATGGAGCCAGGGGGAGGGGGGAGGGGGGATGGAGATGGAGATGGAAAGATTTTCGGTATACTTGCCATGGCTCACTGGCCTCAATTTATATGGACCGCAGCTAGAAGCTTTGTTGTTGCTGTCGTTTTTATTTGCTTTAACTTCATAAAAGGCAAAAGAACAAAAGAGGAACAAGTTTAAAGGTCATACAGGATGATTTTATTATGTATTTATGGGCATCGCAATCGTAAAGTGATACAATTTTCGTTGGTTAAGTGATATTTTATTCGTGTAACAAATACCACAAGAAATAAAATAAAACATGAAATTTCGAAAACAAAAACATTTCTGTCAATTCGAAATGTAATACAAATTTAATTAAATTTAATAAATACTAAATTTCATTTGAACACTTTTGATTTATCAAATATAATGACATAAAACGAGAAGTGTTCATGGTATCTAAATTTTAAAGTAAAAACGATGTCCTTGCAAAGGCGATGTTGGTGTTGGCGATATTGTTGCTGTTGTTTTTGTTGCTGCTGCATTCTACTCCACTCAATTAAATAATTACGAAACTTCGCCTAATGAGTTCATGTGAATTGTTGCTGTTGATTCATTCATATTCCACGAACTCATTGAAATGCACACCGACCGCCAACTGAGAACCTATTATAAATAAATTGAGCTGGCTATTAAAGTGACCAGGGTTGCCTACAGGTCCTGACCTGCGGTTAGTTTTTGTTAGTTTCCTTTTATTGCTGCTGCTGCTGCTTCTGGCTTCATTGTTGCATGTGCACTTTCATGAGACGTGTTACAATTTCTTCATGCAAATCAAGTTTCAGCGTTTTTTCATAACTTTTTCAACGCTTTCAAGAAGAGTTTTTCGCTTGTATTTAGTAGAAGCTTACCTCTCTTCTTCTTATTCATCTTTTTCCTGTTCTTCTTCTTCTTATTGTGGGCATTTCCATGTGGCGATTGTTTTCCTAACGTATCTGCATATTTTAATATTTCATAAAATGAACCTGACTTGAATTTCAATTAAAATTTTCAATTATTTTGTAGAGAAGTGAAAATTTTACTCGATATGAGAACTCTATTTAAACGAAATTACACTGAAAAAGAATAATTAAAGCATGTATTTAATTTCTGATTAAAAATTGAAGATTGAAAATGATTTCCATCAATAAATGATGTGATGAGTATACAATCTTAATTCCTACTCTTATAATGAATAAAATCTGAAGAGATAAAAGTCTTTAAAATGTATTTGAAAAAACCCCTTGAGTAATCCATTTTTAAATTAAATGATTTTGGTAAAAAATTGGTGACTATTTTCTTTAAAGAACGAATATAATTATAATTAGTGTATCTTTAAAAAACAAATATTAAAACCTTTCTTTCATAGATGGAGATGATCACTTCTTTAAGACCTTTTATCTTCGTCCCTCATCGCACATCTTTTTCCACAACCTTAAATATTTGTCACATTTTCCTTCTACTGGTTGTTGTCTTCACTAACTTCTCATAGAAATACGAGTCAAATACGAAATCCGTACATGATTGGTACAAATCTTTGTCATTTGTAATCGCAACAACAGGTTTACGGAATATAAGCTACCTCGAAATAGTGATGACCATACTAACTGAAGTCGCAAACAGAACGAATAAGAAGAAGAAGAAGAAGAAGAAAAAGAACAAAAAAATGGCCGAATGTCGACAATTCGTCTGTAGAATTCTTAGCATCATAAACATCTTCACATTTCAAATCCGCGGATTCATCCACTAAAAGAATCCCATCCACCACACTCCCTCTGGTGGTCTCCCTCTCTCTCTCTATGCAACCCACTCTCCAACCTCTCACTCATGACTACATTCAACACTACAATTTTTGGCTAACAATTTTACGATATGATTCCTCTCTTGTCCTCTGCTCACTTTCTCAGTGACTCTTACTCCTTCCACTTTCACTCTTTCTGTTGCCCCTTCTCTCACCCACATTGTCCCCTTATTTCTGTCGCTTTCTCTCCTGACTGAGTTACTTCTCTCCCATTCTTCCCCCACCCTTTTTTACTCATCATAACAAAATATTCTAAATCCATCCCAAGCTGATGGAAAAACCTTCCTCTCGGAGGTTTTATTGAAAATTGAGTGGGAGGTAAAGAAAATACAGAAAAGGTAGTAAAGAAGAATGTAAAGAGAAACATAGACAAAAAAGTAGAAAAATATAAATAAAGGAAATAAGTAGTTAATAAATAAAGAAGGGAAAATTTATAAAAGACCAAAAAAAGACGTATGTAAATAAGGGAAAAAGACCAAAAAAAAGGGAATGAAAAATCAGTTGACTGAATAAAAACTGTACACTGTAAAAAGAATATTAATAATAAAAATAATATAAATTACAAAATAATAAAATAACAATACGCAATGAAATTATAATGAAAAGGATGTGTTTTTAATATACAATATTAAAAGAAAAACAACTGTGGGCAGCTTCGAAGCCTACCCTACACCCATACGGTAAATTTTTAGTCGAATTCAGTGGGCGGATCACGTCCACGTTTTGAGACCCGATTTGCTCTGACACACTAAACCCGGGCATAGAATTTTCACTGGAGATCTGGACTACTCGCTAAGAAATTCACACTCAAGTCGGATGCATTAATGTTTACTTAAAAAGTAGGCGTGACAGTGGTCCGATTCTCCACGATACAGGAGTTGAGGCTAATCTTTAATATATATACTATATGTACGAAAGAACACAGTGAATGTACGCCATCCCTTCGGGCGTAGGGTGTATAAAAATTCACGTGAAAAAACTTAGAATAAGAAATTCAGCAGAAGGAGAAAAATCATCTGCAGAAACTATGCGAAAAAAGCAAAAAGCGTTGCATGCTTTACGCCGTAAGTGTGAGTGTGAGTGTGAGAGTGAGAGTGAGAGCGAGCTTTTCTGCATGATTGTTGCGGAGTTCAAGTTTTGCTGTTGCCCTCGTTGTTATTGTGGTAGTGGTAGTTGGTGGTTGTTGTTGTTGTTGTTCTCTGTGTTGGTCCCCATGTTTTTGGGGCCATCAATTTAAGAGGAAAGCTTTTGTTATTACTTCTTTTTTTTAGAATTTTTGGCATTGAATTTAGCAGCCAGCATTAAAAAGAGATTCTTTATTCCTTTTCTTTTCTGTTACTTCTTATGTCTTCTTCTTCTTCTTTGCATTCCTTTCGTTTCTTTTGCGTTTTATTTTACTTGTCTGTTTAAATATCTGTTACATTGTATTTATCCTTTGTTTTTCGTACCGTTTCTATGATTAAAAATCTGAATAATATTTTTTATAAATACATATTTCTAAGCCGATTTTTGATAACTTTCTTGCAGATTATTTTTACCTGCTTGTTGGAGGAAGAAAAAGGGAAGGATAAGGAAGGAGGGAGAACTGATTATGAAGAAAGCCAATTGAGTCTTGTTAATTTTTTTATTGAGAGAAAGATTGAGTGAGAGCAGCAGAGATCCTTAACTCAGAGCAGCAGAAGCAGTAGCGTTCAGTTGTTTATATTTAATGACAGCATGCTGGAGGGTGGCTGTGGGTGGAGGGAGGAGGGAGGAGGGAGGAGCTGATTGTAGTAGACGAGGGGAAGTTTTCGATAGAATAAAATGGCGCAGCAGGTGAAGCAGTTTCTGGGATATCAGAGGATCAGAAGAGCACCAGAAGAACAAGTGGTAGAAGAAGCAGCAGAGGAAGAAGCAGAAGATGAAGACCAAAAAATAGAAGAAGAAGATGCGCTGGAAGAAGCAACCGAAACAGAAGAAGGAAGCCGAAGCAGAAGCAGCAACAAAAATTTTCAATGCGCCTTTCGGGCTCTCAACATCAAAGACGGAAAAAAGTTTACTTAGGGTGGGAACGAGGGCGGCAGCTGGGAGGAATTCGGCATAAATTGGGGCATAATTTGTGAGCGACTTGTGTGAAATACGCATTTGTTGCATTTCTTTGTTATTGATTGATTTTACTTGAACTTTTAAAACAAAACATTCAAGAAACTTCAAAACTTCAAGCACATGTCTCTACAATATTCCAAGTTGAAACTCGGAATAAAAATTTCTAAAATTTCGAGTATAGTATAGTATAGTAGAGTATAGTATGGTATAGTATAGTAGAGTATAGTATGGTATAGTATAGTAGAGTATAGTATGGTATAGTATAGTATAGTATAGTTATAGTATAGTATAGTATAGTATAGTATAGTATAGTATAGTATAGTATAGTATAGTATAGTTATAGTATAGTATATAGTATAGTTATAGTATAGTTATAGTATAGTATATAGTATAGTTATAGTATAGTATAGTATCAAATTAAGCTTGTCTTCATAATTAAGAGATTCGAGAGCCCAGAGTACTTTCGACAGAGTTGGTATTATAATATTTTCACACTCACACCTTGAAACTATGCAACACATTTCGATTGGTGACTTTGCACGATTTACATTTTGTTAGTAGTTTTTTATTTATCTTTTATCTCTTGTTTACTTTTACTATCTATATGTATATATGTATGTGTACTTTCATTTCCACCTTCATTATTTCTATTTTTATCTGCTTACAGTATAATTTTATTATTTTATTCATTATTCCTTTTTTATTAGAACGATGTTTTTGAGGCCAGGACTCATTACACAAAGTTATTTGTTGCAAAAACAACATGATATGAGGTTAAGTACTGAAAGCTTAAAGGAAGTAAATTAAAGTGCTAGACTTTTGCTACATTTAATTTGTATATCAACTCAAACTATAAAATTGCAAACACTTGGAGCTGCTTTGAAATAACAGTAATAAGCTGAATGATATTCCATGCTTCTACACACTATTTAGACGCTTCAAACTTCTTTTTAAAGCCATTTAAAACCATATACCTTTAAACGATTAAAATATTTATTATTCAATAAATAAAACTGAATTCACTGAATAAAACTGAAGAATTTCAGTAGAAAAACTATCCACTCACATAATTAGTTCGTGTTTCTGCTCCGATGCATCCTGCTCGCACGTTATCCTTATTTCTAGAATTATTGCAGGTTCGGTTAATTGAATTCATTTAGAATTTGGAAACTAATCACTATATCTTTTTCTTTTCGTTCTTGTTTATTGAGTTCTTTTTCACATGTTTTCCTTGTAGTATTAATGGACTTCAATGAATACGCCAAAAGGAAGTTCAAATTATGAAACATTGGAATGGTTCTGAAATGTAATTAACTAGAAAGAATAAGAAGAAGAAACATAAAATTGGTTCATGCTATTCAATTCTCAGTTCTTTTTTCTCTCCTTTATTGATCCTCTCCTTTAGTAGTTTTAAGTCAAAACCACACAAAAACAATAACCGAATTGATCGGTTTACAGATGTAATAATAGCATTATTGTTGTTTTTGTGTGTCCTCCGAGTAGGGTTCTTAATTCTGGACTCCTTTGCACTGACAACATTTCATTTGGCGTCTTTTCACATACAAACCAGTTGGAATACGTACGTCTATAGTCATTCCATTCGAGAGAATTTGTGTGTATAAATACATATACATATTGTCTATTTATGATTTTATGCGTGTTGTTATATGGTTGTGTGTGTTTTTGTGCTGAAAATCCTGCATCCTGCGTTCAAAGCGTTCATCGAACCGTTCTTTCATTTGTCTCGATGTTTGCAGTGCTTTTGAAAAATGTGCATATATGTCAGTGTGTGTGTACATGTTTGTATCTGTGAGTGTATTTGTTCTTGTACTTATATACGGCATATTTGCTTAATTAATTGTTTGCTTTATATGTATATACAAACATTTCCATTTTTGTTTAGCTTTGGTCGAATAAATTTACTATGAATGCTTTTCATGTTGTAGATAATTATAAAACTATTACAATTTATGTATTACGTTTAATTTAGAGAATTGATTTACATAAAACGGGAGTAAAGGTTCACGCAGCGTCTTTTGTTTAATGTATATTTTCCACGAAACTAACATTGCCAGGATTCATAGAATCACCGGTACACCATGACGCACTGGAAAGAAGATTAAAAGTATTACAGAATAAATAAAAAACTCAATTAACTTATGGAAATAAAAGACAATATAAGAAATGAAATCAAAGGAAGCAGAATGAAGAAGTGATCACCGCAGATGTTTGTTTTGCATCAAACACAAAATCGGATCCGCACAAATAACAAACTATATAAAAACTAAATAACACATCGTATTTCCGCAGATACTCCAAGATTGTAATACGTGCCGGGATTTCTTCGGTTTCCATGTCATTTCATCCCATTCTATTGAAGTAATCTTAATTAACTTAAACCTGAGCGCGTATGAAAACATGCGAAGGAAGTGAGTGGCATAAAGAGAAACGGCAAAATTTATGTCGCGACCATCTTATATTGAGATTAGCTGCAGCTGCAATAAAGGGCGGGGCCCGCCCACTTTTATATAATAAACCATACTCAAGAGTTTTGTTTGGATTGTTTGGAGTTTGGAGTTTAGTCCATACAATCTCTGTCGCAGAGTTGCTCTGAATAATTGGATGCCTTTGCAGCTAGGATCAATATTATGTACATTTATACACACACCCCAAGATGGGTGTAGTCCACCCACTTCTCCCATATAATTTTTGGCATCATTAAAATTTGTATGAGATATTTTTTTGTGATAGGAAAATCGATTTAAATGAAAATGATATATATTTTATATTTATAATTCACGAAACAACTATTCAACTATTCTGTAATCAAACTTTTGTCGCTGTTACTTTTGTTGTTGTTGAAGAAAGTACACAACCACGACGACAACAGACAATAACCAGGAGTTTAAAGCAGGAAAAACAAACACAACAAGGTAAAGAATAAACTAACTAAACTTTTTTAAGGATTAAACGTGCACACGTGCGGAATATCGTATGTTTGGCTGAGTGTGAGAGTATCGAGTGTTGATTCTTGTCCTGGGAATTTTTTCATTTACATTGTTTTTCATTTTGTTGTTCTGTTCACCGCGTTGAGTGTTTTCTGGTGGCAACTCGACTGGCTCCTAGCAGAGGTGGTCACGCGAACAGGCTCTCCTTTTACTACTACTACACTAGTGTGAGTGCGTGTGTGTGTGTGTGTGTGTGTGTGTGTGTGTGTATGGCTTGTGTTGCTGTGCAGCATGTTTGTCGCTTGCTTTATAATTTATACACACACAAAATGTATACAATTCAAAAGTTACACCGAGCACTACCACGCGAATACTTAAGCTTAGGTTGCAATTGATCTTTAAATTTCCATACGTTCTTTGAAAAGACACTTCTTTCTTTTAATGTTTCACTGGCTTTTAGTTTTGAGGGATTTTCTTTTAATTCTCAGCTTCTGCAATGTTTTGCATGTCCGTCCGCGTGCGCTTTGCTGGCCAACAACGGTTCCGTTTGAATGCTCGACATCAACTGAAGGAGCTCGTCACCATGTTGAACCGATGCTGAGGTTCAACAAGGCGCAAAAAGCTCACAACTTTCGGCCCGTCTCGAGAGGAAGTGAAGGCGTTCAAACGAAAGCTTTACCGCTTTACCCACGCGCACGTTTTTTGTACTCAACAAATAAACTGAAAGCTTTAGAAAAGCTGCTCTCTGCACTTCCAGTTGCTCCGTCTCTCTCCCGCTCGCCGCTATCTCGTGACTCTTGCAGCTCTCTCTCGCTTCTCTGGCTCTCACTTCTCCCACATTAACAAGCAGCATGAGATTCATGAATGGATGCGGCTTCCAAGTACTGCGAGGACTAGTACCATTGGAACTAGTTTCTTACTGAAGACCAGTCACCACAGAGGACCAGTTCTTAATGTACTATTTCTTGTACTAGTTCTAGTTCTTGGACAACTCTTAGGCTGTCTAAGTTTGACAGGAATCTCGTTTTCAAACCACTCCCAATCTATTCGAACTTCTTTGAACTTATAATTTAATCACCAGTGCGTGAATTAATGATGAGAGTAGTTCTGTGGCAACGCCCCTGTGAGAGGTGAGAGATTCCGCAACTAGTACTTTGCGGATCTAGTGGCATCTTCAACAGGGGCCACTGATTTCAACAGAGTTGTCCGTAAACTGTTCGCAACCTTATACACCAGTTCTACTACGAGCTCTTTCTTTGGTTGTTGTTGTTGTTGTTGTTGTTGTTGTTGTTGTTGTTGGCGCATCTTCTACGCTCATTTGTAGCTGTTTCACTCTTTTGTTAAGCTACCGCTTTCATTTCAATTCAATTAGAAGCGCTGAAGCCGAATCGTTGGGCATTTGCAACTGAGATGCAAAGAAAATTGCATACTTTTGAGCTGAAAACCGAAAGCAAAACGAATTGCATTTTGTTGTGCATTTTTATATATTTATTATGCACTTGGTTTTGTAAATCGGGTGCATACAACTCTTTATGTATGCACGTAAATGATGTGAATGTAAATGGTATAAGTATATATGTAAATGTGTGTAAATATTTATGTGTAACTCAATTAATTTTCGTTTATGTAACGCTCCAAACTAAGCAGCAGCAGAACGACTGCATTCACTTCAAATTCCTCTTCCACTTCTACTTCAACTTCTGCTTCCTTTGCAATATATTAACTATTAAACTTCATTACCCATTATTATTGGCACGCTCGGGAAAGCGACCGTATACGGCACCGCTGCGAGTCTGGCGTAGGATGTAAGACTCGACGGCAGGCTTGACATCGTTCTGGTCAGAATAAGTGCGCACAGTCTTGATGACATTGCGAAAGATCTCATGTTCACGAGTGGCAGCGCCTGGACGGCGGCGTTGTGGTAGTCTGCAAGAGGGAGAGAGAGAGAGAGAGAGAGAGAGGATTATAGACAGAGAGAAGGAAGAGTGCATGCCACCCAAATCTTCACAACGTAAAGAAGATTTGCACACAAGAACCAATAACCTGAACTATGAGGAATAACGAGCGCGATCATTAACACCTTCTAAGTTAGGAATCTACATCCATATCAGTACAGTAGTACATATACATACATAGTATATAAACCGTAGCCACCCATGAAAATCACTCAACACAGGCAACTGCTAAGCTTTCACGCAGTAGGCTAGTTACATTGAAGTCACCACCATTATTTCCACCACATATATTCCACTTTCCACAACAAACATTTCCACCACTTATCGTATATTCACCACGTATGTTCACCACATATTTTCACCACACATATTCCACTTTCCACAACAAACATTTTCACCACTATTTTCACCACATATATTCCACTTTCCACAACAAACATTTTCACCACTATTATCACCACATATATTCCACTTTCCACAACAAACATTTTCACCACTATTATCACCAATGGCAACATGCATGATTACGTAATCACTGAAAAATCGCCATTTTCTTACCTCAATTCTAGAAAAAACCCCAAATATCAATGACCCACGACTTGAAGATTCCCAAAAATGCTCCCTCACACAGCAATGCCCAATGCCCCAAAGTACTCACCTATCATTGGCCCGCTGTACATCCTGGCGCCTGCGTCGCATGTCCAAGCGGCGCTTGTAATCATGAAATAAAAAGTATAGACAGAACACAGCCGCGAAAGCCGTACCGATATAGACAGCCCAGCTACAGTTGTTGAGGACACTGAAATGGAAAAGCAGATCGCCAGGTCAGCCAGAGGACCACACAGCCTGAGGGAGAGAGAGGGGGAAACGATATTTGCGGGGATATGCACTTACGTTTTGAACTTTTCGTTGGTCTCCATCAAGAATTTTGAGATAGTCTCTTCGCCCTTCGCAGACTCAAGGGCGACTTTGCGCCAGATCTCAAAAATATGCGGCATGTTGTCGGTGCTTTCTATTATTTGGGTGAATCGGTGAAAAAATTCTTATATTGCGTTTTTTTCCGTTTCTCCGGAAGCAAAAAGATTGCTTGAAATTATTATAATTTTGATATTTCGCGAAATTATTTAATCCAATAGAAGCCAATAATGTGCTTGGCTATTGGACAGTCCAAAATTCAATTAATAGATAAAATTTCTTAAGAAAAAGCTGCAAAAACTTTTATCGATACGAATGTATGGAGTTCAATCGAAAATTTGAACAATATTATTGAATTTTAAAATTCATTTGATTGAGTTTTTGAATACACACAGAAATCGTCAGTGATGAAACTCAGAATACTAGAGTACAGTAGAAATCGAGCAGGAGTGTCTGATATAGTAGAAAGCTTGTTTTTGTTGTTTTCGGTCGTGGTTTTGCCATTTATTGTGGTTTTTTTCAACACTCGCGACCAACACGATCTGGTTCAATGTCATCGGTTTGGCCTACTTAAGAGAACCGCCTCCTACGGGGACGGAGGCGGAGGGCGAGGCGAAGATAACATTGTTGCTTATGGGCCAACGGTGTGCAGCATCAGTGACGTCATAACCGTACGCTTATTCCAACCACGGCCAATTCAGCAGGAAGCGAAGAAGGTTGGAGAGCCACGGAATGTATGTATATAGTGCACATACTCGTACATATGTATATTCTATTGTTACTCTTCTTCTTTTCACCTGACTCTCTCCAAGACTCTTCGAAGTGTTCTCCTCCAAGAGATGCAAGCAACACTTTGTTCTTTTATGTTGGTCCATGAATAGCTTTGGTTCGCTGCTTTGCGTAGTATCTGCCGTCATTACGTACTTTTTGGCTGGTTGGTTGTGCAGCCATCCACTTGGGCGACCTCCGTTAAAACATACCCCACACAAGTCAATCCTGACCTGACCCGAAGCGAAGCGAAGCGATACGACTCGTAATCAGGACAACAAGAAACTGTGTCATGGCAGACAAGACGATGACGTCGTTGAGAGGACACAGAATTCTGATTGTTGTTGTTACGGTTGTGGTACGTACTTTTGTATGCAGCCAGAGAAAAGAGTACCTCACGAAGGAATGAATGACAATGCATCGCTCTGAATGGAATAAGTACAGAGCTATCAGGTAACGAACTGGAATGGAGACAAGTCAAGAGTTTTGCGATAGTAAAGAATTTAAACCAGCAACTTACAGAGCTTTTACTGTTCTCTTGAGTCATGCAATTTAAGGCATGTTGAGGAGAACCTTTCAAAGAGGTTTTAAGATTCATCTCCATTTCGGTCCTCGTTTCATCCTAGCCTTTCCTTTCTACAGATGCTTGAGACGCTGCAACCTAGACCCCCGCTACTTCCTGGAACCGGGAACCGAAGGATCCAACTCGACAGTGTTTCGCTCTGCGTTTCATTACTAAAATATACATAGAGTGAGTATAATCGACGATCTTACGGCTGCTGAACTGTTGTAGGTTGCTCGTGACATTGGTACAAGGTCAAACAGTCCAAAAGTCCTCAAATATATGGTATTATAGTACAGCATAAGTACATAACGTACATATATAGTACAGCATAAATACTTGCTGAGAAATCTTATGGACTTGAGATAAAATATTCGAACCGAGTCCATACGCCTCCAGGACTCACATCCGTAGACGGTTCTCCCGAACAACTTGCAAATTTTCCAACATTTCCAACATTTTGTGGAAATATCGAAAGGCGTTCAATTACGCAGCCCGACAGAATTTTTGATGCCTTCTATTTTTTAACTGTTTCTGAGTAATTTTTGGGTGTAGAATCCGTAGAATCTCGTTTATGAGCGATGGTATATTAAGCTCTTTTAATATACGAACGAAAACAATATTTTCTAATTCATCCTGGTATATTTCAAGGTACCAAGCATCAGTATTTCCCACGAAGCCTATATTTGGGGTACCAAAGTCTATATTTGGGGTACAAAGGGTATTATAGGCCATGAGGCCTTTCCTTATATTTATTTTGAAATTAAGAGAAGTAATTTAATATTTATTGAATTTTAAAATTAGCTTTCCATTTACTGCAGTTGTTGTTAGTGTTCAGGTTCAGAGCAAAATGATTTATTTATGGAATTTAAATTTCGTGCATTGAGACTTCAGGGGGAAAATCACGCTTCTTATTAATCACGATTTTTATATTCGAGACTCAATGATGATGGTGATGATGATGATGATGATACAAAAACATCGTGTTGTTGCTAACAAGTTGTCGGAAGGAAGTTTAGCACCGATTCACGGATGTGGCCACCACATGACGAATCTTTATGAATTCCGCACCTCATGAAATGCTACCTTGACGCCGGAGCGATCTAAGTTGGAGTTATTTAAGGAAATAATCCGGTGTCGCTGGTTAAATTTGGCAGTAAAAATGTGGCCTGTTCACATTCCTTTACTTATTGGGATTTGCGAAGCAATGAGAAATAAGAACAATTACTATATCGCCATTTTCATATAGCACTATAGTACATATGTATGTAGAACAAACTGTTATTTACTCTGATGACATTGACAACATTGACTTGTCTGACATTCGTATCCAACGCACAACAACAACAACTGCACACGACATCCATAACAACGAAGTGAATAAGCAACAAAAAATGTGCAACTATCATAAAAGTAAAGTGGGACCCCCAACAACAGAACAAATACTGACCCCAATGTATTATACAATAAATGATTTTTTTTCCTGTTGCTTTAAAATCAAAAAAACACAATTTGCAATAAATAAATGTCACTAAAAAACCGAAAGAAACCAAAAATCGCAATAGTAAAGTGTAAATAAAACTTGCTTTAGGCGACTTTGACACGAGCAAAATTGTCGTCATAAAATTAGCCACTTGACATTTGGGTTAAACATAACGGCATTATGGCAATCCATTTGTCAGCGACACAGTGGTCCCTGGTCCACTGAATGTCGATGTAAGTAGGCAGAAACCGCAAACACCACCCGCTCCCACCGCCACCCTACCGATTCGAAAAAAAAACACAAAAAACAATGGTTTATGAAATCCTTTATTTATTTTTTACTTTATTTTTTAAGAAAGATTAGTGAAATATACAGCAATCCAAAAATAGGGTACATAATCATACATTTTAATCTCGATATGAGCGAGTTTTAAGAAACTTTTGAAAAACTTTAATTTTAAGATCTCTCCTTTTATCAGTATTTTTCAATCTCAGGGATGTAGAGGCCGAATATAGAGCACTTTCTAGTTTACGATTGTAGCTTTTTTAGCAATCATTTGCGTTGAGTGTAGCTTCGGTGGAAGGAGCCCTTTAAAAAGTGACACCTCGAAAATATGTTAGTTTTGCATGCGCGCTCACACACTCAACGTCGAAAGCCTGCGCCCAGTCAAAGCGTGGCCCAGTCTTCAGCTGCTGCTGCTGCTGCTCTGGCTGCCGATTGACAACGCTTTACACACTCTCAGCTTAAATAAAGAGCAAAATAAAACAACGACCAGATGACAAAAATCGCGATACACACGCGAGTTTCTTGCTCTTGAGTACGTAGCTGCTGCTAACTAAAGAAAAAGAGCAACGGAAACAACAAGCACAACAAGCACAACAACTGCAACAACATTCAACTGTAAAAATCCAACAAATCTACGACAGAAAACCTTCGTCGTGCGTCGTTTGGTGGGACGCAGAATAAACTGCTTTTTTGTGGGCATTTTTATTGACTGGGTGCAGGTTGGTTGGCGGAGAGGAGCGGGCAGCAGTCACCGGGTGGAGCAGTAGTGGTGGTGCCTGCATATTTGTACGCGGCCACTGATGCGGTGCTCCTGCAGCTCCTTGAATGCCGCCGCTTGTGCCAAATTTGCTCAGCTCAACATTATTGCTTGTCACTTTTTTGTCAGTTTTTTGGAGATTTTGTCGTTTTTTTCGCTATGTAAATATTTGAGCTGCCGCAACAAATGAGTTCTCAACGTTGTCTTTTTTTGTTTTCCCGTTGTTTGCTGCCGTTGTGCTTGTTGTTTATTTGCTTCAGCCCAAATTATGCCAGACCGTCTGTCCGTCCCACTGTGCGCTCATGACAAATGGTCAAAATATTCCAGCGTGTTGCGTGTCGATTACAAGTATTGCGCTCGAACACGTTTGCACACGTTTGCACTTTTGTTGTATGTACATCAACGTGTTACATTTTCTCTGGGGAGAAAAATAAACTAAAATTACATTCGAGGCACACAAAAACCGGGAGAAATGCGGCGGGGGGGGGGGGGGGGTTGTAGTGAGGAGGAACTACATATTGTTGGAAAAATGCACAGAAAAGCTGTAACTAAATGAAAAACTTGATCGCTGATGTTGTTATATAGTAAACCCACAATATCTGTTTTTGATCCCTTTCAGGATCTGTTTTCGGTTCACCAATTTGCTTCTAGTAGCTTCCGGAGCCCTCTCTGATATCTCTCGGGTCTTCGTCTGATGTGCTCTTCACCTCATCCCTCTCCATCCAGCTTCTTCTAATTTATATATAGTAATCCTCTATTGAAAATTATATAATATATCACTTGCTGCTGTGACCAGATCAGAGTCAGTTCTGAACCATATAAAGCAGTGTTGCTGCAGAAGAAGTGAATCTCCAGGTTCTAAATTCGGGCATTAAAACGTGGCCAAAAACGACCAACTCCCGGAAGTGTAAATATTTTCAACTCCAGAAGGATCTCAATGAGGGCAAAATTTAATAAGTCTTTAAATTGATTTTGAAATCTTTGAAATCGCTGATATTCCTTAAAAGTTTTGAAAGTTTTTCGAAGTTAATCAAATTAACTTTAAGTCATCATCACCTTATTCCTTCTTTTGAATTTACTACCTTTTAAAGCGTATTCCCTGCTCCCAAAGTTTGTTTTTTATTTTGAGCTCATAGTATTTCGTTTTTTCTAAATTTAACCATTCGTTTGATTCTTAATAATAAAAAATCTTAAGCCAATCCATAAATTGAAATAATTCTTTTCAATCCGTGCAACTTTTGCTACTCTTGATCCTTCCCCTTCCTTTCTCATTCCTTCTCAGTAACAAGACAATAACGACGCGTATCTTCTAAAAACTTTGGCGACTTTGCTTTTATTCTCTGCGAGGGTTTCTTCGGCATTATGGCTACGATTCTATGGAAAATCAAATAAACAGAAGAAGATGATTCAGGAGAACGAAGACTTGAATCGCTTCCCACCGCATAAATTCTTCACATGCCCAGTCACTAAACTTTGCGAAGTTAAACAGAAAAATCTATTAACACGGCAATAAAAGACGACCAACAACAACAACCACACTTATAATAATAGTAATAATAATAATAATAATAGGAATACCGAGAACAAATCTATGGAGAGAGAGAGACAAAGAAAAAACTGTCGCCTTTACTGCCTGAAGACAGCTCATGAGCATCCATGAAAGCGGCGACAGCAGCAGACGCACCATAAAACTAGTTTTCAAGAAAACTTGTACTCTGCCGCAGACGATTCCGACTCCGATTCCGATTCCGACTCCGATTCCTTAACTACATCTTTAGGAGCTTCCAGTCCAGATAAAAGAGCAAATAAAATGATTTATTCTGGGAGGTAAATCTTTTGTTTCCCTCGCTGAGGCGACGCGACTCGCATGCGACGGCGACCAAAAGGATGACGGCCAAAGGCAGCCTCTTCGGTTAATCGAATCATTTCAGTCGTTCGTTTGTCGGTCGTTCGTCGGTCGTTCGTCCGTCAGTCGATCATTCAGTCGGTCGTTCGATTGGCTGCTGGTTGGATCCGTTTAAGTATACTTTGCAATGTAGTCGTTACGCCAGAAGATGACAGCATCTGTGGGTGTCTGGGCTGCAGGCGTTCGCTGTTCAGTTGTTCGGAAGAATGAGCTGAATGAATAAGTCTTTGTTGACACTCGAAGAATTCTGGGGAACCACTACGAGACTACGAGGGTTCCTTCTGCGTGTACGTCGTGTCGCTGGAGATCGCGACGACGAGTTGACGCGTAAAGTGACGCTTGGAGTGGATTGTCGCCTCCCTGAAAACACTTCCCCTGAAGCACTCTTAATTGGGTGTCACTTTGAATCGTCGGAGATGTCCACCGATCCAGAGTGTGAACTTATTGCCAGCGAACATAGAATACACACACACTTAATTTAATGTGTTTAGAAGGAAAGAATGCAAAATTTGTATTGCGAACACTTTAAATGCATGGAAGGTAATTTAATAATCTAAACATCTGTGAAAGGAGCATATTAATCAGGAGTAAGTGGAGCTTTAAATAAAGTATCACAGGAGATGCACATTGAAATTGAAATAACTTTTAAAACTGACAGTCAATCGGAGTCACACGGAAGAAGAAGAAGAACGAACAATTTATGTACTCGATTTAGTCCATCGTTAAGTTCTCATCATTAAGTTCCCAACTCTTCCGGAGTCAGTCAAGACGTGGCACTAACAAGCTGCTTGCGATGCTTATAATTATGTTAATAACTTCTTTTAGAACACAGCTCAGCATTATAATTATAGTTAATTAAGAACCACTTTGGCACCTTTTAGTATCTAAGTCTCTTGCTCTCTCCCGCTCTCTCCCGCTCTCCCTCACTCTCGCTCACTCTCTCCGTCGCCCGCTGTGACTGTTTTGCTATTCTTCTGGAGAAAGAAACACCAGATACCAGTGATTGTCCTGTGGTTGCTGGACTACCTCTGGGGCAACTCCTATCATCAGCTTGACTAATTGCTGTAGATTATGCAGCCAGTCCGTCGTGCTCTTTAATGGAATGTGCTCTGGTCTGGATCACAGGCCAGTCTCCAGCAACAACAACAACAACAACAACAGACACCACACCACAGCACACCACACCACACCATCGTCAACAACCACAATACGTCAAAGTGATAACAAGAACAACAACCATCTGTCCGGAGATAACACGGCCATGAACGACCCACAAATCATGTTGGCCACGGAGGCCCCCACAAAAAGCTACGTTAGGAAAAACACTCAAGTTGCTGGTTTTTCCGTTAATACATTGATTAAAATGAAATTTGCCTTTGTTGTTGTCTTCTTTTTTTTTTATATACAATAAAAATAAATTGAGTTTAGTTAAAATTTTAATTATTAAACAACAAAACGCATGGCTTCTTTTTTCATTTTAAGTTTATGAGAGGCACAGGAATCGTCAAATGAGTGATTACCGCTGGGCATGAGAGAACCATTACGAGCCATTCGATTGATTGGTTTGCCAACGATAGCCAAGGTTTACATTATATTAGATAAATTAGATGGTGTATCGAAAAGAGGCTTAGTTAAGTTAATTATAAGGGAGTGTACAGTATGGTGGAAAAACTGATCTTCGGAAAAGTTATATAAGCACTCGCGTTTAGTCTATAAATAAATAAAATAGCACTCATTCGAAAGCGAATTCGAACTCGGATATCGCGGTGCAAACTAAAACCATGGGAGGCACTCGTATTTGGTGAGGGAAAAAATGAAACTATATTAAAAAAAAAAAAAAAAACTTATTAATTAAATAGTGAATAAAATTTAACTAAAACTGAACGAAATATAAACAGTTGAAAAGAAATTATAGACAATATAATATAATATAAATAGTATATAACATAATATAATAACAATGTTAACAATATTGATAATAATAATGATAATGATAATAATAAATGTCATAGAATTAAATAAAAGAAACCCTCTTTTAAAACATTATTTTTGCTTTCGAAAGCAATAAAATAACCAGCTCATTTAATTGATCATAAATCATTCTCAATCGTTTTCAGCTAATCACATGTCACTATAGAAAAATACAGTTTAAACATCCTACGAGAGAGAGAGACAGAGAGAGAGACAGAGAGAGAAAGAGAGAGTGATGGAGGGACGGAGAGAGCGGCAATTCCTCAGCACAATTAAGCTTTTCATATAAAATTCAAGCGTTTGTTTCTTTTAAATTTTAGTTGTTTGAACAAGAAAACGTGTTGAAAATCTAAACAAATAAATAAATAAAATTCAATATTTAGAGCAATATTTTTTTCTCTTCCTCTTCTCCGCTCTGCTTTGCTCCTCTCTTTTTTCAGTTAATTTATTTGCATTTCTTTCTTTGAAAACGTGGTGCTGACATCGTTATGACAAACGGTTTTCGAATTACTTAAGAAAAAACTTAAGAAACTTCAAAACTTAAGAAAATGAAAGAGCAATTAATTCAATGAAAAAGTGCAGTCTTCACTTTTGATTGCTGTAACGCAAGCAATGCGATGTATCTCAAGTCTGATGGTGAAAATATGATGGCGTGTACCGCATAGTACCGCCGACAACAACAACAACAGCAACAGCCATATCAACAACAACAACAACAGCCATATCAACAACAACAACAACAGCCATATCAACAACTACAACGCCAACAACAAGAAAAAACATAAACAAATATTTGGTGTTCAACAACTTGGAAGGAAGAACTTTGTTAATCTTGTAAACAAAAGCATGTCAAAATCACGGCAAAGTAAAAATGATCCTCGCTCGTCACCTGAGAAAAAAGATCGCTCTCGACCAACAACAACAACAATAAAAACGGTATAACAATACAAAAACGTAACATAAACAAATCGCGGAACAAACGTACAAAAAATTGCACTAAGCCAAGCAATAGATCCAGCAAACCTGATGACCAGAATACAGTGTTGCCGCATGCATAGAATTCAGTGTGTCCTCTGCACCAGGAACATGTGTCAATAAAGGATTAAATGGTCCTCACGAAAAATATGATTTTTGACGTTTTTTTGAAAACACAGAACATAAATTACAGTTAGTAAATTTACCATTAGCAGTTATTTATTGTAAATAAGACAAAATAACAAAAATTCAAAATTCAATTCACATAAAAATTCAAATAATGCCAAATCGCACATGCTTTAATTCCTTTCTATTTTATACTTTATTATTTTTACACTGTTTTATTCTTTCTATTCTACACTGAAAATCAGTTTGATTTCTGTGCTTTGTCTTAACTAAATGAAGGTGAGGAAACTCTTCTCTTTCTGCTTCGGCGGAACATCTGCTTTGACACAATGTGCACAATATGTGTCCATGTGGGCACTTTAAAAACGTTTCCATTTGGACACATATGGCGGACGGCAACACTGTCAAAATATAAACAAAACATGCAACCGACGCTCGATCGAACAACAGCAACAGCAACAGCAACAGCAACAACAAAGAAAGCGAACCCACCTCATGCGGAAGCGAACCGGGCTCCACGCACACGAAACCATCAAACCTGGAGCCAGACAACAAGCGACCGATCGACGCCGACAACGACCGAGCTGGCGGACTTTCAGTTTCAGGCGATCAGTTGTTGTGGAGCAGAGCATCCAAGTGGACGTGGTTTGGCCAACTTCGAAGCAAACGAAGCAAACACACAATATTGATTGTGGCTCGTGGCTGAAGAAGAAGAAGAAAACGAAAAGACGTCTTTAAGTACAAACAAACCAAAAACAAAAAAAAGCAAGAAAAACTACAGCAAAAGAAAAACCGATGTTCCAAAAGTTAGGATCGAGCGAATTGATCGTAGTTCTGCTTGCTTCTTGAGATCGATTATCGTCGCGTCCTGACAGCGTGTAACCAACTAACTTGACGCCGCCTGACGCCTCGCCGTTGTTCCTTGTTACGCGTTGCGTTACTCGAGCGCTATCGAGATCATTAAATTTAAGTGCAGCGTTAAATTTAAATAAAGCAGAAGCACAGATTAAGCTACGCAAAGTAGAATAATTTTGTGTGCTTCACTTCAAGTGTCTGCAGGAATTTTCACAACAACAAAAACCACAACATTTTTGGCGTAGATTTGGCACGAAAATTCGGCGCGAAAATCCGTGATTTCGAAAAGTTTTCTGGGTGTTTTTCGAGTTTTCTCATTTGACTAATTGACGTGCATTAAAGGAAGAGTACGGAGTACAGTTAATCGGGTGCAGATCCCCCTTCGCCGGATTTTTTTTTCTGAACGTTATTCAAATATAAGGCGATTTCTGATTTTTCCTCTTTAATTTTTGGTGAAGAGCTTTTAGAAAAGTTTTTCGAATATTTAAAAGTAAGTATGTATTAATTTTAATAATAAATCAGTTCAAATAAAATGCAGAGATTTAAAAAAAGGAAAAGAAAAAATAACTCAAATCATTATAATCATTTATATAAGATTATAAGAGTTAAACTTATAGCTTTGAGCTATTTTATGGAAGTTTAGAAGTTTTCGTTTTAAAATAGAGCCAGAAACACCACATAAAATAGAGGAAAAACGAGGGAAGATTTCCCTATGGTTCTATGGGAAGGAAATCTAGTAAAACCATAGAGAAAATTAGAAGATTAGAATTTAGAAATCTTTCATTAGGACGATCTCTCTAAAACGTTACTCTATTTCCAATATTTCTTTGTGCAAATTACTTTGAAGCCATTATTAAAAATAAAAATCAATTAAAAAGGATTCAAACCGTCCTGAGACATTAAAAAAGGTACGTTTCTTACAACTTCTAGATATTTCTCTTTAATAAGACAATCAATTATTTCGAAGACGATCGAAATATTATCCTCAGTTATCGTAACAAAAGTAACGGAACGTTTGATGTATTTCAGTACACTGAAAACACAGGCGAGTTCTGAACGATAATAAATCGAAAATCGGCTTCGTTATTAGTTTTAATAAGGAATTCGTGCAAATAATCTAATATTAGTAGTTATTCGTATAGAAAGAATAAAAGTAAATAATAAGAATACTTCATACTCTCATAGTGTATACCTAAGTATACCACATCAAATTGTATTTTTGGACCATTTTAAATGATTTTGGCTCATTTAAATATGTTTTTGTGGTTTTTGAGAGATCACAAGACTTAATTTAATATTTTCCATAATCAACTTCATAAGAAGGATTAGAAAAAGATAGAATTTTTTCGAAATTATTCCAAACTGAAGTATTAAATAAAATACAAAATAATTGGTTTTTTCTTTAATTTCAAACTTCAAATACGATATATTTTATAGTATGTCATGCTTTTTTTATGAGTTCAAACTTTGTTGTTTCTCTTTTTTTGCATTATTTAGTTAAAACTTAATTTAATGTCAATAAAAGTGTCAGCTTTAAATGTACAATGATAATAAGAGTTCGCATTTTCAAATTTTACAGAACAGTAGAAAACCTTTAACGATAATAACAATAATGATCGTAAACCATGGCAACAGAACTCCATGAGTGGGTGAGTTTTATTATTATTATTACTCAATTCGTGCCAAACTAAACAGTGACGTGCCAATTATAAAAACTAAAAGGAATCACAAAACGGATTCAACTGCGAATGTTGATAAAATAATTGCACAAAGTATCACTAATTAATTATCCTTGTAGAAAACCCTAAGCCACATAGAAGGATATGAAAACATTATCATAAAAGATCCTAAAAATGTTAGAACAATTTTAATAAAGCAATCAGGAAAATTTTAATTGAAAAAGTGTAAAATCTTATGAGAAACCACACCACTGTCACTGTTATATTGTCACTTCATACTACGATAGATTGTCAAATGTTCAAGCTGAGCTTAAATCCGAAACCGATAACTTTGTCCGCTTTTTTACCACAATTTTATTAGCATTGATGTAAAATTTGAATGGATTTCGAATATATTCTGAATTTTAAAATGCAAATTTTGGTCGTTACAAGAGACCAACAAAAACAACAAAAGCAACAACAGTAACACAATAAAAAGCAATCACAGAACCAAGAAAACATGTAACATAGACACTTTTTTCAGTTTGTACAGAAATTCGTGTACTTGTGCGACGTGTACGATGCATAGAATATAAATGTACCTATATAGTGAGTGATAGAGTACCAGTGGCGCACCTTTTTCAATAAAATGTGGATGTGTGGATCACAGAGATCACCAGCATCCCAAACTGTTTACCCTAATGCAGTTCAAAGAGCTGTGACATAGTTTGGAGCAGCATTCAGTCAACTCTTCTATTCAGTAATCAGCTCTTCTCACTTTTTCGGAGAAAATCTATCAAAATAACTTAGATCATTTCTGCTTACTGTTTTCGAAAGCTAAAGTTTTTAAATCTGGTTTCTATGTCGAACAGATTTTTAGAAAATTGATGCCAAACTTTAAAGTTTAAAACAAATTTAGAATTACTAGAATTACTACTTTTAGAATCAATTTTTTAACAGAAGGACAACCATAATATACCCTTTCAACTTGGGGTGCAGGGTATAAAAACCCTAACAAAAAACGACACAAAAACGCATTCTACATAAAAGACTAAAATATTATTAATCTGCTTTTGTATCTTCTTCTTTTGCTTTAAAATACGATGCAAACAAAATTTATTTGACTTGTAAAAATTGCTTGCTGCAGCAGATTTACTTGTACCTATTTTGGTTTATCTGCGGACTGCACCGATGTACAGACACACACACACACACACACACACACACACACACACACACACACATACATGCATAAATATGTAGGAGGATTTGAAAGATATACATTGTGTATATTGTGTTTATCTTTTGCGTTTACAACGCATTTGTAAACTTTTTGGTTTTGTTTAGACTCTTCGGTTTGTAAAAAAGTTAAAAATGATGCGGTTTATCAGCACCTCGCTGCATTTAGATTGACGTCTACTAGCTGCTTACTAAATATTCTACTGCTGTTGTTGTTTCCTCAAAATTTGTGAGCCGATGAAATGTAAAAATCAAATAAATTTACAATTTTAATGAGTGCCTAAAATAATTCGCGTTTTTATTATTTCTTCCTTAATTATTCTCTTCTGTAGTCATCTCCCGCCCTTTAACATACTCCCCTCCTCTCTCTCGCTCTCGCTCTCTCTTTCCACCCACTCTTTTCTTTCATTTTTTACGGAATGATATTTGTAAGGTTTTTCTTGAAAAATATTCAATGCAATTAAATTCTACGAATGAACGAATATCTAAAAACTTGTCGAGCCCCATGGAGAGATATTTACGTGCGTGTGTGTGTGCGTGTTAAGACAAGCTTGTCACTGTATATGCGTCACTGTCACTGTCACTGTCATTGTCGCTGTCACTCTCACTCTAAACAGCTTTTCTTTTATTGTTAATCAACTGAAATGTCGAGGTTGTTGCTGAGGCAAAGAAAATTAATTTTCATTCCTTTTAATGAATCTTTTAGGAATAATCGATTCTCTGTCTCTTTCTTTCACTCACTATCTTTCTCACTCACTTTCGAATAAACTAAAATTTTAGTCTTCTAAAAACCCATTAAAAATTTTATGAATTTTAAATCAAATCGAAATTGAAATTTAAGTTTATATTTGGGAAAATAAATCTTGTAATAGCGAAACTTTGCACTGAAGAGATTCAAAAGAGATTCAGAAGAGGTTCAGAAGAGGTTCAGAACCTATTGTTCAAAACGGAAAGATTCCAGATACACCTATGATAGAAAATAATCTCACATGACGTCCTTTAAACTGATTACTTTTAAACAGAACGATCCTGATCCACTTTCAACCCTCAGAAATCTGCTTATACTTTCACTCATTCAATAATTATTTTAATAACACTAAAAATAGCTGAAGCAATAATCTTCTTTTCATTTGGTTAAAACGATGTAGTCATGAGAATCTATCGAGATTCAATTCGAATTCACATCAGGGGTCACTCTTGCCAGTCGTCGAAGGATCTTAGATCGGAATCAGGGTGACGCACATGAAAACATCCGTAGACGTGTCCAGCTGGTTTAGAAGTTCGTTGTACACATAATGTAACGTTGATCACAACGTCATATTTTTGGATATGAGTACAAGAATTCCTTCCTCTTCAGTTTGTTCGCTTTTATATGAAGATGCTACCTTTTTATGTAACAATCTTCCCATAAATCCTTTGTATATAGACAGATCATAGAGTCAAGATTATTATAAAGTAAAGAGATATCATATCTATATGTTTTAGATTATACATATCTATGAAATAGATTTATGATCCTTTTTTAATATCTATGATTATCTATATCATACCCTCGTCTTCTTTGTATGAAAGGCTTTCTTTATAAAAAGGATTATTCTTGTTGTTTATACAAAGGATATTTTTCAATATCCGCTTGATGTACTAAACTAACTCTTAATGGATTACTAGCATTTTTAGAGTGATTTAAACCAGTTATTAAATAAAAGCTCTTCTATTTACATTTTAATTTAACACAAATTTTAAATGACGCTAAAAACTGAGGCGCCACAAAAATGATATCATTTCGTAAAGTTTTACAAACCGAAGACCGAAAGAAGAAAATATTAATAAAAAATGACAACAACAAATACAAAAAAAAAGAAAGAAAGTACCAAAATGTCTCAATTAATTTGACAGATGTTGACAATTAGTCTAAAAATAATAAAGTGCATAAATGAATGTGTTTGACACTCGTGAATGTGCGACATTAAGGAAATTTAAATATGATCCCGCATGAGGAAGAAGAAAATACTGACAATGATTAAAAACTAGAAGAACAGCAACAACAATGAAGACGTTTTCATTAGGGACAGATGACTCAACACGATTAAACCGAGAATGAGTAATGAATATAATAGTTTGCAAGAAGAAAAGAGTGAAGAGAAGACAAGAGGAGAGGGAAGGGAAGAAGGAAAAGAAGCGAAGTTAATAGATTAGACAAGATTAGAATTTGATATAAATTCCAAGAGTTTAAACTTTTAGATGATTTAAATTGCATTTCAAATCAAGAGTGTCAAAATGTATTTAAGATGTTTTTTATTTTGGGTTTTTTTCTTCCACCGAGAAGTTGTTTGACAGCACAGATGGATGACTTGACAGATGGATTGAGTCGCTGAGTAGTTGAAAAGCTCAGACGACGAATGGTTCAACTCACTGATTGAATATATTATAGTTTCATTGAACAAGAAATGACAAGTGTTTAGTATGGAGTGAGAGAGGGTGAGAGGATGGAGAGAGTGGGCGGGAGGCAAGATGATGGCGAGAGGTTAAGAGCATATTTTAAACAAGAAATTCTTGAACGGCGTTTTGTTTTTATTAAGATAAATAAATACACATTTTCAGACCAGGAAATAATAAGAGAAAAGAAAATATTATTTCGCTTTATCATTGATGTTTAGTTTGATATTTTTATCAAAGTTATATTGATTTATATTGTTCAAGTTATATTGTTGTGTTCTTTTTAAAGAAATTACTTTTAAATGAAGAAATTTTAATTTTAAAACTTTTTGAAGTGATTGATTCTTCCTTCAGTGAATACTTTCAATGAATATTGTCAATGAATATTAATGATGTTTTTAATATATGAACAATCGCAATATTTACACCATAACAATCGTAATAATAACAATAATAAGAACTATTACAATAACCCACCATTAAATCCCCATGAAATACCTGATGACATCTCGAAATATCATCAACGTTTCGAATAATTAAAGAAATACGTGTTTTCCAGAATAATGAAGTGAAAAATCAACGATGAGTGAATAAAATTTAGCTTAAATATGAATACTCTATAGAAATTTATCGTTAATCGGTTGTTGATTGTTAGTTGATGGTTCGTTAATTGTTCGTTGATCCTTCATTTAGTTTATAATATCCTAAAGAATGGAAATTCATACTTGTTTCCATCTCCTCTAACTTAATTTGGTTTTAATAGCTTTATTCTTCAAATTAATCAATTAACTTTATCCATTATTTAAGTATACAATAAATTGTCATTTCTATGGAAAAACTTATTTCATGAAATGAATCAGAAAAACAATTGAAAACTAATCATGGAAAAATTTGAAATATTTGAAATCCAAATAAATACATAAATTATTTATTATTCTATACAAGAGAAAAGAAGAATGAATTAAATATATTTTCCTGTTTTAAACGCAAAACGTTAATCATTGGGAAAATTTACTCTGGTGCTGAATTCAATTAAATAAAATTAATTAAATTATTAAATCGAAGCGAATTTGTTAAACAAGTCCTCAGGAAAAGTGACAAGCTTAGTCAAGGTTTAGTTTATCATTTTAACATCTTTAGTAGATGTGGAATGATTACAAATAATGAAAATAATAACAATACTATCAGTATTTCTTCTGTTTGTTTTTTTTTACGTTTTTGTTTTTTTTTTCAATATTAGTAGTAATAAAAGTAATAATAATAACGATAATAATAATAAGAGAGCTACATTAACAATAATTAGAGCAGTAATGATAATAATAATAACAATAATTAAATAATAATACTCTTAGATATTAGTCTAACAAATCTTTTGCTTGTACTTCTTTACTATCCATTCTTTTTATATTCTTTATGCTTGTAATATTTTAATATTTATCTTATTATTCAATTATTTGTTCTCATACAAAAAATACTGAAGTAATAAGTCTTATTATTTATTTATATGCTTTATAATTATCAATTGCTCTATAATTATATAGATATTATTTCTTTATAATATATTATTTTTGTTTTCTTTATTTGTTTTAATGTATTTTCATTATTCTCCTATTATTAATCTTAAGTTATTCTTAGGTTTTTATACATTATTTTAGATAAAGTTATTTATATTGCATTTTTGATATTTTCGTATTTTATTATTATTATTTGCAATAATTTTGTTATTGTAATTGTTTTTATTGTTCATCTTTCTCTAATTTCTACATTTCTATTTAATATTTTATTTCTTTTTATTTTTGTTTAAATTATCTAATAATAATAAATATTTTTATAGGTTTTCCTTTCATAATTTTTTATTTTATTTCTAATTTGTATTTACGACTAATTTGTTAGTTTTGTGTTTTGTTTATTCCATTTTGTTTATTGTATAGTCTTTCTGAATTGTTCCAATTTATTTAGTTTTTATTTTTATTTTTGATCGAATCTGAAGTTTTTATTACATTTAGTATATATACTCTGGTAGTCTAGATCTAAACTCTGGTGTAGTTTTTGTTTTAATTTGTTGTAGTTTTTTAGTGCTAGTTTTTTCTTAATTACATTTTTTTTATTCTTTTCTTTCACCTAATAAATTTTCTACTCAAACATTTTTTCCTGCTGATGTCCAAATATTTCTAAAATAATTCCGCTTATTTTTAGATTTGTTTTTGTTTCTTGCAAAAACATTTTGTTCGCAAATTATTTCGAGTGATTATTTTTTCTATTTGCTTTTATTCTGACAAATTTTGGCGCTTGTTTTTGAGTGTCTGATTTTATTGTTGTTGTTTTTGTACCAGAATATTTGACATAACCGTAAAGACGCGTAGTTTAATTACACACACACACACACACACACACACACACACATACACAATTTTACTTACGCACTCTCATTTAATTTATAGATTGGAAAGATTTCTCAGATAAGCTTGCTTTTTGCTGGTTTTTGTTTGTTAATCGCCTGGATTTCTTAAATAAAATAATTTTTGCCTGCTTTTCAACTGAAGCTGATTTAGAGGGAACTCCTCTGTTGATTGCTCGATGGCTTGAAGTCAATATTTCAATATTTGTTGTGTGCACCAGAATGTTTACACTGTGTGTGAGTGTGTGTGTGTGTGTGTGTGTGTGCGATTAAGTGTGTGTTTGTGCTTGAAGTAGTGCGTTCGAGGTTTTATTTTGGGGTGAGTTCAATGAACGAGTGTTGTTGTTGCTGTTGTTGTTTTGTCTTACGCAAAAAATTAAGGAAGTAAAACATTCGTTTTAGTGTTAATATTGATTCAATGCAATCGTGCGACATTCGTTCGAACTCCAAATTAACATAAAAAAACTAAAAAATTGTGCATTTTTGTTGGCAAATATTTTTAAATATTTGAATTACGTTTTTAAATAAACCGAGAAACAAATTCAAGTAGTTTATTTCTATATCAACAGAGATTAAATGTTGTACCGTTTAATATCTCTGAAATCTTATAATTTTTATACCCTACACCTTAAGGTAAGGGTATATTCACTTTGTAATGAAATGTGTAACGCATAGAAATAGAGACGATATATATTCTTGATCAGCGTCTGTCTGTCTGTCTGTCTGTCTGTCTGTTGAAATCACGATCACAGGAGAACAGGCAGAGATATCGTGATGAAATTTTATAAACATTGTTTCTTGTGGTGAGCAGGTTGGTATTGAAAATGGGCAAAATCGGTCCACGACCACGCCTATTTTTTAATAAAAATGTGATATCAGCGTTCGTTTTTAAGCTATTATAATACAACAAAATTTCATTCCTGAGTATAGAGTAGCATTATCCGTTAATATGCCAAATATGGGCGTGATCCGCCCATGTAACTTTTAGGTTACACAGGCAAAAGAGGGTTATATTGTTAAATATATAAACTTCCCGAATAAAACTTTAGATAACAACTTGTTTTACAAAAAAACATTATTACATCAAAACTGGGTGCGGTCCGCCCACTTTTACACTACGTATACAGTATAGCAGTATGAAAACAAGTTTATTACCACGGAAATAAAGTTTAAATGAACACAATTATGAAGCAACTAAGCAAGTTATTTTGTTTTGAAAAAGGTAATGACCACGCCTACTATTTATATAAAGGCGTAGCTAGGACTCATGGAACCCGGAAATTCAATAAGTTACTACTTGATTTCCACAACTGCCGCCCATAGTGGACCGCCACACCCGCCCCGCCCTAGCTTCGGCAATTTTTTCAAAACTTTAAGGTGTAGGGTATCTAAGATTCGGCCAGGCCGAATATAGCTTTGTTACTGGTTTCTTTTCAAGTTATTCAAAATGAATGATTTATTTTGTTCTCTGCTGTACGTCTTTCGTTAGCTTTGATTTTAACCGCCGCACCTTCGAGCCATCCTAAAGCGACCCATCTTAAAGCTTTGACAGAAAAAACCGTGGTGATGGCTTTAAAGCTGCTTTTTAGATACGGTCGGAACTCAGAACATAATTCTTTAAGCCTGTGATTTATGCATATCGAACGAAACGAGTTGGTTTGTCACACAAACCCTTCAGATACACTAAAAATGTAACCCATCCTAAATCCTTCAGTACCGGGAGGGATGGCGGGGCAGAGGGGGGGGCAGAGAGGGGAAGAAACCAAAACCCACAAAATAACTTCAAAAAAAGGTGGATTCTCCTTAAATTCGGGATCTTAATAAATATCGACCGCTTCTATGTGAATACTTTCTTTGTTAATCTTCTTATTTTGGTCTCTTTTCATCCCCCTCTCTTTCTCGCTGTTTCTCTCTCCATCTCTTTCCTATTTCCGATTTGATTCTGTGATGTTTGTTCAAATCAGATCAGATCCTTGTTTAAAAATGTCATCTTAAATTAGATCTTTGATGCCTTAAATACAATAATAACTTTGACAAGTTTGGCGGCATCAAAGCGGCATCGAAGCGGCATCGAATCGGCTTCAAAGCGACATCCAAGCAACCCAAGCTTGGCAGCTGCTTGTTGCCTGTTTTTTCATGGCCTCTCTACCCTCGAAATCACAGATATATTTAGATCCGGCTTTAATAAAATGCAGGAATTCCTTTTCTTTAAAATAATGTTCCTAAAGATTTATGAATTGTATACAGCGACATATATTTAATTACTCAGAAAGGGGTTTGGCTCGTGCCTCCGACTCTTATTTTGTTCAAAGTGACAAAATTTATGCGCTTCATTATTAATTAATCCGATCATCGAGGATTATGAATAGTAAATAAATTCTAATTTATTCTGAAAATGATGGTTTGTATACCTTTGATGGCAATCAATTTTCCCAAACAGTATTTGAAATAATAGAGGGTATTTGAAAATAGGGAATGAGTCTTATGTAGGGTGGGCCATCGGCTGGTTTCTTTCTAAAATTATTTTTCTTTAAAAAAAATTAAGATTTTCAAAGTTTTATTTTAATTCGTGAAAAATAAAATATTAAGAAGAAACCAGCCGATGTCCCATCATTTTTAACCAGATCAGAACCTTTAAATAACAACATTCTATGAAAGGATCAAACTTATGATATTGCCTATGAATTACATACTCGTAGATTTAGAAATGAAATGGTTTTGCGACAGTAATCATTAGGACCCGATAAGAATTACGTTCAGTGCGTTAATCGACCAATAAATGGTCCATGTAAGGGTAATGAGAATCTTAAGGAAGACAATGGATTCGTCCGTCTAAGACTACACTTAGATATTATCTTAATACTTCTTAAAATGTAAGCTCTATTAACTATTAACCACAATTTATCACCAGGAACTATTAAACTCAATACGAATTCCACAGAAGCTTCTGCGGAATTCTGAAAGTTGTCAAGCCTTCAATATTCTTCACAGCTGGTATTAAAAGAATTCCTGCTGTAAACTGTAAACTGTACACTCTAGAAAGAGACTAAGAAAGGCATAATAATCCGCTTAATAGTCAATGATTTAAACTGAAAATTAGCGAATTTAAAAAAATAGGTACTTGAGAGCCTGTTTCCGAACATAAGCGGCTTTAATTGGCTTGGTTGTTATGGAAAAAAATCCGCAAATAAATAAAAACAAAAGAACTGAAGGCCAAACAAAGGCAAGGAATGTACCATAAAATAGATGTATAAATAATAAGACAAAATATTATATATAAATAATAAATAAATTAATGAAATTGAGATAATCTAATTTGAGATAATTTTTCCGATCTTTCAGCTTGCAGAAAAATTAGTTGAGCAGAAGACGACGAAACATTTTAAAACCTTAGAAAAAACACCTTGGATATTTTTAAGGTAATCATAAATCATAACATCACAAGGATTCACTCCACTGAAAGGAGTTCAGCGAGATAAAAACAAATAATAAACAATTACAGGAAAACAAACAAAATGAACAGCTTCGGTCATCGAGTTTTGGTTACGCTTCTAGTTATCACAATTGCACTGTCCACGTCGTTGGCGGAGAGCCAAGCATCCTCCTCCGCCAAGCAGCAGGCGACAGCGACGCGTCTGGAAACACAACAGCAACAACAGAACCAACAACAACGACAGCCTCACAAGCAACGCTCTCATCATCACCACCATCGGCAGCATCTCCACCCACAGGAACGTACGCGTCCGGAGGATGTGCAGCAGATCCGAGCGAATAACAAAAACAATGCAGACGATGCTGCACAGATGGCGCAGCAGCATCAGCAACGACTACAGCAGCAGCTTAGGCACCAACAACAACAACAGCAACTTAAGCAGCATCAGAGACAGAAGCAGTCTCGTCAGTTGTCAATACAACAACAACAACAACAGCAACAACAACAACAACAACAACAACAGCAACAGCAACAGCAACAACAGCCACAACAGCATCATCACCATCATCAGCATGAGATTCATCGAAGAAATGCAACAACAGCTGAAACAACTGATACAGCGCCAGCGACCGCACCACGTTTTCGACGCATCAGCGCCCGTGACTATTACAATCAAGTGACGCAGGGACGCTCGAGTCCCCGAAATAGTATTGGCAATGGCAACGAATGGTCCTACAACAACTACAACGTGCATACGAACACCTTCGGCGGACCCAGCATGACGCCAAGCCGAGCAGCCGGGAAGGGCGACGATAACACGCAGGATGTTGAGTTCATTGACTCCAGTTCGAGCCACAGTCATATCGATTGGAGCGCTCCTCCACTAACAACAACAACAACAACGACAACGACAACAACATCTGCACCACCACCAGCACCTGCACGTCGCAGTTACAGTTACGATTACGTTCCCCCACTGGTGCCAAGTTCGCCATCTCTTCTGCCGCGTCGTTCGGTCTTCGGCACAGCAACAGCAACATCGGCCCCTCCGCTACCGCCACCGCCTGCGATTCCGCCGGCGCGTCGTGGTTACGCTGCCGTGACGCCAGCAACACCGTCTGCCAGCGCTGATGATCCACATACAGAGGATCCATTCGAGGGAAATACGATAGGACGCAGCTACCCCATGGACCCTCAGGAGATGGAGAGGTGAGTCACGCTGGGTTGCATAGAAATATTTTCAAATTACTCGAAACTTTACAAAAAATTACTTATTCTTGATAGTATTGTATTTAACAGTTTCGTTAAGTTTTTTAAAATTTTAAATAAATCAAAAATTTAGACTCTCTTCAGAGTCTTAAATGAGGGCGTGTCCTTCAAGGTGTTGCAATGAAATCGCATTAACGCTTACTTTCTTGAATGCGCATTCTACTCCCTGCCCTTTCGCTCCCTCTAGACCGGCAATACTCTGCCCCTTCTCAGCCTCTATTCGACCCCTCTGAAGCCTCAGCCGCGCTTGGATTCGAATGAAGAATAATGGCCGAAAACAGCAATAAATTTGAGCCACCTCGAAACCAAAAAGTAAACAAAAACCAAGAAGTACTCGAAAAGACAGCCGAAGAAGAAGATGGGGAAAATTCGAAATAAAAAGTGTTCCACAGCAACAATCAAAATAAACGTCTTAAAGTCTTTTCTACTAAATAAATTAATAAATAATTTACAAATAATCTTGGGGTCCCTTGGCTCTGAGAGGATGCGTAAGTAATAAGTTGAGTACATGAGTACCAGAGTATCAGAGTAAAAGAGTACTTCTACCCATTTTATGGCCAATTAAAATTTATTTTATTTTAATGCTTATTCGTATCCGTGTCCGTGTCTTTAATTGGTGGCATCTTGAGTGCTTGACTTAAAGACGCTTCTTCCTCCTCCGTTTACTCGCTATGATCCAGTCGGGTACCGTTGTCGGTGCTGGTGCTGGTGCCGGTGCCGGTGCCGATGCCGATGTAATGAGTTTATCTTTCAAAGGAACCACAGATCGTAAATATTTTAATTACTCAAATGCATTTGAAAAGAGATAATAAAAAACTATTCAATATAACTGAATACATTATTGTTATACTCGCATAGTAATAAAGGAATCACAAAAAAAATGTTCATACTAAACGATCATCTTTTTTTAATGTTTTTAATACTGAAAAAAAAACACAATGAAATAAATCAAGTCTCAAGTGAAATAATAATAATTATAATCCAAGAGAGGGATATACTCGGTGTTCGGAAGAATCTTAAATACCCACCATGGGATGGGAAAGTGGGTGAACCACACTCACCTTTGGACGAGTGTATAGTATTGATATCAGATGTAACGATATTCGATTTGTCTTCCCAACTCACTGCCAGGACAAATCTACAAAAAGCAAACCGTCATTAAGACAGACAAGCAGATGTACAGACAGACAGACAGATTGCCAGAAAGACTACTATAAAAGACAGAAGGACAGACACCGATCAAGAGTATGTATACTTGTTTATATACTTTCCTATACCTGCCACGCCTCCTTCTGTGCATTTCAAACAGAAGGACAAACCCGTTCACCTTCGATTGTGGGGTATGAAACGATAAGAAGAGGAAGAAACTCCTATATCATATTGTGTCCTTTTTTGGTTCATCCACATTTAAACATGACACACACAGTGATCCATGCGAAGAACTAAGCAACTAAAAAACTACACAAAACCTAGTCACCTCAAGTCACTAAATCATCGTGCAGACAGACAGACGTCTGGTTCTGAGCGGCTCTACGTCAGTCAGTTACTCGTAACTCAAACAAATCACACCAAATCGAACAGCTTCAAGGCGCTGCTCGTGACTTTTCCTTGTCTAAATAAGCACACATTATATTGTGCTATTCTTTTATGGCCTTTTTTAGAGCATTGTCACTAACTATAAATTATTTGAGAACATTTTGATGATCGTAAAGAGTAGAAGTGTTTTTTGCCACATATTTTTGTTGTGTTTTCTATCCTGCATCGTGTTACGCAAGATAACGCGTGAATGCATGTTTTGTGTTAAACTCTTGCAATCAACATGACATGCCATACATCATTCGCATGTCATGTCGAAGGTGTCGTTGCACACACATTTTTATTTTGCGTTTTTCCCTCTAAATCACAATCCATCAAATATTCGAATCCGAAGTCTTTGCAAATTTGTTACGTTTGCTCGCTCGTCAAGCCTCCGAAATAATTGCGAATTATGACACATTTTTTGCTGCATGCTTTTGACTGCGTTTTTACTACTCTAATGTGCAGTCATCAATCAATCAATCAGTTTTGGTTGTTGTTTTTTTTTTTTAACAACTCTTTTCTTAAACAGTTTTAAGTTTTATACGCTTTCTTGAGTCGAGATGGCTTTATTATTAACATGTTTTTAGTATCGATGAATATCGATGAATGATGATGATGATAAAGTCGAATACAGTCGTTTATTGAATTATTGATTTACTCCTACAGTCTTGAAAGAATGCTTTCTGAACACGTGTTGCATGTCATCAATCATATCAAAAAATTTACACTTGACATGTTTTGCAGTAATTTTAAAGTGTTTCTTGAATAAGTTTTTGAATTTGCTTAGTTTTTGAGATAAGCTCTTCGTTTTTCTCTTCTTTTACATGGTAAAAAAACAATTATGGAAAAAGATTAATAAAAAAGAATAACAAAATCGCAATAGAAGAGAATATAAAATCTAGAAATGATTGAAGAAGTTCTTAAAGGATCTTCAGACTTGAACTGACCTCGATTTCTAACTTCGAATAAGTTAATGTTAAATAGATTTATCTTAATTATTCTGCGATGGATTAAAGAATTTGAAAGGACTCAAATATTTTTCAATATCTGAATAATCATATTCTATACAACTATACAAGTTATACGATCTTAAAGCTATCTATCAGAAGAATAGCAAAGCATTGAATTCAAGAACACTTTTTAGCAATTCGTTAATTGTTCTGCCTCTGAAATAATTCAGAACTACAGGTTCGATTTTCAATTTGTTCAATGTTCAAATTCATTTAATTAATTTATTCATTTAATAGCAACAACAGCAATACAAAGACACACACTCACCGAGTCATATATCCAAACCTTAAAATCGGCATTCGGAAATCAATAACAACAACAACAACAACAACAAATTGGGTCAACTTTTCTAACGACTCTATTAAGAAATCAATTTGATGTATGCAGTTTTTCCTCTAACAAGCTGAAAATTGATTTAATTGCATCATAATATTTAGCATCAATGAATGGAGTCGATCACCACCAGCACCAGTAACAACAACAACAACAACAACAACAACAACAACAGCAACAGCAACAGCAACAGCAACACGTTAGCGCCAGTTGAAGTCCGGTTGCATTCGATTTATGTTGCTGCAGCAGGCAAATCATTTGCCAAATCAATAGTCGATGTGAATGAAAAGCAACAATTAATTAATTGATTTGTAGTGCATAAAAGAAGCTGGTCAGTGAGTGAAAAGCGTCGACGATGAAGCTTATGAATCAATCAATGGCAGCCGGAGTCGGCAGATAGCAAAAATGCGCTTCGACACACATTCATTTGTATCCAGTGATAATTAACACTTGCACGCCGAACGATCAGAGTAACTCGAACGGACGAGCGAATAACGAGTTGGCAACGCAACTAACGAGCCACTGATCATAGCGATTGTGTTGCGTGCTGCATGCGGTTGTGTGTCTAGCTTTTGATGGCGTGTGAAACGGTTTATTTTATGCAGCATCCACATTCTGCAGTTGTTGTTGTTCTTTTTGCATTCGAAGCACACTTGCTATTTACGTGCTCGATCTCACCTGCGGCGAGGATCTTTCATCAGTGTTCTTCCACCACTTCTATTCTCTGCGGCAGCTCAGCCATCATCAGTAATCAGTTGTTGCTTCTGTTGCTACTCGATGAATGCTGTTGCTACTAGCTACTAGTTGTAGTGAAAAATGATTGCTTGTTGTTGTTGTTGTTGTTTTTAGTTTCTGTCCGTTGGATTTGCATAATTTTTTGCTACTCTTTCTCGGGAGTTTTAAGCAACTTTGATGCAAGTTGCAAGTTGCAAGTTGTTGAGGCTCCTGTTATTGTTGCTGCTGATGTTGTTGTTCTTTCCGATGCTGATGTTGCTGTTGATGTGTTTGTATATTTTTGATGCTGTACATGTGCGTAGTTGAATGATATCGCATCGTGCTGCTGTTTTGAGCCGTTCATTTGCATGCAGGATTAAATGAGAACCATGCATTATTACCATAAATAAACTTTAGAGTACCTTGATCTCGATTTGGATACTAGATCTCATCGCGCCGAAGATTTACACTTCAGCTAAAAGAACGAATTGATTGATGAGTATACAGCTTTTGAGTTTTATACATCAACATTTAAGTTCCATTTGTGCCACTAGAAATCGTATTTCTGCGTCTACAATAGAACCAGGATCAGGACCAGAAGAGAACCTGATGGATTTTAGAGGACTTACATTTCGTTTATCTGACATTCTCCCAGAAGTATTCCAGAACTTGATCTGTTTACCTCTTATGAAAGATATATCATACGTTGGTCAAAGATTTCGATCCTCAGATGAGATATAAAGTGAAATGAGAGATAAAGTATGAGATAATATAGGAGAAAAGATATGAGGTAAGAATTGAAATGTGAGACAAGGTAAGAGACGAGATTATTTCTGACAATCTTATATACAGATCTCTATAACTCGCGATCAATCCGATGAGAACCATGATGCAATGAGTGATAATAACTCATTGGATTAAGTAATCTCAAGATATACGGATAAATACGTTCTGCAATTTAATTAATGAGAGTCTGTATTAATTAATTTCAATAATTAGTAGTACTTAAATGTTTATCGCTAAAAAATCACGGCGTGTCTCTAATTAAACACCCACTCGGTCGAGTCTCGAATGGAAAAGATAACAATCACTCCTGCAGCGAATGCATTTAAATTGTATTTGCAGCTGCATGCCACAAAACTTCTGACACAACGAGGCTCAGTAAGAGTAACAGCAAAAGTATCAGTAACAGCAACAGTAACAGCAACAGCAACAGCAACGGCAACGGCAACAGCAACAACACGAGCAACAGAATTGCGCAAGCGGCCAGGCAGATAAAAACGACGAACAACACCGCTGCTCGGAGCCACTCCACGATTATTGATCACCGAATTGATCAATAATATGTTCGCATCAATGCTGACAATCGAATGCGAATGGAATCGCATTCAATTCAATTGAATTGGGTCAGTTCTGACATTGCACTTGCAGAGACTCACCGCTGGCAGCAGCAACAACCATCACCAGCAACAACAACAACCACAACCGAACGGTAACAACAACGACAATGGACAACAAAATGTACAAACATGCGATTTCAAAGACTTGCGACAAAATGTTTCATGATTGCAGCTGAGTGGAAAAAAGGCTAACAACAAAAATGGACGAAGGGAAAAAAGAACTTCGCGAAAAACCTTGCGTTTAGCCTTGGCTTCATTTGAGTGTGGCCAATTGTGAAAAAGGCCACAAAAAGGCGGCCACCCGGCGACTGCGACTGCGAAAGAAACGAATAAACGTTGAACTCACTGGCGGCTCTATTCGATGGAGAGACACAGAGGGAGACAGAGGGAGAGAGAGGGAGAGAGACAGCTCGATCATCTCGGCATCTAAACGTGTTGATGGCCGAAGACTCTTAATGCTCCGCACGAGATTCGGAGTGACCCAGAATGACCCAGAAGTGACTGGAAGGCGAGTCAAAGAAGATCTCAGTGACAAGCATGAAACCTGGCACCTGAAACCTTTGAAACGTACAACGATTCAAAACGAATCTTCGAAACACCATCTTCGGTGTTGACCTTAAGAGCCTCATTGAAGCGCCTTCATTTTTCGCCGATACGATGATGAACCTTGACAGTTGATCGGATTCCAGGTTTGAATTCCAAAGAATTGGAGTCCTAAAACAAAAACCAGGCTCTGAAAAAGAAGTGTGTTTATAAAAAAATACTTACTACGTACTGTGGAATTTACATAAATGTTATAGTTAAAGTGTTGCAGATGCATTTAGAGCAATAGGAACAACTGGAGTAGGACGACAACAACAGCCGCAATAACAACAACAAGAGCAACATGACGAAAAACGTGCTGCCCTCGCGTCCATTGACATGCTCGGAACGTGCCGCACCCTCTTCATTTTGTTTTGCTACGCTTTATCAACGTCATGCAATCGTTTGGCACTTTTTTACTTGTGGCAACTTGTGATCTCACTTGTTGGTGTTTTTGTAGTTGTCGTTGCTGTTGCTGTTGCTGTTGCTGTTGCTGTTAAAAGGTTCTTTTCTATAGAAAAACACTTCTACACAGCAACAACAACAATACTCAAAAATACTTGCAACAGTTTTATTAATGATGCGCGCCAGTTCATCAGCAGGCAACATTTTGAAAATGCTGCTGATACCCAAAAAGGTTTTACCTCTACCTTCTTCTTCTTCATCTCTTTATTTTTCCCCTTCTTCTTCTTCACCATTCTCTTGTTCTTCCTTATTTATTTCGCCTTGATTCTTCCTCGCCATACGGATGAGTGTTTTTCACCAGCGACGACAGTGCAAAATCTTGTTCCTTACGATGGAGATGCTTTTGCAGTGATAGCAACTGCATTAAGCTGATGTGAGAAACCATTAGAAGAAAGAGAAGCAACAAAGACAACAACAACAACCAAAAGCTTTCCACATAAAAAGCAATTTTAACCAAAGATGGTTAAGGAAGGTTTTCCGCGTTGGTTTGTTTCCTGTTCAAGATTGACTTTTAAATTGACTAACTTTGAAGTGTTAAATTGACTAACTTTGAAGAAAGAAACCTGAGCAGGTTAAGCAGGTACGTGTATGTACTGCAGAAAGAAGAAGAAGAAGAATGAATCATGTATGGGAAGGCGAAGAAAGATAAGAGGAAGAAGAGGCGCGCTCGATGAACCCAACCAACAAAAAGAAGATATATAAATTAAGGAATTTGTTACGATATGCATGTCCGATCAAATTCGGAATCCCAATTCAAGTGAGAAGCATGAGACAGAGCACTAGAACTGCACTTAAAGGGCTCTTAAGTAATCTTGACTAATTGCTAAGTTTACATTAGGCTTATAAACACTTATTATACATTGTTACTTAATCCAGTTGAACTCTTTAATCTTATAACAGTTCAAGTAAGGAACTTAGGAGCACTAAAACTGCAATGGAATGGCCCTTAAATTGATAAATTACTAAACTTAAATTAGGCATCTAAAATACCCCTTTTTTATCTATCAAAGCCATTTCCTTCAGTTTAATCTTGTGCAATAACATATTTGGAATACATCAAGTAGAGCAGATCCGTAGATAAGTTGATGTTCCTTTAAAGGGCCTAGCTACACTGACTCCTACACTGACACCTTTGATAGTTTCAGCTGGTCAATAATTTAATCGGGTCCATACAGAGACTGAATCTGAAGAGTCTTGAATGCTGTCGGTTCCTGAGAAAAAAATGTTAATTGCGAGAAGACCGACTGAACTATTTTTGGAGGGAGGACGAACTTCTTTCGGAAGAAAATTCAAGATAATTCGAAATTCAGGCCAATATATGCTCTGTACATCGATCTGTGCCGTTACAAGTACAGATCAACATTTCGCCAGATAACTTATTGTAAATTTAAAATTAAAATTACAGTTTATTTCTATCCCTGGTCCGATCTCGCAGGTACTCGTAGAATGCAACTCTGCTGATCTTCTCAAGATTTCTTCAGCTCTGGCACATCCGAAGACTTTTTCTATGGCATCTCAGATATCGTATAGTTTCTCGTATTATATTCAACATAGTTTCATAATTTGAACAAATTTTGAACTACTAAAATATTTTTTTCTTTTCTCTATAAATAGCTATAAATAGCTATCTCAATTTATTTCATTATACTGTATCACATTTTCTTATCTAGTTTTTTAAAATATCTATTCATCCAATCAAATTTAATTTGGTTGACTAAAAAAACATTTTTTAATTGACTGCAATTTAACGGTTTTTATATACTACTTAAAAGAGAGAAAAAACTCGTTCAACTCTGCGGGTGTCTTTGTTATCATTTTTTATAGCGTCTGCATTGCGTGTAGCTAAATTTAAATTCGATAAACTATGTTAATAGATATACAAATACATTTGAAATAAAATGTATACTTTTACGAAATTTAATATCTAAATGAAAAGTCAAATTGGAAAATAAAATGCAATAAAAAATGGTTTTAATCTCGTGAACAATAAATTTGAATTGATATCTCTTTTATGTGAGATTTAAAAGAAGCTGGTTGCTGGGAACGAGAAAAATCTGTTGATTGGTTGAATTCGTTTGAATTCGATTTTCGGCTTTCGATTGTCGGCTCAAATCCATTTTTGGTAGCTTAACTGTTGTGAATGCTTCGAAGTTATCAGCACTGAAAACATTCGTATGGAAATCCCTTGAGCAGAAGAAAAGCAGTCGCTGCTTTGATGGCAGACTTGTGTTTTCTGGGTCTACGTTGTTATCGTCTTATTGTCAAGGAAGAGTGTGTCATGTCAACTGTGTGTCTAAAGAGCGTGATATTTATTATTTTTACTATCGAATGAGAATAAACGAGATAAAAAATCCAAGATCCAATCCAAAATCCTTTAAAATACGATACTTTGGCTTCGAATAATATCTGAATAAACAATTTATAGGAATTGGGTATTGGATTATACGAGTATTTATGATCACTTTCATATCGATCCTTCATCTTCTTATCGATCATCTTCTTATCGATCATCTTCTCATTGATCATCTTCTTAGCGATCATCTTCTCATTGATCATCTCCTTATCGATCATCTTCTTATCGATCATCTTCTTATCGATCATCTTCTCATTGATCATGTTCTTATCGATCATCTTCTTATCGATCATCTTCTCATTGATCATCTTCTTAGCGATCATCTTCTTATCGATCATCTTCTCATTGATCATGTTCTTATCGATCATCTTCTTATCGATCATCTTCTCATTGATCATCTTCTTAGCGATCATCTTCTCATCGATCATCTTCTCATCGATCATCTCCTTATCAATCATCTTCTCATCGAACATCATTATTACCATATCGGTCATGATATGATATTGATATCGATATTCTTTAAGGCGATAATATTCCGCTCGTGGTAATTATCAAATATCACTTTGATTATTAAATTCAGACCAATTTCAACGATCGTGTGAAACTTATAACGGTTCATGTCGGATATATAGATCAATACCATCACTCATGCCATCACTCCACCACAATCTCAGAGGTGGCTATAAAAGTTCTTGTCGATTTCGAAATATCACTTTGACACGATCTAATCATACATCAGAGTGGCTACATTTCCGTTCCATTCAGACCATAAAATAAATTAACTTCATTCGTTCGTTGATTCACAAAAGTCACAGTTAGTGACTTCTACTGCCTCTCAAGACATTTCAACAACATTATTACAATAATAATCGACATTAAAACAGATACGATCTCGACAAAGTATCGAAAACATAAAACTTGAACCCACGATCACACGAACAAATAAACCACAAAAATTATAATAAAAAACCTTTTTTCATGGAAAAATAAGAAATAGAAAACAAATACAAATACGCTACAGCTGTTTTTAACAAACAAATCCGATTAGTTATTTTATTGAGTGGCATAACTTGGAATAATGCTCAATGAAATGCAACGCGCTTGATTAGAAAAGCAACTACAACTACAACAACAACAACAACGATCACTTCATCAGACCACGTTTGACCATATAAGCACATGATCCTCAGTTAGTCGCATGCAGAATTCTATGATCTTTTAACGAATGATCGAAAAGCAAAGAATAACGATCTGACACAACAGCGATCTAAGCCATGTAAATATGACTAAAATACAACTAAAATCTGATGGCATTTTAAATTTACAAACATTTCACATGGACACATGGTCCGAAGCTCAGCTTGGTCCAGGCTGAGCATTCATTCTGCTTCTATTGGAGCCACAAATTCGACTTCTTAGCATGAGTTGTGATCTTTTCTTGTAACATCGCTCGATCGTGAGCATGATCGTCCTCGTACTGTCATCGCTTCACGGTAGCTTTACTGGTTTTAGTTGTGTCTTCAATGTTTCACTGATGAAGCATACGCATTTTTAATTTGTCTACTTTTTTCCAGGAGTTTTTTGTGGACTCAAAGTCACGTTCCTGCTCCGATTGGTTTCAGCAGTTCACAAGAAGCTATGGTAACTCTGCGGTAAAACTTTAATTGCAACATCTTTGTCGTCATTTGTTTCTGCTTTTCTTTAACTAAACAGTGTAGCTGTTGTTGACAGGTTTTTAAATTTATATATTTTAAAAGAGAATAATTTATGTACTACGAGTATATGTTCTACGAGTATATTATTAAAAGAGGCCCAGAAGATTGGAATATATTTATTTAAGTAAATTGAAGAAAAGGCTGAGTTAATGCACTGGAGGAAGTCCTACACAGTCTTGAGAAGACTATTTTTTAAAGCTTCGTAATTGAGAATATCAACTTTGTACTTAATCACTTTTAGTCAATCTTTTATGTTACAAGTTAGTAAGAGTCTTAAGGGCTTAAGACATTTCGAAATACGTTGCCCATACTTCGAGCAGAAATAGATTTCAATTTCGTAATCGTTTAGATATCAGATTTTGGTTAGTCTCACTTTTAATTCTCCATCACACTCCAAGAAGTCCGATGTTGTGATCTTTATTTATATTTTTAATTATAAAGCAGTATACATGATATATGTACCAGATATCGTGATGAGAATTGAGCTTTGGGTCAGTTGGAGAAGGCCACAGAAGAGTGATGATTGGTTATGATCGTCTACAATTATGGTCATCTGAATGTACGATATGTTTGTATACGAGTATAGTAAAAACAAATGACCGAAGCATGGACAATTTAGTGAAAATACAATAAACTCTTTAAATGGGATAACAGGACCACGGAAACACCTACATTTCAAAGGGTTTTCAAGGAGGTTACCCCACAATAGATATCCTCCTCTCTTCCAAAAGATCTCCTCTCCGGAGGTCACGGAACAAACTGTTTCCCTTTATCGGAACTTCTCTGATGATTAAAGATTAATTTAAAACTTAACCAGAACTTAGATGGTACCTACTACATTGAAATTTGTTTAGTAATCAATTTTAAAGCCACACGAATTTAATTCAACTGCTCAAGATCACAATCGTAAAACAAAAACAATTATGATGATGATGATGAGACCTTTAACAAAACAAAAAAAGATAAAGATTACCTTCAAAAACAGCCAAGTAAAAGATACAAAAACAAATTTAATAGTTTTTGCGGTAAAACCTTCAAATACTCGTATAATAGACAAATCACAAGAAATACCTTGATAGAATACAATTCAAAGATAGAAGAGTAGGAACTCAAATGTAAAGATGAAGAAGTAAAATAAATATAATAAATAGTAAAACAAGAAGAAGAAGAATGATGGGAATAAGAATAATAAGAAGAAGTTGGAGGAGATACAAGCATCTGTTTGCATTTGCGGTTAGCTAGAGATGTCTCTGGCCGTCTTTTTTGTATACTCCACACAATGGCCGGTGTCAGAATAAGCTTCTGGAGGCCGGAATCACTCGCTCTGATTGGTTGATTCGTGGCATGTGACGTGGGCCAGTCAATCGGAGCGAATGAGTCCGACCTCAAGACGCTTAGTCTGACAACGTCCAATAGGAATGACGCGCGATCATCTGTTCATCTGAGATCTTGACTTTGTTCTTCTGGGTCTCTGAGAGATTTGGACTTATGTGGATGTCATATGATTCATAAGAATTTTCTTCTTTTGTTTGGTTTCATTTACAAATCAGAATACAGAATAAGAAATTTAAGAAGTTTCACTGAAATATAAAATTTCATAGCCATGTCAAAGACAGTTCAAGACATGGTCAAGGTGTCCATGGCTATCTTTCGTCCATCTTTCGTCCATCTTTCGCCCGTCTTTCGCTCATCTTTCGCTCATCTTTCGCCCATCTTTCGCCTATCTTTCGCTCATCTTTCGCTCATCTTTCGCTCATCTTTCTCTATCTTTGGTCCATGGCTTTTATTTTTTTCCATTTGATTTCTTCAACTTTATTTTATTTCATTTCATGCAATTTCATTTGTTTAACTTGTTTAACTAGCAATGTTATTGTTATTCTCGGTTGATTGCTTCTTTCTGCTTTTTGTTGTTGCTTTGTTAGCAACTGTTTTCTTTTCCTAGCGTTTACACTTCATGCATTTGAACATCATCCATCCTACTCGTCTTCTTCTTGTTCTACTTCTCCTTCTGGTTGTGGTTGTTTTGTTTGTGTTTTCACATTTGTGTCACATTCATATACTCACCATACTAATGGTCCACTTCAGTATGGTGCACACAATAAATGCAAAGTGAATCAGCATCACTCAGCAGCGGTTTGTTGTTGTTGTTATTTGTTCTTCTTTTTTCCATGCTGTTTAGTTGCAGAATCTGCATTAGAATTTAAATAAATCAACTCGCGTGAACGAGCTGCAAGCATGACAGCATGTCTTCGCTCTTCTATTCTTTTTCTAAATGATCTGTTTATTGTGGTTGTTGTTGCTGTTGTTGTTTTCTAATACTTATTCTTATTAATGCGCAAAACTATTTCCTTTATTGCTTGAACTATTTTCGTATCCAGGCAGACAGGCAGACCGACAACCAGCTTGAAGAAATCATCGTTTCGTAGACTGACGGTTGCGGTTGACTACGGTGTCAAATGTCTGTGTCTCTGTCTGTCTGTCTGTGTGTCTCTGTCTGTCTGTCTGTCTGTCTGTCTGTCCTGGCATGCGGTACTGCTAACTGGCTGTCTGTGCAACTGCAGAGTATAGTAATCTATCTTTTCTTCTTTCTGTCGGCTGCTCTGTCTGTCAGTCGCGAATCTTCCTCTTCTTCGTCGTCTTCCTTTTCCTTTTCTATTCCTTCCTCCTCCGTCTTTTTTGGTTCTGTCTTTTACTGTTTGCTCTTCTTTTCCTGTTGGCTTTTTTTCCTGTCTGTCTTTCGGTCCATCTTTCTGGCCGTGCAGAGTCACACTTAAAGTCCCGGTCCCGGCATCGTGTAATTTATTTAAAATTGTTCCACGCTTATTTTAGAATCTTGCAGCAAGTTTTTCCTTACTTCTAATTTAGTTTTTCTCGCACATTTTTGTTCTTTTAAGCGAAATTCCATGCCCGCCCCCTCTTCTTTTATTTTTGTTGCTGGTTTGCATATTTTTGCATCCTTGCTTATTACATGTACGAGTATTTATTAAGTTTTACCTTCCAGCTAAGACACAGACAGACACAAACACACACAAATAATTATGCGTCAATACATGCTCATAAATACATAATTTGTTATTTTCTAACCTCATAAAATTGTTTGTTGAAAAACACATTTTTTTCCGTTTGTTTGCTTTCTTTACGTTTGTGCTTACGTTTATATGTTATGTGGTTGTCTTGTTTTCTTTACGTTATCGAGGCGACGTTGATTTCATTTGTAGTTAATTCTCCCTTGTAGGATCTCACTTTGAGCATCATCCATTAAGATTATAATCAAAAAACGACTATCGAACGTCATTTAGCACCAAAAAAGGAGAGAAGGCGTATTTTTTGAGCAGTACAAAGGTTGCAATTATTTTGGAAGATCAGTGAAAGAAATGAGAAACCAAATCAGTATGAAGTATGTAACGAAAACAGAGTTTTTTCCCCCTTGACTTCATGTTAAACATTAAAGCTTTTTCTTCTTCGCCCATGACAATCATATCATGTCAAAAAACCATCACAAAAAGTGTGCCATAAAAAAAAAATTGTTCCCTTTGGCGTGGTTCATAATAATCAGGTTGATTTCGCAAAATAAACAAAAAAACACAGCATAAACAAGAAAGCAAAAGCAGAAACAAAGTCAAAGTCAACTTGCACAGCGATTGCGAACGATGTTGCAACTAAATGTTTTTGTAATTATTATTTGAGACATTTTGACATAATTGTTGTTGTTGTTGTTGTTGCTGTTGTTGTTATTTATTACTTATAAACTCCAAGCCTTCTGTTTTCCCTCTCTTCTTCCTCTTCTTTCTTTCTGGTGCATTTAGTGAGCCCATCAGAAAAACATTACAATAAACAGGTTGTTTGTGATCTTTCTGGGTGTTGTTCTTCTTTGTTGTTGTTGTTGTTGTTGTTGTTGTTGTTGTTGTTGTTGTTGTTATTGTTGCATTGGCAACAACACAATGTTGTTGTATCTACGCGAACAGAAGATGATGAAAAGTGATGAAGTACTGCAGAGCGGAGTGAAGAAGAAAGAAAGGTGCAGAGAGGGAGAAGATCAGGTTTTCAAGAATAATCTTGCAGGTTTTTTTAACCCGGAAGATTGTGTTTTCACCCAACTCCCCCCCCCCCCCCCCCCCATCCCTCCACCCCCCTCGTACACTTTATGTTGCATCCCATCGACTTCGATTTCAATTTATGTTAATTTTGTTCCATGAATTCTCCGTTGCGACTTGATTACGTACTCGTGGAGGCAGAGCGGGGGAGAGCGGGAGAGAGCGAGAGAGAGACACGGAGTACTTTAAGTCGTTTACTTCACACTACTCGTTATTTCTCTGATGCTTTTAATGCGCTTTTGTTGAAGCATTAATTAGTTAGTTAGTGACTTCAGCTTTAGCGTGCGTTTAACTTTAACCGTTCTGACATTTTAAGGAGCCTATAAATTTAAAAATGCAAATGCTTAAAACTTTATGAGAGAGACAGAAAGAGAGAGAGAAGGAGAGGTGAGCTTAATGAGTCTTCACGTCTCGCAGAGGTTTTTTGTAAGGATCTACAAAATCAGCCGGACAGAATCGACGAATCCTTCAAATGTCAGCAATTTTTTATTGTAATTCCTTTAAGCTTTACATAGTTGTACATACATAGCATTATGTAGTACATATTATATGGAAAATGTTTGACGTATCATAAAGTCATCACAGAGATGTCACGAGAATATTTCAAAAGTAACATCGCGAGTGTTTCTCTTTTCAGGTTACGTGTCACAATCAGCTGGGATCACGTTAACAAGTCATCCGAACGTCAAATGCTCTTATATTATGATACATTTTGGCCATAATACATATATTTCAAGGCACATTTACTCAAAAGAGTGCTTTCAGAGGCACTTCCAGAGTCCTGTCCCTCAGCTCCGATGTTGAACCCACAAAATAATTGATAAACGTCAAACCATGTGCTTTTCTCTATGGTTATTTTATGGTATTATATTATATATTTTTCATACATATCATAGTCATGGTTTTGAACACATGAATGCGTGTTAAAGGTCTTTCCAGGCCTGAAAAATATGTCTAGTCCCATATTATAATCAAATGACGCTACGTGTCAAATCCTTCAACCGTTAAACGCTCTCTGAGATTATTAATTTTTTTTTATTATTTTTTTTTACTATATTATTTAACATATAAACTTTGTAAATTTAAAAAAAGCATCTTCTCATCTGTCTGGGTTTATTATACGATGTATTTATTTGATTTTGCTTTTTCGTTTTCGTCTTAAATTGCAATTTAAGAAACTACGAACCGAAAAGAGAAAAACTCTGTCTCCCGCTCTCTGTTCCTCTCTCTATCTCATCATCATATGTCACTTGATGTGATAAACGACAGGTAGGTAATTGAATCCTCTGTAACATGGACCACCTGCGGGGTGCGACAAGGTTTGTGCCTCGACTACAGAACACATGTTGCGCTGGATGTTTGTCCAACATCAAGAGACTTTAGGATTAACACTAAAGCCTTTAAACGACTTAATTAAAGCGACACGTTGAAATAAGACTGGAAGCTTCATAAAAAAGATAGTTTTCACTATTATAATAAAAACAAACTAAACCAAAATTAAAGATAAATAAAATTAAAAAGAAACTACCAGGGAAAGCATGAAAAATACACGCATGTATACGTATGTATGCATGTCGCACATGTTTGTCATACGCTACAGAAGTATTTAAAATAAACCGAAAGCACATCAAAAAAGGTATCCACATTTCGTGGAATTTAATAAATCAATCAACAATTATGTCGGGTTGACTGGTGGACTTCCTGGTTGAGTTGGTTGGTCGGTCGGATGGCTCGTTGGTTGGTTGCTGAGTGAAATGATTAGTCGAGAGTCCGGTTAAGTGCTTAGATTAGTTGAGAGATTCGATGCTGAGAGGTTGGTTGGTTAGGATGTCGATGGAGAAGTCGCTTGATTAGTACCTCGGCTATTTGCTTGACCCCCATGAATTGTGTTGATGAATTATTTAGCCAAGGAAAATTGCATGTGGCGTAGACGATTTGGTGATGGTATCAGATTTCATTACACGACCGACACAGCTTCTTTTGTCGGTCCCAATGTTGTTGTTATTCTCCTCCGTTTGCGAAACGACAGCTTCAGGATTTTTAAACCAACCAAATCAAAGCTCTTCGTCTTTTCTCTTTTCTTCTTGCTCGTTGTTTATGTTGTTTACTTGTGTTCATTGTATTGGTACGTTGAGGTCCATTTAGCCTCTTCGAACCTACCTGCGGTCTTTCAGCTTAATCTGGAATGAGAACAAAAAAACTCCAGCACAACAAAGCTTTGAAATGGGTTGGTTTTTTCGACGCTGTTTTGAGAAATAAAAGTTGAAGATAATTAATTAAAAATTTCAATTCAATAGAAGGAAAGAATTCGACATTCGAAAGGCTAAAAATTATGTGATCTGATCTATTGTGGTCCAAGTTAGTGGAGCAAATGGTCGGTCCATTTTGACCGCAGCTTGCTTTATTAATCAATAAACAATTTAAACATGAGCCAGACTCGGTAACCAATTCGATCTCGAATCTGAAAGATACGAGTATGACAAAATTAAGGGAAGTTTCAAATTTCCTGACCTTTTAAAGGTTTAAGGAAAGTTCAAGTGACTTTGAAAGCGTATGAATTCGAAAGCAAGATATTGAAAGTGATTTAATTGTGGATTCCTTTGATTGTGACTTCCTTTGATTGTGCTTCCTTTGATTGTGCTTCCTTTGATTGTGCATTCCTTTGATTGTAACATCCTTTGATCGGTGATCTCACAAAGAAATCAACTTCACACTGCATTTCATACGTATGATTATCTCGTATATTTCTTGGGATGAGTATGTTTCTTCCGCTCCCCCTCCACCACCCGCTCTAAACATCCAGCACTGTTCTTCCTTCATTTTACTTTAGATTTTGTAATCATTTCATGCATGAATTTTATTCAATTTTAAGTGAAACTCAAAAGGAAAATAAGAGTAAATCAAGCGTAGGAATCTTAGCCAATTATTGTCATAATAAATTTCAATTTACGACATACACATGTACTATCTATGGGTATGTATGTGTATGTGTGTGTGTGTGTCCGTCCTCGTTGGCCGTGTGTAGGTACCTTTTTTGTTGCAAAAAACGATCCACTCGCACCGCAATCAAGACGCACGACAAAGCGGCACAAAGCGATGACATTCAGACAGTTAACGGTTATCGAGAGAGAGCCGCCGGCGAGAGTAGAAGAGTTGTGTTTCTGAGACACACACCGAAACGGATCCGAAACGGACAGACGTTGCTGCGTGACAACATCGTGTGTTGTCAACAACTTTGTCAACATTTTCGGCACGAAAAAACGCCGAAGCACCGAACGTCAAGGCGAATGAAGATCAAAAGCTTTTGGATCAAAGCATGTGGTCGCGAGAGACCTGAACCTGAACACAGGGAAAAAACGGACAGACGGACAGACATGAAGACAGACAGAAAGTTTAACGTACGTGTACATGCATGCAATTGCAAATGTGGACAATTAAATATTGTAACGCTTGGTCCTTGCCGTGTGTACAGTTTATAGTAACAACAACAACAACAACAACAACACCCTGAACAATAACAACAATGAATAAACAACAAGTTTGTGAAAGACAACTACAACAAGTAACAACAAGTGACTGCAACGAGGTCTACAACTTTGTTGGTTGTTTCTTGATGATGATGATGATATTTTTAATAAATGTGAAACACGTTAAATATCTCATTTTTTTTACTACATCGTGAACGACACTCCGACAAGCAGTCGGAAAACTTGTGTAAAACTATTAAGTTAAGCCAAATGGACCAACATGTCTCGCTCTCGCACTCGCACAGCCGCTCATTCCGACTCCGAGTGTGCGTCTCACTCACTCTTTCCTTCCATTGCTTAACTCACGATCATAATTATAAGCGTCTGTGAGTAATCAATAAATGAATCTTATCAATTAAGCATTTAACTATGAAAAGTAGTTAAATAAATCTGAACACTAAATTATGTAGAAAAATGCTAATGAGGAGTTGTTTTTGTTGTTGTTGTTCGAATGATGCTTTTGTTCGAATGTTGTTTTTGTTGTTATTATTGGTGATGGTTTGAAACCGAACAAGTTATAAATAACATAAATGATATGATGATTTAAGATAGAATAAATATCATAAATAAACAAATGCGTACAATATATAAAATAAAGAACTAAATTATAACTAAAATAAAATAAAATAAAGCAATTCAATTTAAATGAATTCAATTTAAATGAATTGTTATTACAATTTTTTTTAATATATTAATATTTTACGAAATAAAAGGAAAAAAAATATTATACATATTCTTTTTACTTAATTTCATTTTAATTAATTTCTCTCCTTCCCCTTTGCAATTCTTTCCTCCTCCACAACGTCCTCTTTCCTTTCCATCTTCCATCTCCTCGTCCAACCTTGCTTTACGCTTCTTTTATCGCCCGTCTAGACGTCACATTTGCGTGCAGCAGCGGACCATTCAGATGCCTGTCAAAACGACCGAAATCTACACGCGTCCCATCTGGAAGCACATCAACACGCCGTGTCAACCGCAGATGCATGTAAATCAGATGTGCACCCGAGTCCAGCTCGTCCACGAGCCGACCTACCGCGATGTCATCCGACACAAATCGGCTCAACAGGTCACGTACGATTGTTGCGCTGGTTGGATGCGGGAGAAGCCGCACATGGAATCGTGTCTGATGCGTAAGTAACACGAATGATAGGAAACAAGATTACCCATTGCTCAGGTCCGTTATTTTGTTGAGTCTGACGTCACGCCAGCAAAATATTGCCAGTTGATTAAAGGCGCAAACACACCGCTTGTAGATATCAGTTTTAGAGGAAATTTTTGTGGATGATCAGTCATGTTAAAGTAACAGTTAAATATCCGAAAATCCGTTTTTAGAAAAACGAAAGATAAATAAAACCGTCGCTTAATATTATTTTACAAATGTTTTTAGTCTTTGAAATATAACAGTTTAATTCTTTTCAATGCTCTAAACTTCACACCACATGTAAAGTTTGACATTTGCGTCGTGTGGCTACCATAATGTTTTTCTATTGCTGCAATGACGACACAACTTTCTCGATCGGCTCTATCTTTGTTTTTCATCATAAGTAATATTGTGTTGCTATTGTTGTGTTGTTATTATTGTTGGGTGCAGAAGCTTCACTTCTAAAAGCTTCACGAAACCAACTCACAGAAAGTCTCAAAGGTCGAAGTCTTCACTAGGTTCGTCTGCAGCACGTACAAAAACCTCGAGTTAAGTCTGAGCTGTTGCAAACAACACAGTAGGAAAAATTCAACCGAGCTGAAATCTTTTCAAATCCATTCTTCTTAACACATCATTTTGTATATTTTGTTTAAGGAAATAATTTTATAAGACATTCTATTTTCATTGTATAAAATTTTTAGAAAATCGATAAATAACATTTTCAATTAAAAATCGCTTCTTTCTCTTTTCTATCCTCATCTCTCTTGAAAAGCTATTTGTTCAACACGTTGTCAAAATGGTGGTTCCTGTTCTGGACCCGATACTTGTAGCTGTCCGTCGGGTTTCACGGGTCGTTACTGTGAACATGATATCAATGAATGCAAGGAAGAGAAACCTTGCGACCAAACGTGCGTTAATACTCTCGGTTCGTATTATTGCAAGTGCCGAGATGGTTTCGTTTTGCAGGATGACCAACAAAGTTGTAAGAAAATCGGTGAGTTTTGAATTAATAACAAGAAATCGTATTCATATTAATCATAATATTTAGTAAATCTTAAAATTAGGTCCAATACAGATATTTTAAATATTCATTCCTTCTAATTATTATTAAAATATTCAATATTTTTATTGTTCCTTTTTTTGATAGATATACACGATGATGATGCATTCGAAGCACGTGACTTGGAAAATGAAATTGAATCGAATGATAACGTTGCAGCACGATTACAGAAAATCGAACGTTCGCTGGCGAACGAACGAGTTCAGACATACGAGTTGAAAAAATCACTACAGGCCACATTTCATGCGGTTGATTCATTAAAAAGTCGCTTGAATACGCTGGTAGGTGTAGAGTTTCTTCTTAACTACTGTATCGCATCTATATTTCTTTCTTAGGAAAAACAACAACAAGATATCAACCGATTGCAATCGAATCTCTTCGCCACCGAAACGCGTACAAACAAACTTGAGAGCATGTTAAGTCTACTGATGAAATGTCGGATTGGGCCGAATGCTCATTGTCCCTGAACGATATCGTCGAGTAGCCGAATTCGTGTCCCGTTCTTCGATATGTCAACACGACACAGAACTGCATTTCTAATGTTATTTACTTAAAATTTAGTTAGTTTTTTATAAAATCTTTATAACAGTGTCTATCCAATCTGTTTTATATCTAGTTTTGTACAAATACTTCACCTTTCAAAAAATATTTGGCCATTGTACCAATATACATAACTACATACATCTCGTTCCTCCCTCAGCGCTCTGAAATAATGGTTCTCTGTTACAATCATCAAATCAATCAATAAAAAATAATGCATTTGATGCAACGTGAGTTTTTTATAATATATAAATAAAATTATACGCCAAAATGTAAAAAGTTTGTAAGTTAGACTTCTATAATTACTTTCTAGTAGAATCGTAGTGTATTTTATATAATGATTACTTTTTATACACAATAAGAGATTTCAATATACTACTCATATTTTATGTACTCAGTATTTTCGTTGAATTGCTGAGTTTATCAATTTATGAAAAATTATTAATTATAAAAATTAATTCTAGAAATAAAATAAATGCATTCAAATTAAAATGTAATTTTATTTAAATGAGTGCGTAACCTTATATATTTTTAAAAAATTCGTGATAAATTTTGTCCAATTTTACTGTAGAGATTTCAGTGTTGCACTAGAAAAAAAGAATAGCGATTGCCTCAGGTCTGTGTAAATAGCTAGGTGATAGCTTTTGTCGCTTAAGGGAAAACTGACAGGCACAGTTGACACCCACGAGACTCAAAATGAACGAAAGATCAAGATATATAATTCGTTTGCTTATTCTTATTCCAATTTCTTTAAAAAATCCAAGAAAAAAAATAGTCTCCCTTATAGTCTCCTCAATGTAAATTGGACGCTTGAAGTCACAAATCAGCCAGCAATCAGCTGATTCATACACACCCGAACTTGCAATTCCAAATGCTGCCAATCTCATCAATAAAATTAACTACTTTCCAGCAATAAAACGCAAATACGAATCGATGTGCGTAGAAAGAATGTAATAAACGTGATAAAAAGGAAAAAAATTACATAAAAGCAAATATATTTACAATAAAAAATAATCAGAACCGAAACTGAAAATTATTAAACGAAAATGAGCAACAACAGCAGCAAAATTCCTCTCAAACAGGCCGAGGTCGCTGTACGTCGCTTCAACGATCAAGCAATTCCATACCATTTGGGACTCTTGAAGAACCACAAGAGCAACATAGAAAATAGTTTGGCGCTGGGCGATTGGCTGAAGATTAAAAAGGAAGAGATCAACGCCATGCGTGTCATCAAACAGCTCAAGAATCTCCTACTCGAAATGGATGCGCTGCGTGAAAAAGTGTGTAACGAGGATCGGGATCGCTTCGACGCCATGATGGAGAAGGGTAAACAACAAGCTTTCGAAGCGATGAAAGAGTACCTAGGTATGGTTTAACTAAAGGATTTATTCAAGAATTTTCTTTATAATTCTTTCTATTTCATTGTACAGAGCTGCAGCTGAAGTCACCCACAACTAGTACGCTGCACTCGGATGAAGACTGCGAAGATACTTATGCTCAAAACGATCCTCTAGCACGGCCCGTCGAAATCGGTACAACTCTCGCTCACCGCACCACGCTGCCGCAGATTGAGGCCGACTTCGAAGTGCAGCAACACCAACTGGCACAGCGTCAGTCCTGTCTGGAGGAGCTGGAAAATTTACAACGTGAAATCGGCGACCTACACGGCATGTTCAACAACATGCACCAGATGGTGCATGTGCAGGCAGAGAGTGTGCAGGCTATAGCAGAAAATGCCGAAGAGGCTTTGGAGCAGGTGCAACAGGGCGAAAGTAATCTACGCCGCGCGCTCAGCTACAAGAAAACCATGTACCCTGTGGTGGGTGCTTTGGTGGGCACATGTCTGGGCGGCCCCGTTGGCTTAATTGCTGGCCTTAAGGCCGGCGGCTTGGCTGCCGTCAGCTGCGGCGTACTCGGGTTTACAGGTGGCTCGGTATTGAAAAGCAATTCAACTATTTTGCAAGGAAACATTGAAGAGGAACAACAACTGGATGTTGAAGTGGACTCGACGAAAAAGCAAGATTGACAGACAGCTGTTGCGCGGATGGTGGCCGAGATGAGCAGCGCCAGTAATGGGACGTGGTTCCTGCAGACACGTCGTCTCGGTCGAATGTATCCACTGGCTCAGAATACCACGCCCGATACAATGTGTAGTGTACGTAAATATTGCTCCATACAGTGAATGCGACAGACAAGACAAAAAAAATTCAGTTCATCAAAGTATTTTGAACGTATTTTGAATGTACAACCATCAAAGGATTAAATTTCATTGATGTTTGTTGTTAGTGTTCAAATTTCATGACAATTTTCCAACCAAATCACGTAACTTTATTAAATGTCAAGCTTTAAGCTTTTTGACCCTCTTTTGCCTGATGCCAAGCATTAGTTAAGTTAGAAAACTTTTAGTTTAGATTCACATTTTTTATAATTTATATGTGTAAATAGTATAAACGTTTTATTTTCTACTCGACTTTTATTTTATTATTATACTCTACCAAATTATTGAGATAAGTGAAAATGTTATTGTATTTTTGTTTACCTTTTATAATATATCGTAGTATTTTTAAAAAAAATAAAAGCTGTAAACTTAAAAAGAAATCCTGTTAAAGCAATGGTTTCTTATTTCTCCGGCGTTTATTAGTAATGACCTGTAGATCGTGGAAGTCAACAACACCGCCGATTTGCCTCAAAGAAAATAAGTAAGTACATCAAAAGTAATTTGAATCGGAATCCATGTTAAGAAAAACATCTTTATTGACTAATTGTTAATCAATCAACAACAGTAGACGCAGCGAACTGCAATGTTTATCAGTCATTAAACAAATGTTTTTAAAATTTAATCACTAAAAGCAGCCGCCCAACCCCAAGTAATGCAGAGAAACAGTATCATTCGTACAAACAATCACTAACCTACTATAATCTACACCTTCCTCTCCTCTACAAAGGCACATTAACTGTGCACCATGCCTGTTTGAAACGCATCTTGCGTGAATGGTTCAGCTTACGCATACGTTTAGGTGTCTTCTTAGTCTTAAACCAGGGTGGATATGAACCATGTTGATCTTTCATCGTTTTGGTATTATAGATATGCTCCTTGCCCGTGTTTTCATTGATCACTTTAATCTTTTCACCCTTTTCATGTTTTTCCTTTAATTCGTATTCGAGCTCTTTTTCCTCCTTGCTTTTCTTTTCCTAGAGAGAAAGAAAGATTATTTTTTTATTCATTTAATGCCTTTAAAAGTATTCGTCTGCTCACCAATTTAAGTTCCTTGGCGGTTTTTACGGTGGCCACTTCAGCGACTTCTTTCATGATTTCATTGCCGTCCGCATCGATGAGTCCGAGTGTTTTCTTCAGTCGAATCAGTTCCTTCGCGTCGTAACGCTTCTTTTTTATTTTGTTCATCTCATCCCTTCGTTTACGCGAACGATTTTGGCGGCCCATTTTTTCGATATGTATTTAAATAAAACGGAATTTCTGGGTTTATATTTTGGTAACAATAAACACTGCACGTGTTGTTTCTACGTTTAGCTAATGGAAAAGAAATACAAAGCAATATCATCTATCAAACGTACGCACTGTTGTCAGTGTTGCCAGTAATTTCCACAACGAATTCCCTTTTTCCCACGGTTAACAAAATTTCCACGAAGGAATTCTGTCGAATTCTTTCCCACAGCAATTACAAATTCCCCCAGTAAATAAACTTCGAATTAAAAACCCCATAAAAATCCCACATACTAAAGAAAAGTATGAGTGTTTTTATATAAGTAGTAAACGTGTAGAATCTATAAATAATTTTATGGAAAAATATTTACCACTAGCATTAAAAATTGCCATCGAATTCCCATTTTTACGATGAATTAAAAAAATCCAAGGAATTTCCATTTCCTACATTATATTAAAAACTCCTATCGTATGAATTTCATTGCAAATCTGGCAATTATGAGGCAAGCCAAATGTAGTAATGCCAGATATAAATTCTTGGTTTTCAAGGTATTTTATTAAGTTTAAAAAGTTTCATATTGGCTTGATTTAACACTCCCATTCTCTTATAAATATTTTTTTAAAAATCACACAGGACTTCATACAAAAATCACTTCTTTATAATTGACTACGGGTATTTCTGTTTCCTAAATTATTTTTATACGGTATAAATATTATACGGTATTATAGAAATCATTCACTTCTTAGCTTTAAGCTTCGCTTTGTTCTGTCGCGAAATTTCTACACTTCAAATTTGTAATACATTGAAAAACAAACAAGTTGTGCAAAGCCAACTATAAATTTCTAAATTTACAATTTATTGATAGTAAAAGAACACAACGGAAAAATCCAACGGGGTAACAGAGACAATTTTTCGTCGCTACAGGAAGAGTTTTTCTGAAAAACTCATTAAAAAGAAAGCCGTTAGGAACAATTTTAAGGATTTTGTTTTGTTGTTGGAATTCCTACAAGAACATCAGTTGGTGAACTTCTCGTCTAGTTTCCGAGATATAGCCCTTTAAAGTTTGGAAACTAACTAACCAAAGAAGAAAGAAACTAACCAAAGAAATACTGACGTGAAATTCTACACAGGTATGAATGACAGTACTGCCAACCTAAAAACAAAGATTTACTCAAATCGCTGCACCCATGCAATTCAAATTAAAAATTTTATGTATATTTGAATGTGTAACTACATACAGAATTTAAAACGAAATACTAGTAATTATTGAAATTATTTATTCACACTGGAAATTTGCTATTAGATTTTTACATGATCATTTTTTTATTCATTTTACTGCTCACAACAGGTTCCAGCAACATTTTTTACCAGTGAAGTAACTCTTCTCGCTTTTGTTGATCTTCCACACGGATTTTTCGCCGTGAACTTTTCAACCATTCCGACCGAAGCGACCCGGCTTCGAGGGGTTTTTAGTGCCCAAATGCTTCTTTTCGGTGGCTTTGGAGTGTATATAATCCATCTTCTGCTGGTTTGACAGCGCGGCCAACTGCATGGCGACGCATGGGTCTATCTCAACGCAGAACAGACGGCTCCGATTGCGAGTGTATTGGTTTTTGAAGCCTTGACCAAGCCCACCAAAATTGATAAAAGTGTTATTTAATATGCATTATTGTAATTACTGAACTTTGTATTAAGAACACATAAAGAAATAAAAGATTTGTGATCATATCGTAGTAAAAACACACTTTATAATTTAGTAAAAGAAAACCTTTCTTCTTTTCTCTTCATCTTATTGTTGAGGTTACTTTTTCTAATTTGGGAAAATTTAAACTTTCGATCAGATTGGTACGTTTTTGTTATTGTACGCTTTTTGCACTTTATGAAGTTGGTGGTAATTTTGATGGAGTGCTGATGAACAGCACATAAAAAACTGATGAACAACAATTGTCTATGCTTATGACCACACGATAGAAGTGAAAACTTATCGAAAGTTTTACTCTAAACGCAGTGTGGTAATTGTGCTATTTGCAGTTCACATGACAATTAACAAAACGCCGAGAAATTATTTTATCAAGGAACGTTTATTAACACAAATAAATTAAATAAAGTACATGAAAGTAATTTCACTTCAACCAAAATTCGTTTGTAAGGTCATCCATCCTTTTTTCGTTATATTCTGATTTTGCCCTAGCGTTAAAATAATTAAAAACAGCATTAAATTTTTATTCAATAAATTTAAATTTATTTTGTAATTCTTTTATTACACTTACAATTTTAATGATGCATAATTTATTATTATAATTATTTTAAATATTATTTTAATTATTACAATATTACAGGGTCCGCCAAATAACTTTTTTTGAAAATGCTATAAAAAAAACTACTGAATATTTTGAAAGTACAATCCTTCCGGTTAATAATTAATTAATGCGGTTAATTAACGCATTGGATGGTCAGTTGGCTTCAACTCCTGAACCAATTGGACATGTATGGCGTCATACCAAGGTCTTTATGCAAAATTCGTCTCAATGATGTCTCCGAAATGTTCAATTGTTGAGAACGACGGTGAGTTGATGTTGATTGACGCACACTTTCTGCCGCAGCAGCAATATTCTCGGGTGTACGCACTGTTTTTGGCTTTTCACGCTTTGGTTTATCGATGAGGATGCCAGTTTCTTTCACTTTTTTCACAAGATAACGAACATACGGAGCTGACGGTGCTTCTCTTCTTCCAAAATCCGTACGCAATTTTCGCACACATTCTGCAACATTACCATGATTTTCAAAGTAATGTCTCAATATTTCCCAGCGTTGTACAACCATATTCGTTCAGCGGAAGGATAAAACTAATTATCTGTCAAATCAGACATGAGCTAAGTGTTACCATTCACGAAATAAGCACTAGTTGAAAAAAAAACATTAGATGGCGGACCCTTTATTTTAATTATTATATTATTTTTTGTTATTACCTGTTGTAATAAATATAATTAAATTTATGTACAAAAGAATTCCATCTACGCTAATGTCACATTTCACTTTCACATTTTTTTCATTGTCATGTTTGTTTGTTGTAATATTTATTATCATAAATAATATTAGTTGTATTTTATGTGCTTATTCGTAGTATTCAATGTATAGTTTAAACAATTTATAATTTTCTTCTTACAAATATAATTTTTTATAAATGTGTGGATGTGTATTAAAATACTTTCATTAGTGTGTGTTTTCGTGTGAGAAGGGGAGATAGAATAGTAGTATGTATATGCGTTTCATGTGTGTATGAATCTACATAACGTTTTTAATGACGTCTTCAACATGAAATGCCAAGTGATTAATAATAATAATAATTTGCTCTTTATATGAAATTTAAATATACGAATATATTGTTATACTATTGTTATTATTTTTATATTATATTCTATTAAGTTATATTATGTTCTATGAAGTTATATTATATTATGTTATATTGTACTCTATTATATTTTATCATATTAAACAATATATTTTATTACGTGTATGGCAAATTTTTACATACATATGTATATTCGTCTATTTGTTAAAAGCAAAATGTACTCTTTATTACAAAATGAAAGAATAATGGAAATCATTTATAAAACTTTAATTTTTCCCCTAATTTACAGAGTTTGATTTATTTTGAAATTTAATTATAAATAAATATTGTTCATACTTATAACACGTAAAATTATCTAAGAGAAATAAGATTTGTACAGAACTTAAAAATAAAACTCTGATAACGGCTAAACAAAAATACAGCGTGAAATATAAACGCCATCATCGACGATCAACTTTTTTTGGTAATGTTAAAAATTATTCTTAAAAACAAAATTATAAACAAAAAAAAAACCCATAACAACCTAAACAAACGCGTAACCTATTGTATTGAATGATGTATGTGTGGCTGTTTTACAATATCTGTTTACAGTAATAACTTTTAATCTTTTAAAAATATGTACTCATATTTATCAGTTTTATTGCATATACAAATAATTGTGTAAAAGGTTGAGAGAAAAGAGTATGTTTTGCTTTTAACCAACAATACATATACTGGTATGCTTATAAATTTCATTAATTTAGGAAATTTATTCTCCTTTAAAAACTAAATAATTTAAAAATATTTATATACTACACACATCGATTATGATTGATTTCAATTTTTTAAAAAAAATTTCAACTTTGGTTTGAGAATTGATGAGAAAACAACGCATTAATGTGGTTAATGTATGAAGAATTTTTTCATAGCAATTGCTACATCAACTACGATTTATATCAATTGTTACAAAAATTATTGGATTCAGCTGCTGTGAAGAATTGATATGAATCGAATGCATCGTAGGAATGTCTTAGAGCATATGAACATGAAATATGTACTTTATGAACTGAGAGCTGAATGAATGAATCTCGTACGAGAGCGATGTTGATGTGAAGTTGAATGACTGACTGTTGTTTACATTTAGCACTGTATGGAACATTTTTATAAATTCCTTGATTACACTGTTCATTCGCATTCACTCAAATGAATTACTTTTGCCGTTGCTTTTAATCATTATAAATGGGAATCATACACTATCGATTCTGATATTTCATTTAATCGTGGCAGTATATACTGGACACAGTAGTAGATATCTAAGAAGACATACAATGAAAGTAATGAATATAACACTGCAGAGGCGAACTAAGCGTGTGTTCGAATGCATGAAACCTCTTCGTTTTGGCTTAGTTTTGTCACAAATTTACATCATACATTGAAAACATTTTCCTGTTCTTTCTACGTCCTTGTTCTTTTAAACACTTAAAACAATCATATATAGAGCTACATACATTCAAAACTTATATTCAAAACTGGTTGTGTATTACATGTCTAAATTTGTAAAGACTTTAAGCATCAAGTAGGTTTTTAGAATTACATTTTTTATTTAGTATACATATAGTAAATACGTATATACAATGGAGGGAGACGTAAATAAATGCAACTTTCACCAAACAAGTTTTAAATTTCATATGGAAATTATGTAATTGGATTTCTAAATGATTTCGATTTCAAAAGGTTTGTTTCTTTTTTTGCAGTAGTTTCATTTGCACGGATCTTGCATTCAATTTTTTAAAACTTTTTTTTCCTAACTCTAAATAGAAACTTAATTTAGATCTTAAGTAAAAGAGGTTTATTTAAGAAGCGTACTATTCTGCTTATTAATTCAGTAATTTCTTCAAATTTTATAATACGCTAACCTAATAACGTACTACGTTCACATTTTTCCGCTAGTTTTTATAAATTAAAAAATTACAAAAATTCCAAAATATCTATTACTTTAGAGAGAATTAAACTAAAGGAGAATTCAGTTAATATAAATCTAAAAACTTGCATTGAATCTTTTAATTCTTAAGCATTTTTTAGATGTAGAAAAATAATTTTCGCTGAAAGGTTTGATGCAAGTTTGGACCACTGGAAGTAAAGCTATTCATTTTATATGAAACGGAAGTTTTCGTATACTACAAAATTATCCTATATAAAAATAGTATGTAGTTGAAAATGAGAGTGCTTTTGGCAAGTTATAAAAATTATTGAAAGTTAGTTATTGCTTAAGATTACGTAGTAATGTTGAAGTGAGCAAACAATATTCGATTACACACGGATTTTATTGATCCGATTTGAAAAATTTATTAATTTAGAGATTTTTCCGCTTTTTTTTTAAGACAATCAAAATAATTCTAGCGTAAGTTTTGATTGTAAGCTACAAAAGAAAGTTTTTCTAGTCGTAAAGTTTTACGATTTAATTGCTTATGAAATTGAAAAATTTATAAACGTTTTATATTGGTTGACGATTACTACCAATCAAAAGGTGTTGTTGAATTACTCCAATAAGTGTTTATTTTAGTTAAACCGTTTATTAAGTTTTTCAACGTTTAAGGTTATTCTTAGTGTGTACAAAGCAATCTCATCTTATAATCAGTACGAATAGAAATGCTTAATTAATTGTTAACTTAGAAGAATTATTAAAGGTCCTTCATTTCGATACAAGTATTTAAAACGTGTAAAGAAATAGTAACTAAATTTACATGAATACAAAATGCTTATGCTTAAAAATAACTTCACTAAATTTAATCAAATTTTAATACGTTCTGTCTGGAAAGGGATTTTTAAAATTAAGATTTTTGAAAGTATTTAAGAAATTGCAAACGCAATATACTAAATTGAACCGTAAATATTTATATAAAATACTTTCATAAATACTTGTAATAAAAAACAACAAAACTAATAATTTAAAAAAGTATGTCGATAACGAAATGTAATTATTAAAAAAGTTAATTTTTCAAGCTTTTATATAAATTTTGGACATGTTTTAAACCCTTTTTTGAAAAATTTAGAAGTTTGCGGTTTTATGTTTGTAACTTTACTTTAGTTTTGTAATTTTATTACCTGAAGTTTTCCTCGTAACAAATAAAAAATTCTGAATTCAATTCTGTACATAACCTTAGGCAGCTTCGTTTTTAGCTTAACTTTTTAAATTAATCGAACTTTAATAGAAAACTAAATTTTCTCGCTTTCGCTTCGAATAAAATGCAATCAAATTCAATTATAGCCTCAGCGCTAATTATAAAAAGTGTTCGAAATAAGAAATAACGTCCACAAATAATAGTAAAATTCCCTATAAATAAGCTGTTCCAATCCGTAGTTAACAGAAGGTGTGTGGGGATCATCTTCTTCGGTTTTAACTCTTTTACATACGTTGTTAATAATACTCCCACTTAAAATTATTTAAAAAGAATTATTCCGAAATTCAGTAACTTTTCGTAAATTAAATTATGCTCTAAAAATTGCAATATCCTTTTGAAGTTATTGAAATGCAATGCAACCCAATAAACGGATCGGCATATAATTTAATAAAGCGAAGCTTAAAGCTAACAAGTCAACGAAACAATTGTGATGCTTTCCTGGTTATTTTAGGAAAATACTAGTGTTTAAATTTAAGGAGGGTTTGGACTTGTTTAGTTTTACAAATTATAAAAATTGTATTATAGCTTTATAGAGTATAAAAATGTTTATGTTTTTAGCAATACATACATTTTTTTTATAGCAGCACATAATTCTTCCGTTTTGGATTTTCCTAACAATTCCCATTCAGTTTCTATTTCAGTTTTCTTTTTCATTTCGTTAGATTTTAACTGAATGATTTCTATAATACGAGTAGCACAAAATGTTGCTAAATAATACTACTTTCTACTTAGTCCTGGACCTCTCGGTACGGTACTTCCGACGTCACCGAGAACGATTCGAAATAATGATTTAAAAACTCGAAGGTTGGCCGTTTCTCTGGCACTGCATCCCAGCACTGAAGCAGCAAGTGGTAAATGTTATCTGGGAAATAGTGATTGGTTGGCTTTGGCATTCGAAAGCCGCGTTCGATATTTTCGATGACCTCGCGACTATGCATGCCTGGGTATGGCACTTGTCCGTAGGTAAAGAGTTCCATCAGCAGTATGCCGTAGGACCAGACGTCCGACTTGATGGAGAACTTGCCGTAGATGATTGCTTCGGGCGCTGTCCATTTGACGGGGAAGCGGGAACCCTGCTTGGGACAGTATTCATCGTCTGCAATGACACGTGCCAAGCCGAAATCACAAATCTTGGCCACGTTGTTCTCTCCGATTAACACGTTGCGTGCGGCAAGATCACGATGGATGAGCTGCTTCGACTCCAAATATTCCATGCCGGAAGCTACTTGCGTGGCTATATAAATGAGATCCTCGAAGTGCAAGTAACGACCGTCCCCTTCGCGCAGAAAATCGAGCAAGCTGCCTTTTGACATGTACTCCTGCACAATGTAGATGGGTTCCTCCTGTAAGAAGAAAGAAAAGGAAAATATTTGATCTACTTTCTATTTGATTATGTTTCAATTTCAGGTAAAGATACCTGAGAGCAGACTGCGTAGAGAGCTACCAAGCGATTGTGACGAAATTTCTTCATGATGGCCGCCTCCTGCAGGAACGCTGCCGTGGACATGGTGCCCTCACGCAGAGTCTTCACGGCCACATCAATGCTGTTCCGCCACTTCCCATAGAAGACTTCACCGAAGTTGCCACGTCCTAATTTGCGTATCAACTGAATCTCAGATCGTGGAATTTCGTACTTGTCGCGCAATTCGGGGCCTAGGTCCCACATCTGTGGCTGGGGCTTAGGACAGGGTCGCGATAATATGTGACACAAGCCGAGAGCATTTTCTGAAAAGTACAAACATTTTTGGTTTTCATAAAAAAGAGCATTTACGCAGCTTTTGCTTACTGCCATAGGCCATCACTAGCGCCTGCAGCGAAGGGAAGGTCTGATTAGTGGCAATGTAGTAGCCTCCATTGTCTAGCGGCTTGATGCGGTAGTGTTTGACATGATAGCCGCGTCCATCCTCCCAGTCCTTCACCGACAACGAGTAACCATTAGGATTGTGCTCTGAGGGGCGCACCAAGAAAGTACCGCGCGGATTTTCTTCGGCCAATAGAAGCTTGTCAGCCTCTTTGCGTAGCACATTTTCGAAAAACCAACTGCAAAACGGAAACAAAAATCAATATTGTTAGAAAAAGTGGTAAGTGATTTTCATTTATTTACTCTTCGCTATTGACACTGCGCTCCTCGGCTACAAAGTTCAGCGGAATGAGACCCTCCTGACGAGTGCTCAGGTTCACTACACGCCACCAGTCGGATTCCGTATCATCGATAACCTCCATGCGATCGCCTTTCATGAAGCTTAAGTCGGATTCATCGCGCGATTTGTAATCATAGAGAGCGACAACGACTCGTCGTTTGGCAAGAGCACCGGGCAGGCCAGCTGGAAATAAAGAAGATCACATTTTTATTGACTTTGATTTTACTTCTGTTTATTTAGTTAGATATGTAGTAGCATTATTTTCTAGTACATATGTGTTTAATAAAATAAATAAGTCAACTGTGTTAAAATACTGTAATTGGCATAATTTACGGTACTTAATTTTGTACATGTTTTTGTAAAATTGATTGTGGACATATTCAATATTTTTATTCACATTCAATCCAATGAAGTAATTCTTAGTTCTTTTTTATCAACGAGCAGAGCAATTAAATTAATAGCCATCTTCCATTGCATACTCAAGGGTCATTCAGGTCGTTTCCATGCATTCTTTATAATCCTCGAAAAACACTCAGTTTCCGTTCAAATAAATTAGTTGAATTAGTGTTTTTTTTCTTCAACATGGTTGATGTGTACAACGGGAGAATGGTTTGTATACCCTACACATGAAATGATAAGGGTATATTCACTTTGTCCTTCCGTTTGTAGAGCATAAAAGACGCGTGGCAGGTATATAAAAGTATATATTTTCTTGATCAGCTCCACCGCCTGAGTCCATTTAGCCTTTTTCGTCCGTCTGTGGAAATCACGATTATAAGAGAACGAATAGAGATATCTTCATCAAACTGGCACGAATATTCTCTATCAGAAACTCATTGGTATTGGAAATGGAAAAGATCGGACCATCGCTATGCCTACTTTTTGTAGTGATTATAAATTTATCCATGCTTATAGCTCAATTTCTCAGCTTGTGAGCAAATTTGAAGTTGAAATCGGCACAAATATTTTCTGTCAACGCAACTATTTGGGATTGAAAATGGACAAAATTGAACTAGCGATAATAATTTAACGGATAACGATGGTACGTTAAATTGTTAGAATTCAACTAAAAATTTATCCTACGCGTGTAGGGTAAATGAACTGCGGCCAAGCCGAAGTAAACACTCTTTCTGGTTTTGTGTTCTTGTTGCTTGCATTTATTGAATTTTTAATTATCAGCTTAGGCCTTAGTTCTTCACTTACCTTTGACCAAGATCACATTAAAAAAAAACTAAAATAACTGTCTAGCAACAACTAAAAATCTAAAGTCTAAAAAAACCAAAAAGGCACTCTGTGCTGCTCTGTATATATAGCAAAGTAGAAGTGAAGGAAATGTAAAAATAAAATCACTGGCATTCAGTTTATGCGTCGGTTGGTTTAAAATTTTAATCAGCTTTCTGCATTCCACATGCATGGATTTCAAACCAACCCACCAACGTCAAAAGGTCATCATATCCACTTTAAGTACATATGTAAGTATCTCCCTCTAAAGCAAAAGCTAGGAGACGAAATGGATTCATGGAAAAATGTGTATTCTTCATAATGAAATTATTATTACATGCTTTATTCGCATTTCAAGTATGGTTTTTCAAGAAAAGCATTCTTAAGATTATAATGCAATTGAGTTCAGAAAAACAAGTATAATTTTATTCTTTAAAACTGCTTCGTTCGAAAAATATAAGCAGCTTATGCAACAAAGAACTATGAGTGTAAAAACAGCATGTTTCTGAAGTGAGTCTGTAATTTCAATCAATCTGAGTCTGACTTCTCACTAGGTTTTATAAGAGTTTGTAGAGTGTTTAATAATAAAATCTGAGCTTTTTATTATTAAAGGCCTTAAAATCACAGCAACAATCATGTAGTCAGGGTATTCTCTCACAAATCTAGATTAAATAATAGAGAAGCTTAAACTTACACACCTTTTAAAAACAATAAACTGTCTGTCAGATATCTGTAGATTGTACGCCTTATTTTCTTTAAGGTGTGGGCCAAAGTATGAATCTTTCATTTTTAGATTATTGGAACTATTTTAATGAAATCATATTTATAACACTTTCCTCTTCACTGGTCTTGTAGTCTTTACTAAGCAATTAAATTTCACATAGAACATAGAATTAAACTTCTGATCGATCATACACTTGTTATTAGCAGTGAGGCTCCAGGGAATGGGTAACCTCCAGCGTTTATTTATTAAGAAAAGCATGGTGATTATCCGGGTATTGTAATCATCACTAAGTACGACGAGCATGGAGTGTTATTAAATCAAAGAATTAAGTTAAGAGCAAGTTATTAAATCAAAGAATCAAGAAGATATAATACGTATATACAGATACATATACAAGCATCCCTCGAATAGCACGGTTAATTGGTTCCCTGTAATCGAAACTGTTATTCGAGGCTTAAATATGCCATGCGATATATGAAAGAAAGATGAAGTGTGTATGTTAATAGTTATATACTATGCGATCAAGTTCAGTTTTAACAGTAATAATCACAATTTCGTGTGGCAGATCTTTAACCGTGCTATTCGAGGGACGTTTGTATATGTTTATATAGGATGTACATAAAAAGAAATCAGAATAATTGAAATTTTATACAATATACGAGAAATTAAATGCGAAACAAGGAAAATATACGTTTCTACGTTATAACTTACTTGGTGTTGTGCGCGGACGTATGATATCGACGCCTCCTTTGGTACCGATTTTTATTTGTCCACGATTCGGATCCGGTGTATAGCGGGAGTCGAGCGAGCCACCATTGTTGTGCTTTTGACCACTACTATTAATATTGGTTTGACCGAAGGTGTAATCGGATTTTTTGTACCCGGTCGGGTAGGCGAGCGCGAGTTCCTGGTCTTGACGTTTGCTGCAGCATTTGTTACCCATGATGATTTCTGTTGTTATAGTTGTGGTTAGATTTTTACTGTAGTTATGTATATAAAAGTGTGTCTTTATTTCACTTTATTTATTTAATCTATAATGTAATTGGTTTTGTTGTTGTAAATGTTGTTGCTGTTGTATTGGTTGGAACGTCGTTTCAAGCGTTTTTCAATGTTAATTAAGAAATAAACGAGCAGGTATTTCTATTTCAGTTTTGCACGGGTTTTAATTATTATTTTTTATTATAATTGTTATCATCATTATTATTACTACATTATTCTAGATGCAATAATTTTTGTTGTTTATTTTGGTATAAAAAGTTGTTCTTAAAATTGCTTTTGTTTAATTTTGTTTAATATATGTATTTGGCGTATGTGTCTTTAAAATGTGATTAGTTTAGAGTAATTCTAGTTTTTGTTGTGGTTTTCGTATTATAAAAATGGAATTGTTTTTTGATTTGGAGATCATTTGTTGCAAACCTCTTTAAGTGTGTTTTTTTTAATTTTGTGATTGTTTTGAAGTAAAACTATCAGTCAGTTATGTTATTTATAAATTTTAAAAGTAGCAAGCATCAGAAAGAATAATTTTTTATTGTTTTGCTAAATTTTCGAGAAGAGTTTACGGAAGGTTTTTGGGCGTCATCCAATTTCGTGTTGTGTAGATTTTCATTTGTGACGTCATATCCCTGTGATGCTGTTGTGCTTGTGGTTTCTGTCGGATAGAAACTGCGTATTATTCGATGTCCGCGATAATGATTTTTTTGAGTCACGTGATATTCTCAATTTTATTTAGCATGGCTTCGATTTTCTTTAATGCTGAGGTCATTGCAGTGGCTGGGTTGCCCTGGGAATTCTTTTATGATCGATTGAAGTTCTCTGTAAAGTACGAAAAATTAAAGTGTATTATATAAATTTATTGTTACTTCGATAAAAATTTGATTTTTATAACTTTAATACTTTTGAAAATAATTAAATATATTAAATTATCGTTTAAGTTTAAGTCGATCGTGAAATAAACGATTAAATAAACTCGGAATTCTTACAAAAAAAAAGAAATCTGTGTTATTTGATGTGATTTCATTTTATAATTCGGAAATAATAATCTAAAATGGACGTAGGTACTGTATTATATAGTAATACTGACATTGCTACTTTCTATTCTATTCTATTTAAGGATAGTTATGTAGTGCAATTTATGTAAATTATTTCATTTAAATATGAGAAATTAAAAAAATTAAAAACTTTCATCTGAGAAAGTTAACAAATACAAAAACAAAACCACATTCAGTTGCCAACTGCACGAAACGGAAATTCAAAAGGCGAACCGGAGACTTAATTATGACTTTAATTAACAAAGAATGTATCTTATATGAAGAACAAAATGTAGGCGGGAGGGGGAATTTTCATTTCTCCCCTTTTCCCCTCTCTACCTCACTCTCCACACATTAAGATAGTGTGTACCGCAAACAGTTTTTAATAAATGTAATGGAACTTTTGTGATGAAATTTATCTGCAACTGTAATTCGGTGCGTTGTATGTCAAGTGGAATCAACCGAATGCTACAGAATGCAATGGTTGTAGATGGACCGAGCAACCGCCAAACCAAAGCGGCTTTGGCTTGTATGAGCGAGTAAGCGCTGGTGTGCGCACCCGCCCGCATACGGACGGGATGGCTGCGTGGCTGCGAATCAGCACGTTTAACTCAGGAAGAAGCTAAACAAAAACAAAAACAATAATAAGCACTTGCTTCCGCACCAGCCTGCTGTAGCAAGTATAAAGGCAGACTCTGCGTTGGCCCCTGGGAGAGTTCATCGCTGTTAAGTTCAACTGCTGTTGATGAGTGACGCTGACTTGGATTGCATTGTTGGTTGTTACTTTGACCGAGTTCATTCATTCATTGTAATTAATGCTGCGCTTTTCTTTTTTGCTGTCGAGCGCGAGTGGTAATACTCGGTCCATGGCTCCATTACCAACCGTGAGTCAAGCCAACATAAGCACGCACAAGTGATGCAGCGACAATGACCGTCAAGTCAAACCCTTACTAAGAGGGGCGGTGTGAGGGAGTGTTTTCAGGTTTTCCTGAATGTTGTATTTCTAAAGGAATCAATGATGTCGAAAGGACGAATATAGAACGGCACGAGTGAGAGGTCGGGACTTGTGCTTTAATGTTGCTGGTTACGGGATGGAAACAAGCTTAAAGAGGATGAATTCGAACACATCTGTTGGCATATTTTAGAGATGAGACTTTCCCTTCCAACGAGCAACGAGCAGATGTTATGAAGTATAAATAGGAAGGTAGACCCACCTATTAACGAATGTGAGAATTCAATGTGGATATGCCAGTATAGATAAATGATAAACATGACCCACGTGTGTATAGTGAGCACTAATAATTGTTAATCTACAGTCAGAGAGATAAAAATGGAAATCCATAGGCTTTAATTGAATTTATTAATTTTTACATATTGAAGATTTTTAACAAATTAATTTCACTGACCATTTTAAGATAAAGCATTGAAGAATCGAATTTATAATAAATTTTCCTGAATGGTCTTTAGATGAAAATGTTTCGAATGGTGTACTGTTTTGTTTTTCATTGTAAAAAGTTCCGCCTAAAAATCCACACCAAGGAAAAAGAATTTCTGCATCGAAATTTCTTTCTTTCTTTCTTTTTATTCATTTTTTTATTTTGTTATTTACGCTTAGAATTCGTATTACGCTTTGGTTTATTTTTATAGTTCATTCACAGAATTTTCCACAAACTAAGAGAACTTATTTAGACTTCTTTCATTTGTCTATTAATCGAATAAAATGTATGCTTTATTTGCACATATTTATATTATATTTTGTGAATTTAATATTTAATGTTTATAATAAAAAAGATTGCATTTCATGAAAAGTCTTGTCGAAAACGATAAAGATTTTGCGAAATTTTCAAAGACTCCCCCATTTAGTATTTTGCCCGTGTCAATGTTTTCGTCAATTAATAGAAACAACAAAAAACAACACAAATGATTAGCTGACAATACTTATAGAAATCATTTGATTTAATTAGATACTTCTTTAATCACGAACATGAGATTTGAAGTATTTTATTTGAAATAACGAATGATATTTTACTGAATGACTTATTCAATTAGATACAATATAATTACAAAAGAAGATAATTATTCGGAAAAATTTTTTCCTAATAATATGTACTTCATACATCGTAATGACTAATATATTAAACAATGAATATATTAACAAAAATATAGGAATCAAAACTACTTCAGTCAGTTCAATTAGTAATTAAATTTTCCTTAATTTACGAAAACCCAAAAGCGAAAAAGTTTGAAACCCCCATTTTAGAAATTTAGATTAATTCAGATTAGATTAGATTAAGTGGTATTCAACAGTGCGACAACAAAGTACTAAATGCAGGTTAACATACGCAGCAAAATTTTATTAATGAATCATCTCGACCGGTTTATAAAGTGTTTGACATGCTTTCATCTACCTCAAGAGGAAGCTTAAGAGTGCTCAGAAAGTTGCCAAAATTAGATGAGCGTAGAGGTTGTTGGATGGTTTTTGACCTCTCGATTTTAAAATGAACCTTTAAAAGAACCATAAAAATAACTTTCAAAATTTCAAGAGATAGGATATTGCAGATGAAAATGTCAATAATCTTTGCATCCTACAAAATGTGTCCTCTAAATGCGAGTATGTGAAACAAACTCCTTAGTCTAAATCATGACGTTAAAGTAATCGAATGTTTATATAAGATTTATTCGTGTGAACCTGAATTGTATTCCTTTCTAGAATAGAAACTATACCAGGGTATAGTTATTAATAACTCGAATAAAGTGTCGCCACGTTGACATATTTTCTACAATTCGTCATTATGCAAAAACTTATGCAAAAACCCGAAGTGCAAAAATAAAAAGGAAATAAGCACCCAGTTTCGCAGAAGTGAAACAGAATAAAAAAAACGAGAAGAAGGAGATGACCAGAAACGAGAAGAAGAACAACAACAGCAACTTCATTGAATGCAATTCTAAAAAATAAAGAACTGAAATGATAAAATGTAAAACTATATATAATAATCATTTTTCCAAATTATAAATTTAATTAATTTGCTTCTAAGGATGATACATAAGTGTATAACAGGGTGAAATATTAAGCACAGAAATAAGTTTGGGAGCAGAAAATAATTTACTTTCAATATATGATTGAAAAAATAGTCAGTAAAATACTGCTCTGTTATATTTAAACTTGTGGAACGGTTGCTTGTGCATATACTTGGTCTTAATGGTTTGGTAAAATGTGCTGACCAACCGAGTGTAGGAAATGGAAAGCTGAAGGATGGAAATGAACATGGAAACCCTTAAATCATGTCAGACAGAATTTCTGAAAATTACGCAAAATGCAAAATATTAATAAAAAGCATAATTAGTATACCAGCAAGAACACGAAACACTTAAAAAGAGTACACTGTAAGAAAAAATGTTTTAAAAGAAACAAATCCCACTTCCCCGACATCACATCTTCATTCCAGTCTGAATTCTGCATCATTTCCTCAGCAGCAGTAGATCGGCGAGAAAAGCCGGCATGAATGCAACTTCTTTAGGAACATTTATCATGCAACCGGAGGAAAGTAGGAAAGAGTCCGGAAATAAGGATGTAAGAGGTAGTTTTTAGGTTTGCAAGTAAATTTTAGTTTTTGTGAAATTAAAAGAATTCTTCTGACTTCCTGCCAGACAGTCGTTCACCTTTAAGAGTCACGTGTTATCGTTTAGTGATTGTTGCCACACACCCACACACGCACACACATACACACACACGCGCTAACATGCATATACGCGTTGGTAAGATATCTACTAATTCGTACATACAAATATATGTATAGAACAGCATACACAGAAGTTGTGAAATTCGTTTGGCCCCTTAACAACGTATAACAAGCGGAAAAAAACCCAGAAGCAAGCAAGCAAACAAGGAGGCATGAAAACTCGACTGTTCTTAAGAGGTCCTCGTTGGCGCTTCCAACCACTGTTAGTATCCGTGCGCTGGTTTGAAAAAAAGTTAAAAGTAGGAGAACTAATATCGTAGTTTGTGTGACGCTCTCTAAAAATTAGCACACCTCGTTGTTTGCCACATATTTCTTTTCTATTCTTAGGTTGAGTGATTTTAGTTCAGTGATACGAGCATGCAATGAAACTTACATATTTACTCCCATTCGTACTTTATTAAGTTAGAAAAGCGTGAGTACTTTTATAATCCCTCATAATGATTTTGTTTAATAGTCTTCGCACGAGTATGAATCGGAAAGAAAATAACTAATCTGTAATAAAAAAATGCATTTTAAAATTAAAATTAAATGTAAACGTAACAGTAAGTGCACAATATTTATTACTAAATAATTTTTAGTTAGTGTCAGTTAAGTTCGTAGATTTAATAACAGACATTCATTCATTTATCTAATTTTTATTATCTTTACTATCTTAATACATATCTTATTTTAGGTTGACCTGGTTATTCATTGAATCATAAAATAAGTCAATGAGATTTGTAAAACTCCAAGGAATCCAATCCAACAACGAATTATTATAATTCGATCAGCTGGAGAGGCGACAAGGAAGATTTACTGGAAATTTTCGTTCTGACCTAGTAAAAGTAATGAAACAAAATTGCAATTATTGGAGAAGCAGAAAAAAGTCTTGGTTTCGTAGTTATAATACTATACATGAAATGATCTGTAATAAATAAATTTAAGGAAGAATAAGAAAATGCTTTCCATTAATATAATTCATTTCACTTTACGTCTGGTGTTTTTATTTTTTTTACGTATCATATGAAAAAGGATTTTTAGGTAAGATTAAAAAATAATAATATATTAAAATTATACACAAAAGAGCATCATTTCGATTACCGACATGAATAAGTTTTAAATTAATTCTGACGAAATTTTGTGGAAGTTTTTAGTTTACGAATTGCAACTCGAAGATTCGAAGTAGGTAGGTAGTTCTTTAGGTCAATATTTGTTTGTGACTTGTTAGGAGCTTTCCCTCAATTTTATAAAAAATTCTCACAACCATTTGAGTCAATCATAACTTCAATAAAAAGATTGCCTTTGGTTAATTTTTGATTGAGTAAATGTACAATATTTTTTATATGTGTGGATTGTGGAACAATTCAACAACAACATCAATTTGTGGAATAAGAGACGTCACAATAAAAATCGCTCCATCTTTTAACAGTAAGTTCAAATGGAAAAATACGACTTTTTCTGTGCGTCGATTTTATGATAGATCACAAAAGAATTTTCATTGATTTTGGTCATTTCGTGATGAATGTACTCGAATGTGAAGTAACGCCCATTTTTATAATAAGTTTGAATAATTTTAATGCGATAAACTCTTAGTTATACGTCTTAATAATGTATGAAGTTTATTTATTGAAAATCAAATGGATTTTGGATGGATTAAATCACATGGAAAAAATTAATATTACAAATACTCTTAAATTGTTTAAATAAATTGCATTAATCACATTGTTTCTTAGAAATGTCACTAAATCGTTACGTAATCAATAAATAAATAAAAAAACGAATATTAATATAAATAAAAGTTGGGCAGTAACATTTTGAGAGAAGACAGATTTGAGTAACTACTTACGTTAAATTTTATTTTGCTCTTCATTGAAATATTTCAAAATGGAGTTTATAAAAGCATGAATCGGGTGTGTGTAATTTGTATGTATGCGTTCATTTTCAAGTAAAATGTAGCAAGCTTACATAGTTTGGATATAATTACGACAAAGGCAGACATACATCAAAAGCAAGACCACCAGAAATACCAAAAAGAACAACCAATGTGACCATGATAGAACATAACAACACATAAAACTAATTAACCCTCGTGTGTGTTTTGAATATTTATAGTTAATTATATTGACAAAAGCCATTACAACGGCAACACTTGCCACCATCAAGAGCACCAACAAACTGCAGCACCAACAGCAACAGCATTAACATCAACAGCCAGAACTGTGAGCCTTAATCTGTACACGAAAAACAACGATAAAAATAATCACTCCCAAAAAACCTCAGCAAGAGATGTTTCCATGTGTAGTATAAAAGCACAGGTATATATAGAAATATATATACTATACATATTTATATGCACTTGGGAGTTAAGTAACTAGGATCACTAAAAACACATTTGGAGCCACACCCACACACACTTGCAACAACAACAGCTGAGATGAAAATGCATAGAACAAAGTCTCAAAACTGCATACTTTGTATAAATAACCTGTTGAGTTTTGAGCATCCTCATCTTAGTGGCACAAAATTATGTCATGTGATAATTTTTTATCATTCTGAATAATAAATTCTAAAGCCGCCAATTAACCCATTTATTTAAAAGTGTTGTTAGTAGTTATCTAGTTCATGTTTTCGCTCACATTAGTTAAGAAGATTACTAAGGAGATCGTCATAAAAAATAACTTAAACAAGATAAAACAAAAAACATTTGCAAAATAATAGAAGAAATAAAGTCTTGCCTATTTATTGCACTCATTTAGTTCTAGTTAGCTTATTATAATAGATGACGTCATTATAAAGCGTTAAACGATGGAGAATATAATATAAGATTTTGAATGACACTTTGAATGCTAAACACGCGTTTTTATTATGAATTAATCGTAATTATGAAAGAATAACAAAAGTTCTACATTTCACAAATTTTAATACATTCAGATTTGGGTTTAATATTTACAAAATATTATTACTACATTTTATAAAATTAATGAACAACTCTTAAGTAGTAATTGAATTGAATTGAAGTGAATTGAATTGGAATTAGAGTTGTGTTTTTAATCTATCAAATCTACAATTGATATGTAAATCAATTTATTGTTAGAAAGTGAAAACGCTTCAACACATTCAAACCAATGCGCTTACAGTGTAAAACGTTGCCCTCTCAAAACAATGCACGGCCAGATCTTCCATAACATTTGCGATGAAATAAACAATGTAATCAAGGAATAAATCAACCATCAATTCACAGAGAAAAAAACAATGAAATATCTACAACTGATTATGGAGTTGAACGGTTGCGCACGCATGGCAATTAAAAATTGTCACGTATCTCGAAAGCAAGACCAACACAACAACACTTGCTACGGAACCGCGATGTTCGACACGAACAGCAACAGCCATTAGACAAGGCAATTTCAAGATAAACATCGTTGTATACAGTAGGAAAAAGGTACACAGAGGGATGGAAGTCCATAAGAGTAGAAGACGGGAGGGTATGTGGGGGGGGACTGGGGAGAGTGTGCTTTGATTCGAGTGTGCTGAAAAGCATTCCATGCATGAAAGAAGACAACCAACTAAAGGATCAGAAAGGGATTCAGAAGGAGAGGAAACATATAGAGCGATTCGCAATATTGTTGATATTAATGGAATTATTTTAATCGCAGCAAGAAGGGAGTAGAAAAGCTACAGTGGAGTGAAGAGCAATTGCAATTGTACTTTGTATTTGAAATTTTTAGAAAATAAAATTTAGCATAGTTTTCCTCAAGAAATATATAAAGAATGAGTTGAATGACTGGAATTTGTTCAAAATAAAGGGTGTTTTTTAAGTCCGATAGAGCTGGAGAGCGATTGTGAAAGGCAATAAAACCAAATATGAACTTTGATTCTTAAACGTGTACGTTACATTACATTTCATTCATTATTTTCCAATTTAGGGTACCGTATTCCAGCTATGAATAGTGCTTATACACCCTGTATTATGCGTTGTGGTAGCCAGCAAGTTAGATCTCTCTTCTTCTTCGAACACTGTAAGGAACCATAGAGAAAGAATAACAAGAGGCCGAATCAGCCAAATGTACTCATCGGCGACATGGAAGCGGTCGGTCCGCAAGGGAAACGAAGAAGCGCAATGAGTGCGAAATGAATCAACAAGCAGAGCGCACGCGATTTCAGTTTCTCAATTTTTGCTTTGTGTCTTTCTCTCATTATTCGGATCTACTATGCATTGTTTTGTGAGTCAGTGTGTAATTTTCTCAGCGCTGATAACAAAGCAAAATTGAATGATCTTCTAATGAGTGAGGGGTTCGAAAGATCGTTTTAATAAGCATGAAGGGAGCGGAAAATCGTCTTGGCTTCTGTTATTTTGCACTAACAATGCAAGCGAACATGCGTAAGAAGAGATCGATCCAACTCTCGTATGCCAAGTAAAGTGTGAAAGAAAGAATCGATCAATTTGTTGAGTACAGCGGGCGATGAGAAGAACGGTGCGATTCGTCTTCTCTTGCTTCTCTTGCACAAACAAACCATGTGCAGCCGTCCGTCCGACTGAAATCGATTTAAATTTTGCATTTTAAGGTTTTTGGAAGAAATTTTGCTTTTCCTAGCTTTGTTCTGCTTCTTGTTCGATGTCCAAGCTTTGTAAAGCGCTGGCACGATCTACGTTCCGAGCATAGCGTGTTCTTGAAGAATTTGTATAGGCAGAAGATTTAAGAAGAAGAATACTTTAGTCGGCATATCAGCACATTGAACACGTTATACGAAGGAATCGGAAGATCGACTTTGTGTTTGTTATTTTGTACTAACAACTGAAGTACTTCTGTCTGATGTTAAATGAATTTACCTTGTTATTGTATTTTCCAAAACCATTATTAAAATTATTTTAAAGACTAACATTTTTAAAATTTATGATTTTAGTTCTATTAAGGAAGCATTGCCTATGGGCTGGCAATAAAAAAAAAAATTGGTACAACAATTATATTATCATTTTATATATATAAAATAACAATTGACGATAACCTAATTTAATAATAAACCTAATTTAAAATAATAAACAGTTTATTATGGCGGCAAAATGTTACAAAAAACAAAATTCCTTTAATAACCGAAAAATAATAAAGCGAAAAAAAATCCAAGCTTAATAGACCGACAGGCGTAAAGAAGTCAAATTGCCTTGTTCCCTCAACCCCTGCTTTTATCCAGAAATCGATCAACCGATTCATTCTCTCCTCCTTTGACATACAAGATTCCATCGCTCAACTCTTCTTACGAACGAACGAATTCTGAGAGCATCAGTGCAAACACACAAACGAAGGTAAACAAAGGCAAGAGAGCGAAGCATTGAGTAATGTATCAACGATTCAGTAGTGGATAGGAAACAAATGCTCAGAGCAGCAATGGAAACACAGTAGCATTGGCAATAGCAAAAGAGAAGAGCGCGAAACACTCAGCAATGAGTAAAAACTCGATCCAGTACTGGATCGACCATGGAAAATATTTTTGTTCAAGATTCGCCCTCTTGTTATTCTTTCTCTATGAAGGAACACAACGAAAATTAAAGCCACACAAGAAAGCATAACATAACAGCTGAGTGCATTCGTCTACGCGCCGGACTGTCTTCCGAAGACAAAACAAAAAACGAAATCAAAAACAGCCAAGAGTTGTACAAAAGAAACACCAAAAACGCAGAAACGTGACCGCAATTTTTCATTTCAGAAGGGAACAATTTAGTGGAAGATGTTTAAGGTGCTGGACGCTGTGTTAAAAATTATGAACATTGATGTGAGTGACGCGTTGACAAATGCAGATGCATTTCAAAGCTCCTGAATTTTCGAGCGTCATTGAATAAACAGCAAAACATTCGGTTCTTGTAATGATCCTGCAATTTGTTTAGATTGCAGAGGAAAGGATGATTAAAGAAGTTGTGAAGGAATATCGTCGGTCGCCCTGTAAACGGGGTAAAATAATTACTAAGAATACAGTTTTCCACTGTTAAGGTAAAACTTTTGTTTCTTAACTAAATGAAAACTTTTCGAAGGAGCATTTTTTGTTTTAGAAGATAGCATTTTTTTTTTCAAAAGATGAGGGTAGTTCCGAGGTAGAAATAAATACTTACATGTTTCATTTTGTGTTCTTTTTCTTACCGGTCATAAATAAATACCGGGACATAGAATGGTGTGCCCTTTACTAATTCCCCTATTTTATAGAATCCTGCCGAAAGCCAAAACAACCACCAACAACGTGCTAAATTATTTTTACATCTCAGCGTATAAGGTGAGGCTGAGGTGTTGCTCAAAGCGGACTTTTTTTGCATTTTAGCTGCTTCAAAACCACACAAGTTTCAAAGATTAACCTAGAAATTTAATTACTGTGCAGAATCTGTATGCACACACCAGCACAAGCATACGCTTGAATCACACTCTCCAGATCACACATATTCTCGAAATAGCGTCACTTTTCCGGTACGATGTACTATGTATTTTAACTGAGGCAATAAAATTGTTGTTATTGTTTTTGCTTTCACTTTATTACCACTAAGCACGGTTGTTTTTTTTTTTTGTAGTTGTTGCTGTTGCTCGAAGCGTTATATTGCTTGGAAAAAGCAACGACAAATATGGCTGGTATGCGAAATGACAGCAACAATATGGCGCCTGAAATATAAAAGTACCCGAAGGACAGCAAATGACTGCAGTGTTATTTTTGCATGAACGTTAAATATTGTAGAAAGAGAGATTTTAGAAAAGAAACTGAAGTGTTGATTGTGGAACAGGAAATACATACATATGTACAAAATGACGATTCACGACGATCTTCAAGACTGACATTCAATCAAAGTAGCTAGTTTCATTAGGAAAATCTTTCGCTCAATCAATCAATCTCCACGTTTACTGGTGGCTGTGAAAATCGAATATAGTATTGCCGCCAAAACAACACCATCGAAGATGTCGCGGTTTTGTTCGTTTTCCTGGAATATACACTAAAATATTTATCCACTTATATTATATTGACATAAATATTTATTCTACCCACTTTCTTATAATACATTTTAACAGTAAAACGTTCCTCCAGTTAAAATTGTTTCATTGCTCTTTTACTACGCTCTAATCAATCCTTTGATTTCTAGATAATCATTTTGATGTTGGACAAACTTTTAACACTTTCGTGTACTATGTATGTCATAACACTATTTAACAAAAAGAGCTAATAGAATAACGTGTAATGTGTAAGGAGCGGGAGCACTTTCTCATATTTTATAGTAAAAAAAGATTGATTTAAAGTGAAATCCTTTTGCTCATCAAAGAACCCCGTTTAAAGCAGACAAAAATCAAAAATTAAGTAAAATCGTTATTTATTGCCAAGTGTAATTTTATTATTTAATACAATTTTTTAATGGGGCCCTTCTGCGAACTTGCCTCGTATGGTTTTTTAATAGCGTCGAAATTAGTACCGGCGCCGAACGGTCAAAGACTAATATGAGGCTGCCTTCCTTCGCAACAGCCTGATATTTGTGCACGTGTGCATTAGTATGTGCGTCTTTGCACGAGTATATATGTCTGTGTGCGAAACACGAAACATGAGTGGAACAATTTCCGCTGTAGCTCAGCCGACGTTCTGGGTCGCGAGGTGGCGGGCGCAATTTAACCAAGTTAACTCTATTTCTGGTATTTGACGATTGCTGGAGCCAGACGCCAAGCCAACAAGCCCTGAAGCGTATTTGGCAAATGATGAGAAGCCGCAAAAGGATGAGCAGTCCAGGATGAGAGGGAAAGAAAGAGTGAAAAACAGATATCCCAAGTGTAAAGTATCTAGAGCAAGTAACTAAAAGTATTGCATTGCATATGACGAAGTGAAGGAAATAAACGCTTACAGCAGGAAGCGAACAAATCTAATATTTAAGCTTATTTAGACGATAAATAAGAGGAAGTCACTTGCTCTCTGTCATTATTTTCATCGATTTTTCCAATTATAACTATGAAATATGAAGAATTATATTTTACGGAGAAACTATGAAACTTTCAAAATTTGGAACGCTCTTATCGCGTAACCTTCTAAACCTCTATCACATTGCGAATTATGAAATAAATTCCTAAGTATGAACTCTCCACTATACTAAGTAGCATCCCGACATCCCTCTACTGGTGTTAATGCTTGCGAATATAATTGATTTGAAGCATTAAAAGATGGCGTATAGTTATTATTATAAATGCAGATTAATACAAGTTAAAGTGTGTCAAAGAAAACTTTAAAGCGTACAAGAATACTATGTATAGAATTAAATTATACTATGTAGTATAGAGTCTAGAAAAGAGAGTACTAAGCGATGGCCGCCACGAAAATGTTGTGAACCATAAAGAATCTAAGATAAAATTTGTAATATCTACATACATCAAATCTCGGAGAATTATTATAAGATACTATCGAAACATAACAAAATAACTAAGCACAGTTATGTGTGTATGTTAGCTAAAGAATGCCTGTTAAAGTCAAAGTGAAATATGATAATAATTCCCAAGCCTTAATTTATAAATATGTACGTATAGTGCAAGTCATGTCTGTTGTGTACGAGCGTGTGTGTCAAGCATAAAATATAATCCTGTACATTCTTTGTTTACAATCTAAGGGCTAAAAGATTTGCATACTGAAAAATTTTGCAGACATAAGCATGTTAAAAAAATAAAACAAAAACGTGCCCGGTTAGCCATGGTTTAAACGTATTAACCTACTAGGTTTCACTGCAGATAGACAACGGAAATAATTTGTTGAAGTTGCTTCAACTAAGTAGCTCGTCAACTTCAAGAGTAACTTCAAAATTTGTTTCAAAACTTTAAAAATAATTAAAATAAATATTACTTGGAGGAAGAGATATAAACTTCTACAATTGAATGTTTCAATTTAATAACATTGGCACTATTGTACATGATATTTTTGTAACAATGTTCTGTTGATTTTATATCATATCGTCGCGTGACGCTTGTATGGAGAACAAGAATAAATTTAAAAAAATTTTTCTCTAGAGTTTAAAAGCGACAGTTTCATGATGTTCGTCGAGAGACAAACATTCTCCAGACTACGCATAATAAACACGTCCACAAGATAAAAAAAAATATTCCCGTTGGTATTGATGTAGCTGCTGTTGCTGATATCATTGTTGTTGTTGTTGGTGCCATTGCAATGGCCGTTCATTGAAGCGAAAAACTGGAGAAGCTTGAAAGGATTTCGTACCTTTTTTGTACTTGAAAGCAGAAAAAAGAAAAAACCAGTAAGAAAGCTATATTCGGCCTAGCCGAATCTTAGATACCCTACACCAAAAAGTTTTGAAAAAAGTGCCGAAGCTAGGGTGGGGCGGGGGTGGCGGTCCACTCTGGGCGGGACAATGTCGGGGGCGGCAGTTGTGGAAATCAAGTAGGGACTTATTGAATTCTAGGCATTTCTAGGGCTACAGTTGATTAACCGTCCCGAGCTCCATGAGACCTAGCTAAGCCTCTGTATAAAGGCGTGGTCATTACCTTTTTCAAAACAAAATAACTATCTTAGTTGTTTTATTATTGTGTTCAAATTTAAACTTTATTTACGTGGTAATAAATTTGTTTTCATACTGCTATACCGTATAAATAGTGTAAAAGTGGGCGGACCGCACCCAGTTTTGATGTAATAATGTGTTTTTGTAAAACAAGATGTTATCTAAAGTTTTATTCAGGAAGTTTATATATTTAACAATATAACCATATTTTGCCTATGTAACCTAAAAGTGGGCGGATCACGCCCATATTTGGCATATTAACGGATAATGCTACTCTATACTCAGGAATAAAATTTTGTTGTAATAGTTCAAAAACGAACGCTGATATCACATTTTTAATAAAAAATAGGCGTGGTCGTGGACCGATTTTACCCATTTTCAATACCAACCTGCCCACCACAAGGAACAATGTTTATGTAAAATTTCATCACGATATCTTCACCGGTTCTCCTGTGATCGTGATTTCAACAGACAGACAGACAGACAGACGGACGGACATGGCTAAATCGACTCAGAAGGTCACGCTGATCAAGAATATATATACTTTTCTATACCTATCGTCTCTATTTCTATGCGTTACACATTTCGTTACAAAGTGAATATACCCTTACCTTAAGGTGTAGGGTATAAAAAAAGAGAAAACGAAGAAAAGAACGAAGGAAATGCGGTAAAGAACGAACGTTTCATTCATAATTTTCCACACTTGAAGGTAAACGAAAGTGTGCAAGATTTCTATTGAAAGAATGCCTGAATGTGTGATGTTACCAGAGATTGCATATCTGCAAAAATATGGACAGAGGAGCAGTCAACGTGGAGACATACTCAGTCATTTACGCCCAAACCCAAATTTCATAAAAAATTAAAAATCTTTAAAAAGAAATTTTTCTAATGTATATATACCCAGAAAGATCTATAAGTACAAATCGGCATGATAAGAATAACATCAAAATTCAAAACAACTTCACTGTACTTTTCTCAACTTTTATATTTGAGTACCCGTATGTTAAAAATTTTGTTAACTGAAGCCTTCAACGAATGAAAAATCTCGTGGGAAAATCGATCAGAAGCGACAGCAACTATGGACGCCTAGATTCTGTGCCGTAGAGCATCCCCACGCTTCCCCACTGGTGGGACTAGGCAATTCCTGCACATGCGCTCCCGCTCGAATATGTCCCAGCGCACTTCCTCAGACTGCTTCTGAAATTGATCACAATACCGCATCAGGTGTTCACCTCTACATAAGGGCAAGACAATGCTTGCAGACTTTTGGGAGGGCGCACATTCCTCCAGTGCTTGGGCCGTGTCGAGGCCGGCTTGGGTACGGCGCCTTGTTGGTGTGTCAGAACTGGTGAAGACGAACGTCGTGACCAGGATGCGAACTCCGGGACGGCTCTTGTGGGGGCTCATCTAAGGGCTGGTTGGAGCATACGTTGTACCTTGCTGGCGTCGGCGTCTGTCGTAAGTCCGAATGGGACCAAACCGTATAACATCGGCATTGACACACATGGGCGTGACGAATATTGACAATGCTTCCTCGGAGGCTATTCCGATAGGTATTCTCGTCTAATGAGCTGCATTGGTAATCTGTAGAGATAAGAAATATTAGATATGATTCGTGACAAATTAGAAAGAACACCAATTTGGTGATATATCGAGGGACGACTCGTTGGTGTTTGCCGTGTTATACCCTACTATTACGACTTAACCGCCAGGAATTGGGAGGGAGGATTACACCTTTGATGATCACCTCCGATCCGGATTTTGAGATCGGGTTTAGGTGTTTGCCACTTGCTGCGGCGGTCGAGTTCTTGCAGGTACTTAGACTTCCGCCTTTAGCAAAGATGCTGAGCTAGGACCTGAACTTGCCTCCATCGGTTGAGCACGGAAAGAGGGTTGTTAAGATGCTCAGGCCCAGCTGGACACCCATGGGCAGTATTGCATCCATGATTCTCGGACAGCGCATGAAGGGGGCGTAAATTAAGACACTCTTCAATATTACTTGGCATTCATGAAATCTTCAAAAGTAAACTTGGTTGTTGGGGTCAACTTTCGAAGGTTCATTTTTAAACTCTTTACACCAGCTTCCCAGAAACCTCTTATGGGGACCCCCGAGGATATGCCGCAATCAGGATTCCTATTTAATGTTGAAGAAGAGTCCGTATCGCTATAATGGGGGCGCATTTGACACCGAATATAAATGTTTGCAATTCATAGTCCCTAACCTCCCACTTACTTGGGTATCGAAAAAGAATTGATACGAAGTATGTTTTAGCTCGAACAGATTTGGAGATACATTTGTTTAATATCTCCGAGGAACACATACTAATCGCTTAAAACGACTACGAATTCGTTGCGCAGATAAGAACGATTGTATTCGCTGCAGTTCTCTGGTATGTATGTATATCCGAGCAATAAATGGACAAAGCGTAATCGATTATGTGCTATGCGGCGATAATACTTCTTATCACTGTGAATTATGAAAAATAAAAGTCCACAAAGTTGGAAATAAATGTAACAGTGTTTGTATATTTATATTTATCAATCGATATGTTTCGTTTTGGAAATAAAAATTGATATACAGAGGTAAGTATACATATGTATGTAGTTAAAAGAACACTAAAAAAATGCATTAGAGTGTTATTAGAATCGAAAAAAAAGAGCGTGTTATCTTCATTTCACTTACATAAGTGTTAAACTCCGAAGCTGTAATATTCTAAAGCCTTTAGTGACCTTATGTCACAGATAATGTAGGACAGTCGAAGTGGCAGGCTTTTTTTACGTCGTATACTAAGAATATGTTTAGAGGAATAGAATAAAATCACACACATGTAGACCGATGCTTTAATAATGCCAGAGCTTAAACTATTGGTCGTTGATGGTATTCAAAATTGGAAAGATGAAGGATCCGCTACATACTGCTTCTTTACACATTCCTTCCTCGTATACTTGACCTCACGAAACGTGGATTACACGTTTTTATGGTATCTGAAAGTTATTTAAAGACGTATTTTCATACAGTTTCCAAAGAAGACATTTTTACATTGTATAAAAACACTGTAATTGTTCGAGGTTCTCATAATGTTGTTCATAAATGTATAAATAAAAGAATACTCTTTTCTAAATTTTAAATACTTGGGAAGGAGAATAAAAATTCTCTCGTTAAATGAAACACTCATATTTTCAACCAATTCCGGAAGGAATAATTTTTTAACTAAATCAGATTAGTTACAAAATTTTAAGAGACAGTACCAAACACAACTGTCATGAACTCAAAAAAAAAATTCGAAGATACTTATTCTGGTTGCCTTAAGTCTTGAATAAGGTTCAATCAACTCTATGAATAGAAACCATCTGCTTCAATATTTAAAGATTTTATCTATAAATAGTTCTGTCTGCACAGAGCACGTTGTATAAGTTTAACCTAAATAGTTAGTTATAAGCAGATATCGTTGATAGAAGCTTTTGTTAGCGGGATAAAAGAGTTCTGCTCACAGCAAAGAATACTCTAAACGTGGGTTCGGAAACTGAAGCAAAGTAGATAATTTTGAGCAATTGCAACAAGTTTTATTTATGTCATTCAAAAGAAATGTATAAATTCAGTAAGCGTTACGATTTAATTAATCCGCTATTCATAATTCTAATCATTCTGCGTCCTACTAAAATGGCTCAAAAAAGAAACAAGTTTTTCGTTCGAAACAATAACTGGAGCATTTAAATGGTAACAGAGCAGATCTGGGAGCATAAGACACCACATGCAACGAAGTTGTTGCATGCTGTTTAAAAATAACTCTTCCAGCAATCGTATGAATCGAACTAACTAGTTCTTCAAGTCAATTTTATGAAGTGTTTCACATACATAACATAATAATTTGATGAGAGTATATGCGAGTAGCACTTATACTCATATAAATAGAAATCAAACTAAGCTGAGTATTATATTCAAACGCATCACCTTTAGTAAGAGGTTACTATGTAGCTCATGCAGTAATTAATAAATATTTAAACAGGCGATCTTCTTCAAATTATATGTGAGGAAAGTCGAAATGTTGTCGGGTATTAATTACAAATTCTACAAGTTTATTTAAAGCGGCTCGACGCGTTTCAAGAGGGGAAACAGCTTAACTGTTGTTTTTTATGCTTTAAGATTATAGAGATTATGGAAAAATAACTAAAAACCACTTGAAAATAAAAAAAGGAGAAATAAACATTACGTTTAAAAAAAGAAAAAAAAAGTACATGCGTTTCTCTACATGAGGGCTTGATTTGAGGCTATTTATGGGTTTTAGATTAATGATGAAATGATAATGGACTCTTAAAATAAATTAATAACGATTTCATCTTTAAATATGGTATGGTATACAAACTATATAAAACAATTATAGTACATACATACATACATATGTATAACAATTTTTGCGTTTACAAAAATTTTCCGAAATGTAGGCAACACGGAAACAAAGACACCGAATCAAATTATTATATAACAACCACGATTTGTACCATAACTTGAAAGCTGAGAGAATCATCATATTAAGAGCGGTTGAAGCATAGTCAGTAGAGCTTAGAAAACTTTAGAAAAGTGGTTCAAAAAAAGTCACGAACATGTACCTAAGTGCAGAAAAATAAAGTAGAATGACAGGAGGAAGAAGGAAGGAAAAGGAGAGCGCGACACACACAGCTTGTGTGCCATTTTAGAAATGTGTGTCTGGATGAATTTTTCGAAATCAAAACATGAACTAGTTTAGCTTTGTTTTTTCTGTTGTGTTGTTTACTTTTAATTTAAGGACTTTGTATTTTTTAGTTTTTATTTACTAAAGAAATTCTGTTTGTTTGCGTTTAAGTTGTAGTACACAAAACGACGAACTTGAAACTAATTAAATAGCATTAAAGTCGATGGAGGAATTAAATTTAAAATTTTATTCAAAACTTTTATATAAAATACACATATAATGAAATTTAGAATGAAAGGACGAATGGAAGAGAGTTAAGAATAAAGAAGGTTAAATAAATAAATGTTAAAATATAGTACATGAATAAATTAAACATTTATATTTACTTGTTTCATATCAAATGTGCGAATATATAGAATATAACAACACATTTGGTATTTATAAAGCAAGCACTCAATACCAATTTCGATACTATACAATCATATATGTATAAAAGAAATTTAATAGAATTTTAAATTCCTTGACTTCCGGCCTCATTTTTGCAAATTGTGTTATGGATGAATAAAAAATGTCCTTCATTTCGTGTTTATTTGTCCAATAATTGCACAATTCATCGTTATCTCTCATCCAGAATGTCTAAAAACAACATCAACAAACTAACATAAATGTTGGTTTTCTATTTTATCTCTTCCTTTTGCAAACATTTTCAAAACAGTTTCAGTAAAATCTTTCAATGTAATCAACTCCATCAACAGACATCAAAAAACACTGAGGTGTCGTTTTTAACCTTATCACTTTATTTGAATTAGAAATGGAAACATAAACATTACGTATGACGTTTCTGGCACAAGTACATATGTATGTATGTACAGACGTTGATGGATGGTTGCATCTCTTGGATACACCCTTTCTCAGTTCTCAGCACTCAGTTCTCAATCCTCAACGTCAACAAACATTCAGAACTCATCCTTCAAAATGGTTAAATATAAAATCCTTGTGTAGACATTCGTATATTTGTTTTTAAAATTTTTTCATTTCATGTCATTTAATCGTACTTTCAATATTTACTCTGCTACACTTGAAAAAATTAATTCATCAAATTTCTATATTTTATTAAAAATTCAAAAATTAAGGTTAATTAAAAGAAATTATATTAAATGAATAACAAAATGAAAAATTTCACTTCACTTCACTTTTTACGGTTTACCTTCAACACTTCAATCTGTGAGTAACTTTCGTTATCGATACGCGGTTCCAGCTGCCACTTGAAATGTGAAGCGTTCGTTGTTGAGTGCGCTTTTCCATTTTTGTCTGCCATGAAGACGTATGAATGAACGGAACGAACGAACGAACGTAAGAACGATCGATCGGGGCAGAGAGAGAAAGAACTTGTAGAGTCCAGATTGCAATAAACAAATGCGGATTTACATTTTCTCCTCTTGTCTCCGAAGTGTTCAATTTTATGTGCTTGTTTAACAAATTGATTCAATATGTGTGTTTTATTCAGAGTTGTTGGTAATTAATAGTTCACAATTTCTACCTCAGATTTTAACAAAATGCAAAAATTGACTAATAAAAAAGTTCACTACAAAAGGAGGCTTCAAAATAGCTATGATAAATAAACCTATATAAATATGTATATTGTGAAACTATTCTAAATTTAAACAATAATCGAAATATGCAATTTTAAAATTTGTTGGGAATAACTACTGTTTCTTTACTGTACTGTGTTTCTACTGAAATTCTATCATTAGTATTAAAAGTACATACGTACAATACAATCGTGTTATACTATCCCTAATAAATTCTAAAAGGGACAAAATAAACTTTCCTTTGAAGGTGTGTACGATAAGTGCAAAGTTTTTCATTTAATTAAACTTTGGAAGTAGAGAGAGAGAGAGAAGAAATTCGCTAGCAACTACTAATAATTACAAAACGTTTATGCATATTTTTGTTAAAAAGTTTATTAAAGTTTCGAACAGCAGGTGAGTATCAATAACATTGAAGCAGTGATCGCCTTTGAAATTTTCGATGAGCGAGCATTGTGCTTGAAAATAAAGTGCTTCGGGATCAATAGCCTAATAAAAACACCCGGAACAATTCTAATAAATAACTGCAAAATAATGGGACTGAATACAATGAACAGCACTCGATTTAATGTAGGTAAAGTACGAGAAAGCATTAGTTTGTTTGATTGCAGCATATAATCTCTCGAAACAATTTCACAGTCAATGCAGTAGCTAGCAGCAATCGTAGTTAGTGAGCCCGAAGCCATGAACTAATAGAAAACAATTTCCATCAATCTTCAGAACACGATGACATTATTTGCTGTAACTCTACCGCCTACGTTCCGGTCCTACTGCATCTAGTTGCTCCTCTATACATCACGGCCCAGCGTACCCAATCCAACTGCAAACACTTGAGACTGCCGCAGCTCAGCAAGGATGATTGCGACGAAGTGGGCGGATGTCGTCAAGAAGGAGTAACAACAACAACTACATATCAAAACTGCAGTAAAAACAGTCTTGAAGATGAAGGGAGAAATGAAATTGGATTGAAATGGAGAGCTGCTACTAACACGTGTCTGGAAGCAAGAGGAAAGAATGTTTTTTAAGATTCTTGAATACGTGTTGTTGTTGTAGTTGTCGCCTTTGTTATTACTGTGCCACAATGCAACAACATCAACAACAACAAAGCCTTCGTCGTCATCGGCGTGCAAAGTGGGTTGCTTTAAACGAGTAGATGTAACTATGTATTGAAGAAAAGTACTCGTACTTGTATATAGTATTTGTATTCTCATTTTTGTATTTCTACAATATGAAAGGCAGAAACAGCAGGAATAGACGAGAGTTTAAAGTTTTCAATTGTAAGGAGCGTTGAATTGTCTGGCAGCACAATTTTCGGTTCACAAAAGCAACATTTTGTCGCTGTGTTGAGGAGGCTGTGTTTGGTTGTACCAATCAAATATTTATGCGCTCTGGCAAAGAGTTTGTCTGCAGAACTTTACGGCGATTTTCTTCTTGTGTGTATGTGTGTGCGGGTGTGGGGGAGAGATGCAAGATGATTTTGTTGTAATTGCTGTTGTTGTTGTTGTTGTTGTTGTCGCTGGTGCAGTGAATGAAAGAAATTGGTAATCTTCCTCTATGACTTTTAAGTCAGTCTGTCGAGATTGCTTCTGACTCTTGTCTAAATATCTATCAAGTTCAATGTTATATTATTCTACTCAGGGTAATTATTCTATTCAGAGTAACGAGATATTTCTTCGATACAAATACGATTCAATTTTATTTAATAAATGTGAATATTGCTCATACTTCCGATGGAACCATTTGCAAACGCGTTAATTAAAATGAATGTGTAATTAATTAAAAAACCCATCCACAAGCATAATAAGTACCATATTTACTCAAGAACCACGCCTTAATCTTACTCACTCTATTTGTACTTTTGAGATATTCACATCACATAAATAAACCTTTAAACTTTAGTATTGTTTTGAGACTAGTTATTAGTGATTCGGGACCTAACAATCCAATTACTCAGCCTTCTAAAAGACTGTAAACGGTAGAAATCACCTTAAATGGTATAAAAACTACATAAATTACATTTTTTTCACAAGCTACATACATACATATGTATGTTTAAAAAAGAGGAATATCAATAATCATCAAAAATTGCCTCATTTTAAGTTTTTCAAAAGCAAACAAAATACGCTTATAAATAACAATAAATTATTCAGAATTGAATATTTCAAAACAGAACTGAATCATGTCCTTTACAAAGAAAACTTAAACAATAAACGTATATTTTGAAATACTTTGAGCTTTGATTTGCTATACTTTGGCTTTGGTGTGTATTGTGAATGCAGATGCAACATGCATATTTATTGGTTTAAAGACGTTTGTAGTCAGCAAGATAGAAGGAACAAAAAACACCAGACCAGTCGAAGTAAGGATCGAAAACCGTTCAACAACACCGACAGTGAAAAGAGATACTCAAACTCAGTTATACGTATGTTTGAGTAAATACATATGTAAGCATGTAGAACTACACATTCATGTATTCTTTTCATGTTCTTTGCCATTGTACATAGAATAATGACTTTTTCAGAGTTTTAAAAGGAGGAGTTGTGCTAAAATACCGAAAATAGACCTTCCCGTCCCTCCTCAACCAACAACACCTTCACCGATAACACCAACAGTTACACAGACAAGAAAAGTCCACAATGCAAACCGATAAAGCGAAATAAATACAAAATACGATAGCTATAAATTTCACCATCAACAAAGAGTTAGAAAACCATGTTTGATGTGTATGAGAATAAAAGGAAAATTGAAGGATTTGCAAGGATTGAGTGCTCGTTTAGAGAATTTAAGCAAAACACAAAAAGCGTTACTGAAAATGTTTTACCACAGATTACTCTATAGGATAGGTTGGTTTAAGTGAAGAAATCGAGGAGGAAAAAAGGATAATATATTATAAAAACAACTTTAAACCTCCGGAAGGAAGAGGAATTAATGAAAATAAGTGGGTGCATTTAGTGAAAAAGTTTTATAAAAAGTTCAATTGAATACCAATCAAACATTCTTCTGGAAACCAATTACACATTCTTGTGAAGTAATCTTTGTTTTAAATTTTTGGGGCTATTCTCAAAAAGCTGACTGCTGACACTAACTAACATCTGTTCATTCTTTGGAGTCAGGTTTTTGTCAGAAGCTGACCACAGAGTATGTTGAGTTCGTCAACGTCCAATAACAAACCAAAAGCTTTCTGATTCAAGTATCATTGTTATGCAAAATATTTCGCAGGTTTCCCGAAAAATAACGTTAGAGCGGCGTTAGCTCAGGAACCACAGGAGCCGGTAAAAAACACACTCTGGCCAGCATCAATTGAAAATCAAGTCGTTCAGTAGTGTTAAACTAAGGAAACAGGAAATTTAAATGTAATATTCATGTGAAAAGTAACTTTTAATAAACCACTTTTGTTAATTACAATACTATATGTATATTAAAAATTCTAATTTGTAGGTTCGTATATAAATAATAAATACATAAATAATAATAACCGCGAATTCAAATGTGTTACTGGTAATTTTTAGTTGCGAAAAGAAAGGAAAACTTTATTTCCAAACTAAGCGAGAACTAAGCGCAAATAATTCACGCGTTTGTCAGCCTCAGAAAAACAACGGACAATTTTAAAAATAATATTCGCTTTTTGTCGGGCTGACAAACCCGAAACTGTTTGACTACGGAACTGTCAAAAAATAGTAGTCAAACTGACTGTCAGCAGTCAGTTTCGTGAGTTAGCTCTCCTTTGTTACATTTTTAATATTTCTATAAGATTTAAAGCCACTGGTTTAAAGGTAAAGAGACAAGGAAAGAAAGAAAATTTAATCTAAAATGAAATTCTGAGCAAAAAAATAACTAGCATTAGTTTCCGCATGAATTAATTAAACGAACGTCAAAAATATGCTTACAACATACAGACAAAAGCATATAAATACAAACATAAAACCAATCATATGTTCTGTTATAATTAATAAATGTGTCAAGATAATTATTTTTCTTTTCTCAAAATAAATATGACATTATTAATTACGAAGCTCTTAGATTACTTAAAATGCTTTACAAATTTACATATTAAAGAGTTTATTAGTTTTTATTTTTAAAATTGTTAGTAAATAGGGTTCTTTCAACTTTCAAAAAAAATAAACATAATTTCAAGAACCAACTGAAGAAAACACCTTCATGAACAACCCTTAACTTTATAACATCCTACAAATACTACACTGTAAAACTAATTGCCCGTAGTCTTTATACACTCTCTATATACCCACTTACAGAAAGAAGATAACCGAAGATTAAGCTACCAGAATATGTAGCTTGTGGGATAGCTACAGAAGCAGTGAAGCACGCAATACATGAAAAATCATTTAATCTCATACTCACATTGAATTGAAGTCTATAAGTAGCTATTTATTGGGTCCAAAATACTAACAAGAAACATTTTTTGTAAAAGTGTCTCAACAAAAATCAGCACTACAGTTATGTACCCCTTTATAAAAGATGCTATGAATACCTACTGTTAATCTTAAAGCATACTATAGTAACAAAAAAATTCAAATAGGATTCAGATCGGGTGACTGAGTGGGCCAAATCGTATTTGTTAATATTCCAGTCTCTTATTTGCTTTGTAGAAATCCTCGGCATAATTTAGAACTGTATTTTGAATCATTATCCTGCTGCATTACACTGTTTTCGCCGATTAATCGTAGTCCTTATGGTATTGCATTGTCCTCAAGTCTTTTTCGATAGTCCTCCTTCCGCATGATACCCTCGATTCGGATCAAACATGCTTGACAGTTTGTATTACAGTTCTTCGGTTGGACTCAAATAGATGGAACTTAGACTCATCGGTACAAAGAACATTTCTGAAGTCGTCTTTGGTCCAGTGCACGTACTGCCGATGCTGACACCTGATTTGACCGACATCCATTTAATTCGGAGTCGATAGTGTATTTCTGGAGCTCTTTTTCTTCTATTCCGTCTGCTTGTTATAGTCATTGTTCTGTTCTTACGAATTGATGTTGCGCTTAGCCTTCCTGGTTTAGGTCCTCAAGAGTTCCATGCTCCTTTACCGTCGAATGGTACGATGCACAGAACTCTTTGATATTTTTAATTTCACAGCTATTATTCGCTCGGATTGCCTTCCTTAGATAGAGTAATCACTGGTGATCTTGGCTCAACAGTTGGTATGGCATGGCTTCTGTTTTTTTTTTAACTTTGGCCATTTTAAATCTCAAGGAACAATGAATAGTGTCAATATTCTGGGTTAGGCTTTTATACTTGACCCAGGAAAAAAAGAAAGAAGAAAACAATTCGAAATTATCTGCGGTAATTATTTCTTGATTTTCTCTGATAAAGTAAAGACAACGGTACATCGGTTTTGAGTCCTATATTACAATTATCATTTAGTGACCAGCCTATTAAAAAAGAAAAAACCATGTTTTACCCAATAATATAATGTATATTTTTTACCACTGAATCCCTATGAATCACTTGCACTATAGCAGATCTCTCCGATTGAAATAAGAAAGTTTTTTTATTTAACTGAAAAATAAACAACAAAATTAAGTAAACTCATCGCTAAACAAGCTTTTTACCGAAAAAAGGCCATTTTCTTTCTATTCATCTTTTTCCAGGCTTCACTTTTTCATCAATTGGATTTTACATAATCGTAACTTTTTTGAATCTTGTAAAAGCGATAAATTTTTTATTGCTCACTCCTTCAGTATGCGCAATACTTCCTATCGCTTAAAATTAATAAATAAATCTTAACCCTTAAATTTCGATTCTTAGTTACAGCTATAGTTTGGATATGCTAGCAACCGAGACTAAAATAGTATAACTCTTTCTGTGTGTTGAGCCTAGACTTTTACAGATTTCTTTATGTGTTCCACACTTGTTGCTTTTTTACATTTCTTATTTGATATTTCATTTATTATTTGAATTATTTTGATAACTTTTTCGTTACTATAATATGGTTTAAGATTAACAGTAGATATTCAAAGCATCTTTTATAAAACGGTACACAGCTGTAGTTCTGATTTTTGTTGAGAAACTTTTACAAAAATGTTTATTGTTATTTTGGACACAGTAAACAGCTACTCATAAACTTAAATTCAATGTATGAGATAACAGTGAAATTCCAAAATTTTGCTTGCTTCACTGCTTCTGTAGCTATCCCACATCCAACCTGAAACCGAAACAGTTGCACCATCGTCTATATCTGAATAATCATGTGTAATTGATTTAATATTTTCTCCTTTTAATGATTCCAATTTTACGATTTCCACATCAAAATTCTTCGACGTAAAAGTTTAACACACTTTAGAGTTATTAAACTTCCTCTTCCGACACGCTCACCACGTAGTCCACGATGGTTGCAGGTTGTCCACCCACAATTCTCGATAGCCGGCTGGGGAATAGAATGCTTAGTGTGCTACTATGGATCAAAACACGATAACGAAAGCCACTTGACAAGCCATGCCTTCATTATGGGAGACCGAAATTCCAAACGAAAAAATCCCGAAATAATTATACATATACATTTATATGTACATATATTCATGTACACAATACATACAGAGCGGGGTTTTCCTGAAAGATATTTACCATGTAAGTGTTGTACATATTGGAGCATTAAAAGTACTTCGAGAATCTAATCCTTGTATTATAAATATTAGATATTAAGTACAATAAGGCCGCCCCATCCGGTGATGCAGCCATTTTGGCCATATTAATCGCAGAAATACTATTTATAGCGAAGGAAGACTACGAAATGCAAGTATTGCGGGATTGTGTTTTAGGATTTTGTCGCCAACACTAATATTATTAATATTACATGTATACGTGTACAATATATTATTAACTTATTGGTTTCAATTAATATACGAGTATCTGGAACCATTGCGAGAAAGTTTGTTAGAAGTAATTCTGCAATTTAATAAGTCATTATACAGTTCATGAATTGTTGTTTATAATTGTAACTTTTCTCACAATATATTTGCGTTTTAATACAACTCAATTTTAATAATCTATCTATATATATAAAATCCCTGTGTCTGTCTGTTAGGAAAATATGTCCGGGATTTTTTTTGGACTTCCACATCACTTAGAAACCTGAACTTTTTCAAAGATGTTCCTGGGCATCTAATGTTGATGAGAAAAAAAATTCATACGGCTTCGCCATTTTTTTGCAATAAATCTGATTGGGAAGAACTTTGTATTTTTTTTTCCTATTGTGCTGATTAATTTGTCAGATTTTATTATGAAAAATTTAATAATTTAAAAAATTAATCATTTTTCATAATAGTGTAATAATAGTGTAGTTCTCAGTAGTAAGGTGAGAAAGCCCAAAAGGCTTCGCATTTTTTTTACGAAATAAATAAAAAATAATAACTTCCTGGCGAAGAAAGGCTTATATACTAGTTTAGTAATAAAATTTAATAACGCATTCATTCAGAACGAGTCTTAAATATTGAATGAAACTTGATAGTTTGCAAGGTTCTTTAAATTCCAAAGCTGCAAATGTCTATACATATTTAAAGGAGGTGTATGTTTTTATCTACCGAATGTTTTTATCGTGTTCAAAACTTTCCTATTTTTAATGAGTTAATTCGTCTTTCAAAACGATTATAACTAGGCACCAATTTTAACGTTGATCTAAAATAAATAAAACTTTAAAACTGTTATTACTCTTCAAAGTAAGGTGCTTTATATATGTACATACACATATATAACATATTTTCATGGTAAACATAGAAATGTACGATAGTATTCTAATAAAATAGATCGAGGGTTTAAAATATACAAAAAAAAAGAAAATCCGCACAAATCGAATGAAATATTCTGGAGAGATAAAAGAAAGAAGTAAAAAGGGTCGAGATAGAGAAAAAACAGCTCAAGAATGTTTTAAAATAAGAGATTAGAATTGGGTTAAAGACTTGAATCAATATAGAGAAGTCAGAAAAAAGTGGAAGGATTAACCAGGAAAAGAAAGGTTAAAAGAACATACTGCTTCCAACAACAACGACGGTACGTATATATGTATAAAGCGAAAGTTTTAAAACAATCCTAACATAACACCAGCAACAGAGTGAACAATAAAATATTATTGTCGATAAGGGGACGAAGCTAACAAACAAATTTGTAATAAAACAACACGAAAACTTTTTTAAGGACCTTGAAGGAACGCTGGAGCAAATAACATATTAAACAAAAAAACAGAATTAGGTAAAGTGAACAATATTGAAAGTCATTAAAAAACGAGACTCGATAGAAGTTCTAGAAAATTCCTTCGCTTCAAATGGATAAAAATAAATTTCTTAGTATTTATTTCAATGGAGTAAGTGAAAATTGTAAGACGGAAAGTGAATCAGCGCGTTCACTTCCTTTAAATTAATAAGCTAACTCATAATAAATGTTTGCTTTTATCCTGATTTTTCCCAATAACTACTCTTAGTAAAGTAAATTATAGTATAGTGCACTTAATTATACATATGTATGTATGTATTTGCCACTATAAAAAAGTCAAAAGATTCTAAGTAGATTTATTATCACTAATGATGCTCGTCTGTGTAATGATTATCATCTCATCCTCATATCACGCGATCAGATGTACATATATCATAATTCTGATTTTTAATTGTTTAAGGGGAGAAATAATAAATATATGACAAAACTCAATCAGTACAACATTTTTAGCTGCTGTTTTCAATGAAATAGTTAGTTTTGAATCAAATACCAATGTAGGCCAACCAAAGCAACAACAATAAACAATAAGACAACAGAAATTTTATTAAAATCAATCAAATTTATTTAAATCAATCAAGAACAAAATTTTAAGTGAGTAGCTCTGAATAGTTAAGGAAGAGGAAAATTTATGATTCTAAGTTCAGTACACAGAAAGAATATAAAAATGGATAGAAAATTCTGTTAAAAAAGTGAACAAAAAGTTTGGTCTGCTGAGTTTGCTTTCTGTACCTCTTCTCATTACTAGTTCCTGAGTAATAGTAATAAGCATGAGCAAGGAGAAGTAAGGAGTAAGAGCAAGAAGAATCAACCAACATGATCAATAAATCATTCTTTAAATAAAATCATAAAAACAATAAACAAGCATATCTTCACATATCCAGCTAAATAAATATACAGATAAATATGCAGAAAAGCGATGGCATTGAAAATGGACCCCAAACCGAAGAACTCAAGAGCAATAACAATAACAATAACAAGATTTATGGAAAATTTAACCGTTTGTGTTGTTGCAAATCAGAATAAAACTAAGTATCTAAAAGGAATATCGAGTATTCTAGTCGTCTGTTGCTGCTTTCGAGTTGGGTAACTTTCGAGTTTATTCGCAATCGATCGAAATTTTTGCTGCAAACACCTTGGTCCCTATAAAATCTTTACAGAGTAATGGAACTTAAGGTTGATTTATAAATGAATTTTTTAAATTGTTTAAAAGTTTTGTGACTTTAACCTAACACATCCACTAAGTCAGATAATTATTAAAAGTAATTATGAATTTAAAATAAATTATATCGAGTAATTATGACATAAACGCGAATTAATTAAGAAAAGAACACTAGGGCAATATTATTTCTAATAAGAAATTGCAATGGTTTCGCCTATGACAAGTTTTGTTTATTAATTTTTTCCGTATATTAATTACATGCGATCAGCTTAAGTAAAAATATTTAAAGTGCATATTACCTGATTCTTCCCGCTGATTTTGGAATATTATTCATGGTTCGTCAAAATTTTTAAAAATCCTTTTTAATCCAATCCTAGAGGTATATTTCTACTTGCTAAGATTGTTTATAGAACAAAAATCGTTTTTAATTCTTGCTTTTAAGTGATACCTACATACATGTTATGGGTATCGCTGATAAGGTATTAAAATAGAGGTATTAATGGAAAAATGTTGCTAAGAATCTAAATGTAATTTTGCTCCAAACGTACACGTTTTCGGCTAAAATATAATTAACATAAATTAACATTAAATTGCAATACCTTGTCCAAATTGTCAATACGATACCAAATCCATGTAGACATCTCGTCTATTTTGGGAGATATAGACGTGGAATTTGAAATTTCAAAGGCCTATAAATCGGAAATTATGCGGGAGCGGTAAATATTGTTGTTGCCGCACAAAACAACAACAAAATCAACGACAAAAACAATACACAATCAGAACTTTTGTGCTACATTCAATGCATTCATTTTTTTGAAATAAAAAAGATAAGAATTTTGCAAATCAAAAAGTGGAAATTGTGACAATATTCCAGGGTGGCGGATGTGTGCTTTGTAATGAAAGGGAAAGATTCAGTTAATATATTATAAAGATACACCCAATTCAAATGGCTCACTTTCCGATTGCTAATCACTCACTCACTCACTTTTCATGTTGCTAATTCGAAAATTTGTGTTGAAACGCGACATATAAGAAAGCAGCCAAACTCATACAACACACGCATGGCAAGCAGTCTGGCGCAGAAGAAATACGCATTAGACAAGCAATCTGCCTTAATTGTTAATTTATTGGAGGCCCAGCCAATCCCTGCACTTTCACTTTAAGAAATGCAAAATTCTTTTCTTTCCTTGATGTAATCAAGTATTCTACAAAAAGTGCCACACCGCTCAATGGTAGCAGCTGCTGAGCTGAGCTGATCTGCACGTAAAAAGGGGCGAGACCGTAGGGATTTTTCTATATGAATTCTTTTTTGACTTCTGCCTTACCGATTCCACACAAACGTTTCGTTTTGCAATCTTTTCTTCAGTATGAAAGTTCAGTTTTCACTCTTCTAGCACTCACTATTTAATTTTCAATCGAAGTTTCCACCGCTTTATCCTACTATTTTCGATATTGAATTGACAAAAATTCGGTGAAAATGTTGTAATAAGCAAATTTTCATCATAGCAGGCGAATTAAAAAACGGTACTCTTCGCGTCACAACATAAACCGCACATTCTCTGCCGCAGAACCAGACTGAAGCGAACCGAAGGCGAAAATCAAAGATAAAGAGATAGGACACTTCGAATTTGCCGCTTCAATACATATGAATTTTGCTGAAATTTCACTAAACTATGACAAAACACATGTACTTCGCCGCACAAAGTGTATATCGTCACAAATATGGCCTGGCGAATTTGTATCGCATGCACGCATGCAATATTGATTTTACGGGGTACTTTTTCAAAACGTCAGAAAATATATTTAAAATTTAACTTTTGTTTATGCTCACAATATATCTATAATATACCTTCTAGTTACTTATAATTATAATAAATGTATAATTTCATATTTTAAATAGTGTTTAGTAAATGTATTCGTCTTAATTTTCTGTTGCAATTGCAGAGTTTTTCTCTTTTCCCTTTATAATTTAAAATTGTTCTAATATATTCGAGAATTAGATCCGTATTGTAGTATTGTATAATAGATCCGGCTGGGATACCTTATACCCTTTTTATACCCTAGCGTTTGTATATTTAAAAACTTCACCACCTTTGTTTACATGGTGAAAAATTAATTTTACAAATGCTAAAATGGATTGGAAAAAATGGAAGTGCTTCAAAGACGTCACGTCGAAAGGCATGAGAGGACAATCGGTCCCTCCGATATTCAAATACTAATATGTACTTGTGTTTAGAAGATATAGTGGTAAGAATTGTAATTTTCGACGTGTTATAACTCGATAATTATACCAGAGCAAAAAGTTGTTGTTGTTGTAATCAGCATAAATAACTAAAACAACAACAACAACAAAGTTCATGTGGTTCCACAACGGTAAAGTTGTTCCATAATAAATTAGTATAAATGGAAAAAGATTCGAATACCTTTGCAAGAGCTCCAATACCATGTAGTTATCTTGTACAGTTTAAGAGATATAGGCATTAAATATCCAGATTTCAAAAGGCAAAAACTGCAAACCATATGAGAGCGACGAAAACTGTTGTTGTTGTTAGAGTAAGAAACAACAACTACAACTAGAAAAACAACAACAAAAATTGATCTTGTACGTCGGTACGGTAAATTGCACACAAATTAAAACAGGAATCTCACAATTATATGAAGCTATTTCCCTGGTGGAAATATGAAACAGCTTATTTTTTCAACATACTCAATGACAGGAAACAAGAACAACAATATGGTACTTCTCACGTATAGTGTACGTGAATTCAACATTGCATAAAAAACAAACGTCAAACCAATTTTTGAAACAGCGAATTCGAAGTATCCTATCTGTGGCGAAAATATCAAACGAAGTCTCACAAGAAGATGTAAAAACAGGGCGAAGAAAGACGTAGAAGCCGGCCATTTTGTGTTTGGGATTTTCTGGTCTTTATTTTTGGGGTAATATTTAATTTGTGTTTGGTGTTAATGGCTTTGGCCACACGAACAATTCTCTGAATCAAAGTTATTACTGATTCTTGTAGTAATCGTGCCCACACTTAGTTTTTTTTGTCGTCAGAAAGTCGTATACATGCGATTCCTAAATGTTTGATTGAAATTTATTGAATTTCCGAATATTGGCCAGAGTTAGAGGAAATAAAAACTCACGTTTGGCAAATTTCGTTTTGCCAACAACAGTTGAAGTGAACACACTTGTGTGCGTAAAGAGCAGGGTTGATTTATGATTTATAATTTCTCTACACTTGAACCAGTGTGTAGACTTTCCTCTGTTCTCATACCCCAAAACGTGATCGCATCGTTTCAGCATAATTCTGCGTGTGGCCAAGGCCAATGTGCATAAACAAAAAAATTTATTTTCAGACTTACTTTTACTGCTTGCTTCGTAGATATGTTTTTGTTGTTGCCGGGGTGCCCAATTCGCCGCAAAACAAATGAGTGTGGAAAAGGAATGTTTTTTACGACGTTCCTTTTTCTACCACTTTCGTGATATGTTTACAGACGTAAAATAGAAACAGAGGGTGAATTCTGTACAGATAGAAAAAATAAAACGGAGTACAGAAAGTACAAAAGTGTTGATGACACCAATGCTAACGTAAGAAACGCAAAGCAAGTCGCATTAATTTTCACTCGAACTGGTCTCATCACTTTCTTAATCAAACAGCTACGTATAAAAAGAAATGTAAGAAATAAAAAACGAGCATAAAAAGTATTGTACATATTAAAATTATTTTTGAAAACATCTAGCCGGAAAAAATAGCGGGCAGCGTAAAATACAAATAATTGGTAATTACGCAAATTGCAGATCCGTTATCTTTTTTCGTTTGAGGCGGACGTTACTCCGGCAAAATTTTGGCATCTTCTTTAAGGTGCCTACACATCGGTTGTAGCTACCAGTTTTAAAGGACATTTTTTGGATGAAGGACAGCATGGAATACGCAGTTAAATGTCCGAAACAGTCGCCTAATAATATTTCATACATTTTTTCAGTTATTTAAATATGAAAGTTTATTCCTTTTTAATACTTTAAACATCGAAGCGCATGAAGAGGTTTATATTTACAGCGCGTGCTCCGACCCTAATGTTTTGTAACTTTTACGTAATACGCAGAGCAAATCCAATTTTATACATCGATCGGCGTAATCTAGTTTTCAATCATTCCTGTATAATGCTGGATCATTGCAACGGTCAATAAAGTATGTTAGGCTGGTATACACACAATGTTGGAAAATTGTTTAAAGCGGCTGGATCATCACGATCGTGCATCACTGAAGAATATTAGAAAAAAAGTACGATCGCCAAAAATTTGGAAACAGGTTACCGAGATGACAAACTTCATAATTATGTTGTTGATGTTTCTGGGGATGATTACAACAACAACAACAACATTTTTTACTGCACACGCCCCCCCAAAGAGTAAAAGCCCTTCAGAATTTTAAATTCTGGCTCCTGTATCTCCTTAACTGGAAAGGATACCTTTTATGTTAAGCAACGTTTAACCGAAAATCGTATACATAAAAGCGATGTGTAAGTAACTTAAAAAAGCTGACCATAGCTGCGTTGCCATATAAATGGCATTATAGCAATTTGTTTTCCATTTATGTTGCTGAAACTGCGAATGAACTGACAACAGGACTATGAATGTGCGCAATTTTTCACATGTTAAATTATATTTAATATTTTATTCAAATAGTTTTCCAAATGTTAGACTTCAAAAATGCCATCTAGAGGTGATTTCTTAAAAATATTAATGCTATCTGGAGGTGACTTCGTTTAGCGTTCCACGAAATATTCGGATAGCTGGAACGTAGCTAATTTTTTGATTGTAACGTCACAATTAATTCTTAAAAGACAAATTGGCATAATTATGTGGGTTAATTATACATTATACTTAGAAAAAAATTAATAAATGGAAAAAAATAGTACAAAATAATCAAAAATTTAATTTTTCTCTAAAACTGAAAGGTTTTCTACAAAATATTATCATACATAAATGACAGATAATTCAATTACCTTTCCAGCAATATCAATAACATATAGGTATCTTGTAAGGTTTAGGAGATACAGGCCTGAAGTTTTCAAACTTTAAAGGCCTATAACTCTGAAACGACAATAGAGCAGAAAAAGTTGTTGTTGTATTTGAGGTCAGCAACAACAACAACAAAATTGGTTACGTCGACAAGCGATTTATTTAAGCCATTTAAACAATAAGAATAATATGGTGCTAGTGTCGAAACGAAACTGAAATTAAATAATTGGGAATATTGTCATAAAGTAATTATACATTTTTAATGTAGTAAAAAAATCAGAAATGTATATTGCTCTTAGCGAAGACATTAACCAACAAACAAATTGGAAACGCAGACTACTTTTAATCACAACACTTTCAGGTGAATTTCCTACATCGTTCGCTCATTTTCTCTCAGAATTCTCTCAGAGAATGCACCCGAGTGAAGCCGAATAGGCTTCGGCAGCTACTTGCCGGCAAGTAATGTATTAGATGACATTACCGTTGGTAATGTCTCCATACGATTTCTATAGGAATTTACTGGCCGGCCAGTAAACCAAACAAACCAAAGGCAGCCAACATGAAGGCACGAATTCTGAATTTTTTCTCCGCCTCCTTCGCATAAATTTATCACTTTTGTTTGAAAGTCTCTTGGCAACGACGCGTTTTTCTTTCGGCGGCCGCATTTTCTGTAATTGATGTTAACTAATCAAAAGAAATAATATATTTATATATATAAATACATTTGAACTAAAGTGCACTAGTTACAGGTCTCAGAAATCGGAATGCAGTCACATAGTAAGAAGCGCGTCTGCTACTACTACGATAGTGAGTTTGTTCTTTCGTTAATTTCTAGATTTGTAACAATAAAAAGTTTCATTTTATATTTTTAATTATTTATAATCGAATCTACACATTTACGGTATCAGTTCAGGCACATTAGATTTTGCGGACGAGCGTCCGTAAGTTCCTTGTAGGATTACTTTTGTGAATCGGCAAATTTATTGCGACCGTCACAGCGCACTTTAAACTACGGTCATTGTATGTGCCGTAGATGTGTTTTTAAGACGGGTGGCAGAGTTTTTTCGTACATATGTTGTTGGTGTTTCTGCTTTGAGCGCTTCTTTTCACGGAATTCAGGGTTGATTACTACAAAAGTGTACAGTGAAATGCCGCCAGCGTACCCTCGCCATTATAACTTTATTTTGCAAGAAGATAGCAGCTTTTCATGAATTCATTGTTTTATGCTTTCAGGTGATATAGGTAACTATTACTATGGGCAGGGTCACCCCATGAAGCCCCATCGCATACGCATGACGCACAACCTGCTGTTAAACTACGGCCTCTATCGAAAAATGGAAATCTATGTAATTTCAATATACAATAAATGAATATGCATTTCATGAATTCCTTTTCTTAATACTCGCATTGTATTTTGCTTTAATAGCGTCCACATAAAGCCACGGCCGATGAGATGACCAAGTTCCACTCCGATGAGTACGTGCGCTTTTTGCGTTCTATTCGTCCAGATAACATGACCGAGTACAACAAACAAATGCAGCGATTCAACGTAGGAGAAGATTGCCCTGTTTTCGATGGTCTCTACGAGTTTTGTCAACTCTCGGCCGGAGGATCGGTCGCTGCTGCCGTCAAGCTAAACAAACAAGCTTCCGAGATCTGCATTAATTGGGGCGGCGGATTGCATCACGCCAAGAAGTCGGAGGCTTCTGGCTTCTGTTACGTGAACGATATTGTACTGGGTATTTTGGAGCTTCTTAAATACCACCAACGAGTGCTGTACATTGACATCGATGTGCACCATGGTGACGGTGTCGAAGAGGCTTTCTACACCACTGATCGCGTCATGACCGTGAGCTTCCACAAATATGGCGAATATTTCCCGGGCACCGGCGACCTTCGCGACATCGGCGCCGGCAAAGGCAAATACTACGCGGTGAACATTCCGTTGCGTGATGGCATGGACGATGAGGCATACGAATCGATATTCGTCCCTATCATATCAAAGGTTATGGAGACGTTCCAGCCCGCGGCCGTGGTACTGCAGTGTGGCGCTGATTCGCTAACCGGCGATCGTCTGGGCTGCTTCAATCTCACTGTCAAGGGTCACGGAAAGTGTGTGGAGTTTGTGAAGAAGTATAATCTGCCATTCCTGATGGTGGGCGGCGGTGGCTACACCATCCGGAATGTTTCGCGCTGCTGGACCTTCGAGACTTCGGTGGCCCTGAGTGTTGATATAGCGAATGAGTTGCCCTACAACGATTATTTCGAGTACTTCGGACCTGACTTCAAACTCCACATCAGTCCGAGCAACATGACGAATCAGAATACCGCAGAGTATTTGGAGAAAATTAAGAACAGGTTGGTAGCAACGAGCACTTTGAAAACGGTTGCCCATGTGTACATTTTTTCAAAAACATGTGCATTTCTAGACTCTTTGAAAATCTGCGCATGTTGCCTCATGCACCTGGAGTGCAGATTCAACCGATACCCGAGGACGCCATCAACGACGACTCGGACGAGGAGGATAAAATAGACAAAGACGAACGTCTGCCACAGAGCGACAAAGATAAGCGCATAGTTCCTGATAATGAGTACTCCGATTCTGAAGATGAAGGCGAAGGTGGCCGGCGTGATATCCGGGTGTTCAAGGGCCAACGTAAGCGACCACGTCTCGAAAAGGATCCCAAAGTGACCACCGAAAGCATGGACGTAAGGGAGGAGAAGGACAATAAAAGTAAGTATTACAAAGCTATTGTAACAAAAAAAAAATACCCGGTTTTCTATTAAAGTGGACACAACTGAAAGCGAAGAGCCGGTCAAAGCTGACGACACCAAAAAAGACACAACCATATGACGTGGTGGTGGTGGCCGCTGGTTGTTTAAGAGCCAAAACAATGAGCACCGCAAACTTTTTAAAAATATTTAATTTTTTTGTTTCGTTTCGTTTTACTCTACAAAGAAATTCAGTTAATGTTTATTTTAACACGATCATTTTCGCCTCAAGCAAGCAGTACTGTTTTTTAAACTTTTAATACTAAATTTTCTGTCTCTCTCTTTCTGTAAATGTGTTGATTAGGTGTATATTATAGGAATATGCGATTTAATTTATTCTTATTCATTGTGTAATAAACAAATGTGAGTCATACTTCGCCGCAAATCATGAGAAATCCTAGCGAATGTCATTTCGGCTTCAGTTATAGTTAACTTTTCTAATGTTAGAACTTAATATTAAAAAACAAATAAAACACGACAAAACTAAAACTATTTGTCATATTAATCCACGGTAATTGGACGAGCTAAACAACATGATATGATATCACATGATTCAAATATAGAAGATTTGAGTATATATGTATATACAAATACACATATAATTGAAGTATTTTTTAAGATCATGAATTGTTTGCTTATGCACTCGCTCTCAAGTCAAGGACTTGTATAGCTTTAAAGGGAATTTCTATAAGCTTGGAATAAGTGATGCTCCTCAGTCTTGAGAGTGGAGTAACTTCTCTGGCAATATGAATTGAGAAATTATTCTAAAACAGCTTTTGTCAGAAGTTGAGTGGAAAGATTTTTAGTTTAAGTAACTCCGTATACTGGAAACATTTTTTCAAAGTGTTCAATATCTCAACTACTTGGGATTTAAATGAAAAATGTATACTTTTCATAGTATCTAGATGTATCTTTATAGATTAAAAACTTATGATAAACTGATGAAACCCTTTGATATTTTTTTAAGATAAGGATCTTGACTAAGAAGAGAAATCAAAGTGTAAACAATAGATTTGACTTAAAAAAACAACCAATTTAACTGAAGAAAATAATAAAGAAGAGCATTTTTCAATTAAAAAACATATGAAAACATTCCTTTTCGAAGAAGGTTTCTTGAAAACGGATGATTTGTAAAATGTAACATCTGATAAATCCGTCACAATGAATTGCGATATACCATATATGTATTTAAGTTCCTGAGTTTAAGATTAGTTTAATTCATTATGAATGGATGATGAATATGAATATGAATATGATATGGAATATGATGACGTTTCTTTATTTCTGATTAATTTATATCTGATTAATTTAATCTGTGTAAGTCAACCAATACAAACCTTCAGGCCATTCAAAATCCTTATTAAATGAAATAAATGTAAAAATAAAAACTTCCACTAAAAGAAAAGTCGAATTTAATTTATTGACTGCACAAATGAATTGAAAATAAATAAAACTCTACAGATTTAAGTTTTCTATACTTATAATTTTATTTTCAAAGAAATTTAAATTTTAAAAATGTTCGGTATTCCATATTTATTTAGTTTCACCAATTAATTTTAATTTTTAACAGAGTTCACTTCAAATTTAAAAAGGTTTTACTATGTGACAAACTGAACAATTAATTATTATATTATTTTACTCTTTGTTTGTGATTCCAGAGAATTGCGCGATATTGTAATAAAATACTTGTAGAATTTTCTAACTAAAATTAAAGCAGAGCCTATTATTAAGTGGGTCATCACAGAGCAACGCCCGAAAAAAATACTACGAAAAAATAGTCATTTTGAGACACACGAACAAACAAACACATCCGGGTTGTGTCCCCGTTTGGGCCGGGAATGGTTTTAATCCAGCGATAAAATTGACTCGATGCTATTGCGGTTTCGCGCCTGCAACTGAGGCCCACCCAGGTAACTAATTGGATTTGCAAACTGGCGATGGCACTCGCTGAGGAAGGCGGGCTTCACTGGAGTTCTACGATTTGGCTTCGTCACAAATGGCGCCACCGAAATGTGGGCGATTTCGGTTGAATATCGTGTTGTGAGGGTGACTGGCATTGTTGTTGTTGTTGGTGCGGTTGCTGTTGCTGGTGTCGTTGCTGTTGTTGATCTTAATGGTGATGGTGATACTGATAATGTTGTTGCTATTGGAACTCGGTGTTTTGTTGGTGGTGACGATGATAGTGTTGTCGTTTCTACTACGTTGCCTTTGGACTTGTGACCAACGACCTCTAACGGCGGCTCCCCAAATGGAACATTTGCATGTCGCCAGGACTTTGGACGCGGTTTAGCGCTTGACTGCAGCTGGCTCTGGTCACTCTGTTCGGCCTGCAGGGTGACATCTGGCATTAGGCAGAGTGACAGTGCTTCATCGCTTCTCATCATCGTCGTAAAATTGAGCTGCTTGGAATTGCATGCGTGTTAATGGTTATCTGTGGTTAATATGAGTGATCGAGGGGAGGTTTTGTGGTAAAGTTTTTGAATTTTGATTTTGTGTGTCTTCTTTTTTTTTTAGTCAGTTTGAGTGAATTTCTTTTAGTTTAGAAGTATTTAAGTTTAAACGAAAACAAAATAACGGATCACAATTTAGGAGGTGGTTTTAATGAGTAATAAAAAAGAAACAAATTAAAAATATTTATAGTTTAGTTTACTTTTATTTATATTACGAGCTGTCCACAGACGACAGCGTAGTATGAAACCGAAACCAATGAGAAAAAAATATAAAAGAGGTTGGCAACGACGATATTTTGAATGGCAACGATTATTTTTCAAATCTATTAGTGATAACAACTTATGATATACAATGTTATATACAGTTAACCCTCCTATAACACGATAGATGTGTAGTTTCCTAGAATATACCGTGTTATATGAGACCCTCACAAAAAATGGGGCTTACGTTAGGAAAACTTATTAGAAACACAAATGTTCTGTTTAATTGTGCTTAAGCAACATTATTTTAATGGCAAATAAAAAGAATAATTTCAATTCCGAAGGACTGATAAACACTGAGGAAAACTTTGACTGATTGGCACGGAACCGATATGCTTTTTGTTCGTAGTACAGAATTTCTTAGTACCATTCGTCTGCTGGAAAAACAGTGGAAGCAAATTAAGATAGGCGACCCGAGTGGTTACCATTCATATAGCCTTGCATTGAACCCAAAATATGCGTACATCTGTGCGACGTCCCATACTTATACCAAAGGAACTCGTCAGGATCGTCGTTAGAACCCTTTCCACTTGTGGTCTCATGGCCTATGAAGGAAGCACTCAGTAACTATTCAAAATCTGTGGTGTATGGGTTTTCCTGGGATCATTTCTAGGCGGTTTCATGAAGACGCCTTAGAAGCTGCTTCCTTTAAGTCATACAGAACAACAGAAGTCGAGGAAGATAGGAAACCTTCGTCCATGGAAGCCTTTAAAGTGTCCCTGAGACTATTTGCGATTCGCTACTCAGCTGCATTGTTTGTATGGAATTCTGTATTTTAATGCAATAATAAAACGCCTTTTAGTAGAGCGCATCCTGCTCTACTCCCACCTAAAAATATCATCGTACTCAAGCTTTGTGCAGAAAACAAAGCAAAAACAACAAGAATACTCTTCACAGCTTTTAAAACAGCGCTTAAAAAACTGCCTTTAATTTTCTTTAAGTGAATTTCGAGGTCATCGTTTTTTTTGTTCATTGTACTCGCTGTTGTTGGTTGTGATGTTTATGATGTTGATGCTACACGATGATGTTGAGTTGTGTTCATTGTCAGTGTTGCAAACTTGCTGTGCTCATGTTTATGGCACAAACGTTGTTTGTTTGTTCGCCTTGCTTTTGTTGGTATTTAAGGCCCAACGAGTTCGCACGACCCAACGAACGAATGTCAGAAGTCGAGTTGTTGTTGTTGCTGCTTGTACTTTGTTGTTTCTTTGATGAAGTCTACTTTAGGGCGCATTAAATCACAGTGTTGCATCTCAGAGCGCAGAGCAACAAAAGTGTTAAAAAAGAATATAAGCAAAAATATGAAGGAAAAAATGAAAAATAAAAATACACAGTGATAATAATAATAATAATAATAATAATAACAACAACATTAAAGTAGAAACGACAGCAGGATTGCAGTAACATTTGGAAGAACACCAGAACTTTTAAAATCGTGTTGAAATCATAAAGATTATGGCATAGTATGTGGTACATATTTTAATACTTTCTAGACTCATACCAGTGCATCAACAGCACATCCCTGTAACACATTAAACTATTTTAATGAGGAACAACACCAGATCGAATCCAAAGAAGCTTGACTCCCATACCACAGTACTTAAGTTGGGTACAGTGGGCATCAGGAAGAACTCCTCACTGCCAAGTTAAATGATTGGCGTTGCCGCCTGCGCCAAATCAGTGCTGATTTTTGTTCCTCCGTCGTAACACCCGTAAAAGCATCATCCACTCAATGGAAATCCACTCGACAGAAGCTTCGTGGCGAGCAGCAACCTTCAGCGACGCATCTGCATGTGTAGAGTGCATGCACACTCTACACTCGCGCCTTGAAGGTTCTGCTATTGTGATTGCTTTGTGAGGAAGTACGAGTGTGTGTATAAATGCACTCATGCGCAAAAAATAGTGATGTATAAAATATTCATAGGTTCCATAAAATCGAATGGATATATTGTACATAGATAAAAAATTGTAGCTCGTTTAAATTATGGCTTTTATAGCACGTTTTACCGGCACAACTTTCAAGTACCTCTTCTCTCTGTCTCACGCTCTCGCGCTCTCTCGCTCTCGGCACTAAAAAATATACTTCACTTAAAACATAATAATATAGCAATTGCTATGAATTTGCGATGCATTTACGCTTCGAATAGAAAATTTGTAGTTTTCCTGCCCTTCCGTTTGTTATGTTTGTATGTACGTATATTCAAACATACATACACACATACACACACACATACACACACATATATATCCAATATGGAAAATGTTCATATCTATTTTAGCAATAAAGTTATTAATTCCAAATTGCTTTTCCATGTTCATGGAAATAAAAGCGAAACTATTCCCGAAAAAGCAGATTTTCATTCCTTTTCAGTTCAATTTAGATTTAATTAAGTTCACCGCTTCATTCACTCTTCTCTCGCATTCTTCACTCGCATAACCTGTAAACTATTACCATGTATTGTTTTACTTTTCATTATGTTCTCCGAGTTTTCGAATCAAATTTTTATTAATACTTCAGAGAGAAGTGAAAATTGTAGTTGTTTGTTGTTGCTATGCCAATGAAATACTTAAAACTCCTGGCCAGCAAAAGTTTTCACATGAATAAGTTGTTCATCAAAAGCTAGAGATCAGCAGAAAAAAGCGCAAATTAAATAACGAACATGTTTGGTAAAAAATATTTAAGTACTTCTTCGAATATATGTATTGTGTGTGCCTTTAAAGGAATATCCAACTGTATATTTTTACAAACTGCATAAGTATCAATTGTTTAAAAAATAACCACAGATTTGTGGCTCTTCCAGTTTTCACGAATCTCTTTTTGTAAACGAAAGCAAAAATTATAATTTTAAGCGTTCAAAAGTTTTAAGTGCTTTTTTACTTTATATTAATTTGAATCGTAGGTTTTATGAATTTTAAGTATTTAAAATGATTTCATTTTTTGTCTCTGGCGACCAAAAAATGTACGAATAAGCGTAACGCAGGCGGTGACACAACATGACGTATGAGTGACATTTAATTGCAAGTATCTTGCTCACCGGAGTGTGAGTGAAAGCGAGGGAGAGTGAGAGAAAGAGAAAGAGACTGAGACTGAGTGGATCAACGAAGCACAGTTTTCTGCATTATAATGTTACTTTTATACTCTAGACCAGAGAAGATGGTGAAGGGGTGAAGTTTGTCCTCTCGTTTGTCACTCGTGTCAGAAGGAGGCGTGTCAGGTAACGAAAAGTAAAGGCATATTCTTGAAAAGCTTCATCTCCTGAATGGATTTGTAATAAGTACTCTGCAAACTAGGGGCGTGGTCTGCCCACTTTTGCATTATATTCCCAACACAGGAGCTTCGTTCAACACATCGCAGTTCTGACCGCAGATCGGCCACATTTTCTGCTATAATTGATATAATGTATGAGTATTTATATTTTTGTTGATAGAATTTTGTTAACCAAACCCCCCCCCCCCCTCCGCACCTCCTTGCCATTTCTCCCATTTGCTTCAGTGACACTCAACTCGGTGTTTTGTATATAAGTTGTTAGTGTGGAAGAGCGTTTGTGTGTGTATTTGTGTGTGTGTGTGTGTGTGCGCTTAATCTCATAATTTCCCATTTTTGTAGTAATTTAAACTTTAAACGACATTTTGTGGCATAATTTTATGCTGTGGCTGCTCTTGTGGCTAAGCTACTTTAGTCAGGACATGGCAACATAAAACATACACACAAACACACACAC